>CM076570.1:660593432-661092190 GCA_034641835.2 Pinus albicaulis
CACGTCAGGTGAAATTAGTGGCTCATTGGCGCATCATGTCAGCATTTAATATTAAAGTCGCGCCACCTATTTAAAAAAAATTCACATTCTTTCCGAAGCCATTTGTGATTAAGTTGATATTTTTAATTGGTTTATGCTACATCCTATTCATTTTTTCCATCACCCTATCAAAATTTGGCCACCCTGTAAGTTGTCCATTGTCATAATTCAGAGCCATGGCTAAATTCTCACCCCTGTCAGGTTCTGCTATTCATATCCCTCTCATGGATACCGAGAGGGATATCCAAGATACCAATTGTTCCTTGGTTCACCTTCCGTTTTACCAAAAATTTCTCTTGAATGAAAAAGCTTCCCAGATTTATACTGCCATGGCCAAGTCTGGTGTGTTGTCTGCATGTATCCCTAGAACTCATATTTTTCTTGAATTTATATATTGGTTGGTATTAGTTACGTAACCTGGAAAATTTTTTGTGATGAACTTTCAGGGAGAGAATTTTTTGAAAGTGTTTGCCCAGCTAATTCGTCAAGCCCTTTGTTACCTTGAGTTAGATTCATGTGTTCAATTATCCGATGATTCTTTGGTAGCGTATTATGAAAGCCTTGCAGGTCAATATTTCAATCAGTTTATTCATTTTCTAAAGCCTAACACAACAATTTCAGCCGGACATCAAAGATTTTCCTATGGAAATTTTTGATACCAAGGTTCGACCAATACTAAGTAGCATTGCAAAGATTCTGGGCAAAGATGATGACAGTATAGTGGATAAATCAATCTTGGGGATGTTTTCCATGATGATGAAGCCAGGAATGGTGCTGGATATTCCATCCTATTGGCAGGAAGCAGTTAATTCATAACTCATGAGTTTATCATTAACAGGTTCTTTCAGATTTCCTTCATTAATTATTTACTTGTTCTTATATCAAAATGTGGAGGAATTTATGCATCTGGGTCTGAATATTATGGATATGAATAAGAAAAGGAAATCATTAGAGTTCTGGACAGATGTAGTAAGAAGAGAACAAAATGAAACTGGACTGTTTGATTTTTCCAATTATTTCATGTCAATTGCATATAAAGTTTTTAATGGAGTTCTTCCCCCCTATTTCTTACCCAAAGCTCAGGAATTATTTCATTTAGGGGAAAACTCCAAATTTGGAGGTTGGTTTGTTTTTTAGGATTACTCCAAAATTAGACTATATGGATCAAGTGTTGAGCCTTACAAACTTCCAGTGTTTGTACCTATGAGGCTATTTTCTTTAGAGTTTGTTCGACAAAGTCTAAATGTTGATCAGGTTCACTTTGTGCCCATGAAAAAGGGGCATATGTTCAAACTACCCATGACTGTAGTTCCTTTCATAGTTAATATGAAACAGGCATTTGAGGAGGTTACTAGAATGCTAGATGAGATGCATTTGTTGTTAGGGGAAAGGTGGGCTTATGACCCTCACACTGTAATTTCCAATAGAAGAATTGAGAATGCGTATTCAGCTTTCATTTATGAAAGCAGGACATATTTAGAGAAGATAGCAAGCAAAGGTGTAATGAGTTCAACAGGTTCAAATATTCAGACTCCTATCATATCAGAAAAGTCTAATAAAAGAAGTAAAGAGATAATAGTTGATTTAGATGATGAGGAGCAGGGAGTTGAGAAGAGGACAAAGTTTAGTGAAGAACCTCAATACAATCTGTAGAAATTTATAACACAGCTCTGATACCATGTAGAAATTTGCTGAATAAATCACTTATTCAATGAAGATTAACCCGATCATACATCAATTTCGAATTGCATGCATAACACATAACCTTCTTCTACAATTAATTGTCACATGCGGAAATAATAGAAGCAATCTCACATCAAATCAATCACACATTAACTCAATATGTATGGGGAAAGCCTATAGCTGAAAACCCCGCAGCTATTGTGTATATTATAATGGAGAAATCAAGTAACCAAACAAGTACAATACTCCTCACAAGTACTCAGTACTCTCTCATGAAGTTACTCACAATCTAGCTTGGTTTTGAACAAGTCTCAGGTTCAAAACACACCACTAACTGCCTTGCCTCTATTGCGCAATCATGGCCTGTATATGAAGAGGTTCAAGGTTCGAATCCCCTTGCCTTGACTGCGCAATTGTCATGGACAATTCCTCCAAGTGTTATGCAAATCTCATGCAAAACAAATCTACCAACTGATAGCTTTACTCACCCTTTCATCTACCTCTTCCACTGGTCTCCACTGAATCGTCCATGTAGACACTGAGTTAAATCGATGTGTTCTTTTTAGTTGAATAATGAGTTAATAATTAGTGAATTAAATAATATTTAATTCACACAACTCATTCCTAGTGTATTAGCCAGTAAGCTAAATACAACTAGTTCAACCAGTTAACCAACACCAATTTCCATATTAACTCCTCAATCAACTCCCATCAAAACTCGCCACATGAGTCTAACTAAGTCTAACATTAGAAAGTCACTTAACTCATGAAATTCGAATTTCGGTATGTCACCATGCCCACCCGAAGGGTCAAATCGAAGTGCTCCAAGAGAGTAAACTGCTGTTTATAGTCTAAATATTATTAAGGGTAAATAATATTTGACTTCCATATTTTTAAGAGAGGCAGTCTAAAAATAGCCTGTGACCTAAAAATATGAGTCTCATCTATTTTTACCAACATGTCGCATAATTCAAGAATCTCCAACCGGAATCCCCGAATCATGCTCCGTATGTCTAAAAATAGACATAGTCTAAAAATAGACTTTGCACCAAAAATCACCTGTGTGGTCCCCACCTGGTTTAGGTGATCACTTTCCAACTAGGATCAGGAATGATGTTTCAGGATGCCTCCTTCACTGTTTCTTGTTGCAATCTTCAACACTCCCTCTCAACAAGAAAGGACTGTCTTTGCATGCGACATGCAACTCCATGCATTCGCCCCGCAACCTTCACAAGCGCCATGCAACTCCATGCATGCGCCATGCAACTCCATGCATTCGCCATGCACCCTTTGCATGTGCCATGCAAACTCATGCATGCACCATGAAACTTCATGCATGCGCCATGCACCCTTTGCATGCAACATCTTTGAAACTGAATAGGCTCCAAAAAACTCAATCAGTCTGATGCATTTATCATCAAAGTCTTCGACTTCTGCTGGTACCAACCGCACATGTCATCGTGAACTACTGCGCCGTTGAACTCTGCACCCATGCACTCTTGCACTGTCAGTCAACCGATCCGCGCTCCAAAGATCTGACACCGTCACTTTGATCTTGCCCGCATCACTCCAACCGATCTTGCTACCGCCACTGGGCACCTCGTCTCGTAGCCAGGTTCAATCCATGAGATCCACACCATCTCATGAATCTGCCCAGAAATCTCCTCATGGGATTACTCATGCATGTCGCCCCACCTCATACCTGGTGGTATAGCTGCATGCACTCCCTCTGCCCGTCTGGCATGAAATTTCTCTGGATGAGTGGTCTCTTCCACTCCATGATCCTCTTGTGGCTGCTCCACATCCCAAGGTTCACTTTCACCTGCATGCAAAACCCGCTCCCTCTCAAGCTCCAATTGCATGTCTTTCTCGCCTGCATGCAACACTTGCTCCCTCTCAAGCTTCAGTTGCATGTCTTTCTCCTGCTTCCCAACAATAGGAAGCTCCGTAGACATCCCATCTACTTCAATTCTGTAGAGATTCTTTGCTCGAATCCCAACCTTCTTGACTTGTCCCGTTGCCTTGTGCCGAAGGAAAACTTTCCCTTCTCTAAAGACAACTTCATACCCTTTATCCTCTAACATTGCAACTGAGATCAAATTCTTTGTTAGACATGGTACATGCAATACATCTTGTAAAAGAATGAGTTTACCTGACTCCCTCTGAAAGGTTATGGTACCAATGCCGGTCGCATTGTATCGTCCACCGTCGCCCAACTCAACATGCATCTGGAGACCTTTCTCCACCAAGTCAATGAAAAGATTTGCATCTCCCGTCATGTGAAAGGAAGCGCCACTATCAATATACCACCCCGATCCCAATGCACTAGACAACATGCATGCGATCAATGAGAAGTCTAGCTCAAATTGCGAGGCAAGAGCCTCACCAGCTGCAGATCCAGCAGCCTGCTTGTTCTTCTTCTTCTTTGGGCAATTCGTGGCGTAATGTCCATGATCGTGACAGTGAAAACACTTCACTTTGGACATGTCACGCTCTTTACCATCCACACCGGATTGAGAAGCCTTCTCCTTTCCCTTCCCCTTCCTTGCTTTGGCAGCCAAAGCGCAGTATTCTTCATCAGCTCCCTTTGACGAAGAACCATCTCTGGTATTTCGCCGGATCTCCTCTTGCACGAGATCAGACCACAGTCTTTCCCATCCCGGCAACTTTTCCCGACCATTGACACTATCTTGATATGCATGCCAACTCTTCGGCAAACCAAGAAGTGCCAAACTCACCAGATCCTCATCCTCCACCGGCACACCAACACTTCCCAGCCCATCCCGACATTGGGTGAACCTCGTGAGGTACTTCGGCATACTTTCCCCCTTCTCACACTTGATGTTCCTGAGTCTATCTTTGAGCGCCAGCTTCCTCTGATCACTCTTGCTTTGGTACAGATCCGTCAAGGCTTTCCACATCAAATATGGAGAGGCCTTCCCGTGTAAACTGGATACAATGTGATCCTTTACACCCTCCAACAGGATCCTTCGACATTTTGCTTGTTTCTTTTGCCATGCTTCCACAACAACAACATCATTAGAAGTAAGCTTTGGAATCTCTTTCTCCACGAATTCCAACAGCCCATGATCATCTAATACAGCCTCCATGCGGTCCTTCCATGCAACATAATTCGAACTGCCTTCCAAGGCATATTCTAGTCGCAACCCGATGAAAGACATTTTCACCGCAGCACCAAGAACACAAATCTGCAAACTCGAATTTCACCACCGGTGATAACTCAATCGCTTAGATCTACCCTTGAGAACAAATTATTTCCAAATCGAGAGATTAATTGTGGGATTTTGCGGACCTTTTCTTTCCAAGATGATCAGGATATATCTTGGCCGTGTATGCGGGGCTGCGCTCAGAGGAAATAAGTTTGCAATCACTAGTAATGAGTCTCGACAATTAATATTTAACTCAGTCTTAAATAGCAAGGAATTTATAACATAGCTCCGATACCATGCAGAAATTTGCTGAATAATGATTAATTATCCACCGAGACTATCCTGATCACATACAATTCGAATTTATATGCAACACATAATCTCTTCCACTCAGATCATCAAACATGCGGAAATAAAATCAAGCGATAACACATCAAATCATCATACACATTAACACAGTATGTATGGGAAAGCTTATAGCTGAAAACCCCGCAGCTATTGTGTATATTATAATGGAGAAATCATGTAACAAACTCAGTACAATACTCCTCACAAGTACTCAGTACTATCTCATGAAGTTACACACAAACTAGCTTAGTTTTGAACAAATCACGAGTTCAGCTCACCCACTACTACTCTGCCTCTATTGCACTTAATCAAGGCTGGGTCTAAATAGAGATCCGAGGTTCGAATCTCTTTATCTTGGCTAAAAACTGCGCAATCCTCATTGGTAATTTCCTCCAAGTGTTATGCAAATCCTTTGGCGGTCTATCAGCCCGATAGCCACTCACCCTTTCATCTCCTCTTTCCTTGGTCTCCAACATGGGCGTCCATGCAACGAGTTAAAGCGATGTGTTCTTTGGTTAATAATGAGTTAATAATTAGTGAATTAATTAATAATTAATTCACCCAACTCATCTCTAGCATAATCACAAGTTAAACTGATCATAACTAGTTAAACTAGTTAACCGGAACACCTCCTCCATCAACTCCTAAATCAACTCCACCAAAACTCCGCCACATGAGTCTAACTGAAGTCTAACATGCAATAACTCAACTAACCCATAGGAAATTCGAATTTCCTTATGTCAGCTGCATGACCCACATCCGGGGGTCAAACTGAAGTGCCGCAAGAGAGTAAACTGCTGTTTATAGTCTAAATATTATTAAGGGTAAATAATATTTGACTTCCATATTTTTAGGAGATACAGTCTAAAAATAGCCTGGGTCCTAAAAATAAGGGTCTCATCTATTTTTACCAACATGTCGCATACTTCAAGAATCTCCAATTGGAATCTCTGAATCATGCTCCGTATGTCTAAAAATAGACATAGTCTAAAAATAGACTTTTCGACAAAAAATCACATGTGTGGTCCCCACCTAGTTTAGGTGATCACTTTCCAACTAGGATCAGGAAAGATGTTTCAGGAGGCCTCCTTCACTGTTTCTTGTTGCCATTTTCAACACAATCAACTTGGTTTTTCTTTACAGTTGGGAGAGGAAAAAAACATTCCTGCTTCACCCAGGAGACACAGGATCTCTCATGAACAAGTTCCTCTGATCAAACAGATGTTTGCCCAAATTGCAGAGAGGAACCAGAAGATGAAGGCCAACATGGAGGCCCAAGCTGAATATCAAATTGCTCTAGATCAAACAAGACTTTTGAATGCCATAGATCTTGAGAAATATCAATTCAAAATTTCCCTGTCACATCCTACAGACATGTCAATTGGTTCTTCTAGAAATTTCAATACTGTAAATGTAACTATAGATGTGAAGAAAATCCCACTGTTGGATAAGGTGAACCTACATATGAAAACAAGTCAGTTGATTGTAAATGACCTGAAAAATACTAATGCAATGGAAATGAAGGAAGATAATATGCTTGGAAAAGTAATTAAGCAGTTAAAGTTAGAAAAAGCTAACTCTAGTGATTTAACAATTCAAAATGAGGAGCTGAAGAAAATCATAGTAAAGATTGGAGTGGACCCTAATGATAGGACTGTTGTGTAGAAACTTCTACAAAGTGTTGAGGAAGAGATATCTACATTGAATAAAAATATGAAATTTCTTATAGGAGAGCATTCAATGGCTGCAGAGGTTGTAGAGGTATAGAAAAAGAAAGAAAAGCTTCTACAACAGCTTATGCAAATGGAGGAAGAAAAATCAAAAATAAAGAAAGTTGCAATATCATTGCAAAATCATATTGATAATCATAATTGTACATTTGTTTTTTCTTTAGGTAATGAAGATCCATAGGCACATATTGCTCAGTTGAATATTGAATTGCAGATGGCAGAAATAGATCGTAAAAAGGCTCAAGCAGATTTAGAGACTGCATCAAAGTTTATTCGAGCTGCAGAAAATGCAGCCAGTAAATATAAAGTGGACAGTCAGAATGCTAATGCTGAGACCAAAAGTCTCAAAGAAAAATTGAAAGGGAACATATATTTAATTCAGGCAAAAGATATCATTCGGAATGATATCATTTCAGAAATGAAATCAATTTGGAGCTTTTTGATGGTGGTTGCAGAAGAGAAAAGTCTCATCAAGGAATTTGAAGAACAAGTCATGGAAGATAGAGAGAAGACAATCAATAGGGCTATTTGGGAAAAAAGATTCATTGACTTTATTAATTCCAAAAAAGATGAAGAGTTAGAGGAAAATGAGATTAAAGATATAATCCTATATGCAGTGGAGATTAATAAGATGATTGTCAAGAATGATTACAGGAAGGCCACATAAAAGAAGTTGATATAAATTAAAGAACCAGTAAGTCAGTTTGATAAGTCACTGGACAAGGTCACAAGAGCAGGTCTGCCTTCATGTTGTGGAATTGGAGGAGGTATGTTGTCATGGGATTCTTATGAAAACTTACTGGTGTTGACAAAAAGTTAAGTTTACAATACACATGAAAAGACTCAGTTGCTCAAGGGAGCAACAGTGATCAACTTTCTTCAGAGACATTTTCAGCTGCTGTGGTTGGTAAAAACTCTATTTGCAGAAAGAACATCCTACAACCGAATTACTACTTTCTGGTTGGAGTATCAAAATCTGATATATTCAGCCATGACAAGAGTAGAGATATGGAAGAAGTGCAGAGCTTGGACGATAGACATGCCAAAAGATCCTTTAGCTTCGAAGAAAGACAAATCAGCTGATCCAGGAAATGTAGTAGCATCGTCGTATATTCACCTTCAACATATAGATTAGGGTGTCATTTTTTATGTTATTATAATCTTTAAAAGATGATGTAAATGTAATAAGACGTTTTGAGGGTATGTACTAGATAGCTTACAAAGTCCTCAGGGGTTGAGGTAGTTAGGATCAGTTATAGCAGTTTCAAACTGCTTTTTATTGTATTTAATGTAATCATTCAGAGGAAGAAAGGTTGTGACTTTTGGACCTTCAGACCGTAATTTTGTACTCAGAGATTTCAAAAATTAATGAATGAGAAACAAGTTTTTGGCATATTTTTATGTTGATATGTGTTCAAGTTTACATTTTGTGTTTCCTATCTTTGAATAAAACGAAGTAATGAGAAGCATGTATCTTTTTACTTATGCAAGCAAGAGTTAAAACCCTTAATTGGCGCTCCTTCATTTTAACTATTTCCTTTATATAATTATTCTGGAGTTTGAGATGATATATTCTATGTAACAACATATCATTTTGGGCTTCTTTCTTTCATTTTCTTCTGGTCATTTCATTCAACATCAGAAAATGATAGCAATGTGAAACATTCATTATATTTGATATTTGAGGGTTTAATGATAAATACTTGAGGCTGATTAAACAAAGACCAATAATTCTATGACATAATCATATAAATTTCTTAAGCACTAATTGCTTATCATAGCTAAGGGATTGTCTCTTAAGGTACAACAATTTTTGGTGCCGTTTCCGGGGACGAAGAAGCGAAGTTTTTTCCCTAGGTTCTGTTTATATTTCCTTTGGTTGT
The DNA here is from genome assembly GCA_034641835.2 of Pinus albicaulis. NCBI lineage: Eukaryota > Viridiplantae > Streptophyta > Pinopsida > Pinales > Pinaceae > Pinus > Pinus albicaulis. Next base: position 660,602,286 of record CM076570.1, read on the forward strand.
TCAGAGAGGAGGCAATATTAAAAGTTGTGTTTTCATTTTCTAGTTCTGGTTTATAAGAGGCCACATACGAGGTCAGATACCTCTCGGCAGAAAGTTCCTACCCTTTCAAATCCAGAAAAGTTGGTTTCTAAAAAGGGATAGAAATCAAAAACACTTTCTACACTAGATGCCACACTGCCTGCACCTAGCAGTAGTTCTCATACTCTTCCATACAAGGATATTTCCCAGAAACTCACTTTCTTGGAACAAGAATCCTTGTCTCCATCCATTTAATTCCAAGAAACAAGGTTAAAAGAGAAGTATTTTGAATCTGTATCATTCACATTTACAGAAACTTAGCCAAAAAAAGTTGCTAGTTCTTCTGATATATTTTATCAACCCCTTCCCTTATCAGTTGTTTCACCCCATTCATCCACACCTACAACTGGTACACAGATTCCCACTACTCAAGGATTAGTCAATCAGGGCATAAACATGGCAACCCCTGTTTTCTTGATGAACATATATGCACCATTAAATCTTCTTGAACCAATGAATGCAATGCCTCAAGAGTATCTTAAGTTGTTTCCTAGATTTACTGGTGAGGATGAAATAACTGCAGAACAACACTTGCCTTTGTTTTTCACTTTTGCTGAAAACTTTAATGTTGAACATCTAGATGTAGTAATGAGACCTTTTGTGCAGTCTCTAAATGGAGAGGCAAGAAAATGGTTTAAAGGGTTACCAAATGTCTCAATTAATGATTGGGATGAGTTAGAAAGACAATTCATCCAAAGATGGGGTGAAAAGAGAGACCATGGTTATTCTTTGACATAGTTTAATGCTATTAAGAAAAAACTAGATGAAAATATGGGTGATTTCATTAAAAGATTCAATAATTTGTACAATAGTTTGCCTGCAGAGATGAAACCTCCTCCTATTAAAGAAAGAGTTGTTTTTGTTGGAGCATTTGTATCAGATTTTAGTTTTACTTTGAGAGAAAGAAGGTCCCCTACTCTTGAACAAATCCAAACAGATGCTTTGGAGATTGAAGCAAATATGACTATTGTTGGGAAAGCTCAAGAAAAGCAGTCAGTTCAAGATAAAGGTAAAGCTAAGGAAGAGTCATTACAAGATCAAAGGATTGATGACATGACTAAGGTCATTAAAAATTTTTCAAACAAATTAGTAAAGTTGGAATTGGATAACAAGAAACCTACACAACAAAACATAAGGGTTTTTAATCCCCAATTCAGAAAGCAACCCGTGCAGATTTTGCAGAGAGAAAGAAGAGATCGGGATCAAGTTCAAGCACCCCTATATATAGAAGCAACACCTTCTCAGTCTGCTGATGATGATCATAAAGAAGATGAAGAGCAAAATTCTGCCATATATATGGAAGATGGTGCAGAAGAATAATGTGAAAAACGATGTGAAGAATAAATTAAAGAAGCTAATATTTCATTTGATTAGGAAGAGATGGATGAAAACTCCAAACAATTTACTGATTTTATGCAAGCATAATTGCATAAAAAGTATGACTTGAGATGAAAAAATAGGTTGAGAACTCAGGATGATGAAGAGAAAGAATCAGAGTCAGTCCCTTCTGCAATGGCGACTCCAGAACAGAAAAATTCAATAAAAAAAATAGACAAGGGGAAGCAGCCCATGAACCCAATAAAAGAAAAAGAGAAGCAGCAAGATGAGGCTTCCCAAAACAAGTCTAACGACTCTAATATTTTGGAAAGGATTGTTACCATTCCTGAGCAACATGCAAAGCCAAACAGAAATCAATAATAACTTGAAAAGTTTACTAAACAAAACCAAACTTTCAGTTTGTCTAAAGTGTTAGAAAAAGTTAAAATTCAAGTACCTCTTCTTGAGTTGGCTAAAACACTTGGTTATAAGAAAGAAATTGCAGAGTTTATTAATTTATCTCAGTCTGATGAGGTGGGTGATATTGTGAATTTGCAAGAAGAGAAACAAGTGGTTACTTTCGGGCCTCATGTTGAAGAGGTAGACTCTTCTGTTCCAACTTTTTATATATTAGTACTTTTGCATGATTTCATTCTACATAACTGTATGCTATATTCTTGTGCATCGCATAATCTTATGCCATTATCTGTGATGAAAGAGCTAAATTTACAAATCACTAAGCCATATAGAGACCTCTATTCTTTTGGTTCAAAAAGGTTAAAGTGTGTAGGTCTTATCAAAGACATGGTTGTTTCCTTGGACCAAATTCCAGCCAAGAGTAACATGATGGATGTAGTAGTTGCAGATATTCCGGCTAGATTTGGTATGTTGTTGTCCAGATCTTGGGGAGCAAAGCTTGGAGGTGTCTTAAAATTGGATTTCACATATACCATCATTCCTGTTTTCAATGGGGAGGAGAGGAGGTTATACAGAGAAACCAGATTCATGAAAACTTCCACTAAGAAAGATGCAGGTAATTCCCCCATTTATGGTAAAGAGAAGGAGGATCTCTCTTGTTTTATACTGCATGAAGATGTAGACTTTGTTGAAGACTCACAGAAGCAGCTCTATTCAGAAATTTTACATAAGGAGCTGCATTCAAATAAAATTTGGAAGTGTTATTTCGATGGTGCATATTCTAAAGAAGGCACAGGAGCTGGGTTCATATTTTTATCTCCTAAAGGTAATATTTTACCTTTTTCTTTCAAACTGGAATTTGAATCAACTAATAATGTGGCAGAGTATGAAGAATTTATTTTGAGCCTACAAACAACTAAACAAATGGGAATACAATCTATTTCCATTTTTGGTGATTCTGAATTAGTAATAAGACAGATTAAGAATTGGTGTTAGACTAAGCATCCCAGACTGAGATCCTATATAAATGAGGTGTGGGATCTAATTGAAAACTATTTTGAAACCTTTAACCTTCAGTTTATTCCAAGAGAAGAAAATATAATGGCAGATTCATTGGCAGTTGCAGCCAGTACATTTAAGCCACCAATTAATCTAAGACTGAGATATGAAATTGAGTTGAGACACAGGCCTTCAATCCCTGAAAATGTAAAGCATTGGCAGGTTTTTGAATATGATGAGCAGATCAATCAATTTTTAACAATGATTGGAAATTTTGAAGACAATCAAATTGATCTAGAAAGTGATCAAAGTGATCAAAGTGATGTGCCTAGAAACCTAAAGCAGACAATTGGTGACAAGAAGATAATTCTTTTGAAGGATAATATATTGCCCAGAGGCCTGGTTCCTCTTGAAATATTGTTTGATGCTAATGATGTAGCATAAATAAGAAAAAAGGTATCTCGGGATGGAGAGATGGAGGAATGTAATTTAGGAACTCAGCAGGAGCCTAAAATAGTCAAGTTGTTTAAAGGAGTTCCTAAAGATTATAAGGAAAGGTATGTAGATATTTTCAAAAATTTCATAGATGTATTTGCATGGTCATATGAAGATTTGAAGACTTATGATTTAAAGATTATTTATCATAAAATACCACTGAAGTATGGGGTTAAGCCACACAGGTAGAATCTCAAACATATTAATCCACTATTACTTGCCCCGATTGAAAAAGAGGTGAAGAAAATTTTACAAGAAAAAATCATAGTCCCACTCAGGTACTCAGAGTGGGTTTCAAATTTGGTTCCAGTCAGGAAGAAAAATGGAGAGATAATATTGTGTGTAGATTTCAGGAACTTGAACAGAGCCTCCTTGGAGGATAATTATCCTTTGCCAAAGATGGACTATGTCCTACAGAAAGTGGCTGGAGCTTATAGGTTATCCATGGTTGATGGTTTCTCTGCATATAACCAAGTAGCTGTTGAAAAAGGAGATAAGAAGAAAACAACCTTCACTACACCCTGGGGAACATTCATGTATGCCAAGATGCCATTCAACCTCATGAATGCAGGAGCTACTTTACAGAGGTCAATGGATATAGCTTTTGTGGGTGACAAATTTATGGTCATATATTTGGATGACATGACTATTTTTTTAGGTTCTGATGATGAACACTTGGAGCACCTGCAGAAAGCTTTCCAGAAATGCAGAAATTTGGGTTATCATTGAATCCTAAGAAATCCTTGTTTTCTCTAGAGGAAGGTAAGTTGCTGAGACATATAGTTTCAAACCAAGCTGTGAAAATTTATCCAGCAATAGTTGAGGCTATACAAACAATTCCATTGCCTACAAGTAAAAAATATATCCAAATATTTCTAGGGAAAATTAATTTTTTGAGAAGGTTTGTTCCAAATTATGCTGAGATTTTCAAAAGAATAACAGATATGTTAAAAAATAATGTTGAAGTAAAATGGGTGTTACACAGTAATTTGTCACCGTCCTTACCATTCCCCATCCCGCACAATGGAGGACCCATTCTGTGACCTGTGAACATTGTCATGCCTTGGAAACATCATCAATGCATCCCTCTGAACATGAGCTTTATTTGCCCTTGAGACATCTCCTTGCAAAAGTCATGAAAAATATCCCTTTTGGCATTGGCGCGGGTAGGCAGTTCAGTACTCGCGCCAATGAGGAAATTACTGCAAAGAGGTCGCGCCAACTGGCGCCCTGTAATAGAGCCGTAGTCGCGCCACCCATATTGGGAGTTGTTTTTTAAATAAGGATGGCGGAAGTTGAGTTCTAACAAACTCACAAACCATTACCTATCTTGAGTTGGGAGGTTTGGCTGCGGGAGTTCTATGGAGGGAAGTGGTTTTGCCACCTCTCATGGAACCTTCCTTGTTGATAGGGCCAATCCCATAATAATAGGGATCCCAACTCCTCCTTCCTCATCTATAAAAGCCTGCTCAAATCTATGGCAAGCTAGTCTTGAAGTGCCTAAGCTCTGAATCTCCATATTCCCAAGAGCCTTTGTGTTGTAAAGAATCCTCTTTTTCCCTTAAGGCTGACTCAAGTAAGGAGACCATTGTCACGAGACTCTGGAGAGGTTTTCCCTTTCCTTGGCGAGCTTTGCGAGACGTGGACTACTGGAAACCCGTCCGAAGGAGACCGCGACGTCAGAACTTGGTTGTAATCTTTCTTCGTTGGTTATTTAATAGATGATTATGATTATGGTTCCACTCCGTTTTCCATCATGTTAATGTGAGTAATGTCCTTTCTGACTGATGTTTAGTTACGTATGCTGGTTTCTATGCTTGTATCTGTTCGTTTCTTCCATGTGTAGGTGTTCATCCGCGGAGATCGTGGAGGGATTGTGATCTGCCAAGGCTGAGGAACGGGGACGCTTCTTCTTCAGATCCTAGCGTTGGAATCCAGGTAGGCTTCTATCTCCAGCCTTTTCATTCGTAATTAGGAACCTGCGTCATGACATTGTTTGTTTGTTGCTAGACCCCTGTTGGGCTAGTAGGGATCGCCTCTGTCCGCAGAGGGGATTTACCTCCTCAACAAATTGGCGACTCCACTGGGGATCCAGCTTGTTGTTTGATTTGTAAACTATAGACGGAGTCTGAAGTACAGCCAGATAGCCTTCGAAACGCTTCTGCTTTGCATTAGCGGAGTAGATCAACGCTACTTCAGTCAATCTCCGGTTTGGTTTACAGACTGAACGACTTGGAGTATTTGTCTTGCCTTGCCGTTTGTATCTTGCTTTTCCTTTCTTGATGAACCTTCTGGGTTGGGTTCTTTGTGTGTTTTTGCTTCTTGGATTGCTTAGCTTGCATTGGTCTGTTTCTGGAGTAGCTTGTTTTTAATTTTCCTTGAGAAACTCGACTGTCGCGGTTTTTAACCCGACAGTCGCGCCAATTGGCGCATGTTGCCTTTGTTCAGCCCGCGCCAATTGACTTCTGGCGCCAGTTTCACACTTACAGTCGCGCCACCCGTGTAGGTTTTTTGAGTTTTCTCATTTTTGAGCTCTCTGAATTTGATCAGTGTTTTTCTTCTTGATTTTCCGACTGCCTGAGTGTGTTGGAGTCTTGTTTGGCTGGGAATTCACCTCTGTCCTTTGGTTGTTTGCTTCTATCTACCGATTTCACGTTTTAAGCCCTAGGTCATCTAGTGGCTTAGTGTATCGAGCCCTCCTTGGGAGTTTTGGTGCTTTGATTGTCCTGTCAACTACCTGATTGATTCTCCACATTCTCTACGTAGTTGTTCATTGTTTTATTGTGATTTTTGGGTGATTGTTCATTTCTTCATTCGAAACTCGTTTGGTCTTGCTTTGGACCTAGATCACACGGTCCATTGGAAGCTTTTGAGTCTTTTCTTCAGTTTGAGAGACTTTGGTCGATTTGGGAATCTGGTTGCTTGTGTTGTTGAGTGAAATGTGTTTGTTTCGCTCTCTTGAATATCGTTTCTCAAGTTGCTCCATTTGTTTTCAAGTTTGATTAGTGCATATTAGCCATTAAACATTGAAAATCAAAAAAAAAAATCTCTTTTGCTTTTGTTAATTAGTGCAAATTGTGATCTTTTCCATATCACTAGTGATTAGTGTTTTGAATGAAAAGTCGTCAATTGCGTTAGTTGCATTAGAGATCTCGTTGCTTGGTTTCCTTTCATTTCGTTTGTGTAAGAGCTCTCGACTCTTCTCTAATTAGTTTTCATCGAACGAAATGTTGCACTGTGGCATATAGCTTTGCATTTAGGAGACACTACATACGATAGGGCCTGGAAATTGAAACTTAATTGAAGATCAACTGTAAAATTTATTCAATTAACCTAAGGCAGCATTGGAACTTAACGGAACATATTTAGAAGGTCTAGGCTAGAGACGTGTTCCGGCGTCGTTAAACCTAGCAGCTGTCGTTCGCCTGTTGGCTTTAGACAGCGCTAGTACGGACTTGTGCTCCCCGTACCGTCGCGTATATAAAGGGAGACCCCTATAGGTTTTCAATCCTTTATCCACGGGAAGCCGAGTCTGCCGCCCTATACCCGTGATACACCGAACACAGCATTCGGGGAGACTACCTGCACGTACGGAAAGTCCTTGGTCGATTTCTGTTTCATTTTTCAAACCAAGGTGTATATTGCGGTTCACGGATATTTGGTACACCCTTTGTGCCTAGTTTTTCCTGAGCAGTCATTTGGTCTTTTCTGACTCCCTAAACTTGAAAAGACCGTCAAGCGCTTGTCCTTTCACGCTTGTATCAACTCTGAAAGAGATAGAGTCATCTTTTTATCGTTTCTCGACTCTTAAAATATGAAACGGTAGACTTTTCTTACTTTCCAATGTGGTAAAATTAATCGCCCACGATTTCACGCCTGCTTAGATATTGCTTGTTGACCGTTTGATCGTGTGCCCTTAACTCTTTTTCAGCCCGTGTGTGGTTTTGAGTTTGATGGCAACATTTTCAGAGTTCACCAACCAAGGGATCCCTTCAGAAGGGAATCCTGGTCATTTTCCTCCTTTTGGAAATGTTGGTGCTCCTTACATGGCGACGTTGTCCCTTCCTGGGTTAACTGTTGGGTTGCCTGTTTGGTTGTTCTCAACCTCTTTAGTCCCGAATGTCTCCACTACTGTTCATTCAGTTCCTCCGCCAGGACAACATCATGTTGATTCCAAGGTGGACCTCTCCCCTTCTTCGCCTGTTTCTACGTCCTCATCTTCTACTTTGCCTGGTGAAAGCCTGGATTCGAGTAACCAGGTGGCTAAAAAGAAGAAGAAGAAGACAAAGAAGAAGAAGTCTGATAAGCGAGAGGCTAAATGTACGACTACTGTCCATGAGGAATCTCCTCTTGATAAACCTTCCAACCCTCCACGGAAAGTCAAGTTCCCTTGCCTCTTGTGCACGAGAGACCATCTTCTTCGAGACTGCCCTGGCATTTCCAAGGTGCTCGAAGTATGGTCCAACGGCCGCCCACCGTTGCCTTTGGCTTCCGGGAGTCAAGTTGGGGGCACGTCTTCAGCTGCTGTTGATAAGAACTCTAAGAAGCAGGGTAAGATCACCAATCCCTATAAGTTGTGTGAAGGGCACCATGCCATTCACCTTTGTCCTTATATGGATGAAGCCAAGCAAGTCTTGGACAACCCAGCCGGTTCTACACCACGCCTTCCACCTGGTTATAATCGGCTTTCTTTGAGTCCTCTGCCAGCTGATCCTACGATTGGTCAAAAGTCATCCTTGGTCGATCCCACTCCCCCAGAAATTCAAATTCACGAATCCGTCCCTGACCAACCATTGGTCGTCGGATCGGTTGAACTGGCCCCGTCCGCGGTGCACCAGCTCTTTTCTGTCCAGAGTGGATCTCACACCCCCCATGTCCTTCTGATTTCTTCAGATTCTTCAGACTTGGAGAAAGTCTCTCCTGTCCCTGTACTTCAAGAAGCCCCTCCTCCGCCTCCCATGATGGAGGCTCCAGAGGATATCCCTCCCGCCTTCGAGATGGAGGTCATGGAGGATGCTTCTTCTACCGTAACATCAGGGGAAGACCTTCGCTTGTCGATGCTAGCCCCTCCGAGTAGTTTGGTCGCTTCCTTTGACTGGAATCGATTTGCAGGATTTCGCCTTCCGTCTTATGTGCCTTTCGAGATCACAGTACAGGCTCTTGGTCTGGTTGTACCCAACACCATTATAGACGAAGGTGCCTCTGTTAGTATTCTGTCTTCAACTACCTGGCAAGCTTTCGGTTCGCCACCGCTTGCGCCTGTTACGCAGAATCTGTTGACATTCAATAGAAGGACGAGTCAACCGTTGGGGGTCCTTCCAAGGTTACCGATTACTTTGGGAGGGAAAACTGTCCATATGGATGTGATGGTCGTTCCAGGCCCCTTGGATTTCCATCTGTTGTTGGGGCGCGATTACACTTATGCCATGGGAGCACTTGTCTCCTCCCTCTTTCGCGTGATGTGCTTTCCACATGAAGGACGGATCATGACCATTGATCAGCTTTCGTTCTTTGGTCCTAATATGGCATCTGGTCCGCCATCACCCCCTCCTGGTTTCTATCCACCCGTTGTATCTGCTCCACCGCAGGTCAACTATGTGGCTACTTACCCCGTACCTGTGCTCAGTGATGATGTCGTTGTGCATAATGTGCTGGGGGCATTGGGTCCTGACTTCCAGGATGTTTCCCTTCCATCAGGAGTGGAACTCTTAGAAGCACCGCCTTCTTGTTCATTTTGATGTAAGTCGGTTAGAGCACGATTTCCTCCCTGGGTCAAGCTCTTTAAAAAATGAAACAAGGTTATCGGAGCATAGTTCCTTCATTGGTGTCAAGCTCCTTAAAACAATGAAACAAGTTGTTTGAGGATGGTTCCTTAAGTGTGTCAACCTCATTAAAATAATGAAACACAAGCATGTTCAATTCGACTTTTTGTTTTGAACCTTCACTCTATTTTCAATGGACTGAAGCTTGGGGGGCATGCACCTCGGATTGAGACATCATGCTGGGGGGCATGCCCGTCTTCCTCATTTCAAGCATAGTTTGCATATGTGTGTGTTCATGTGTGCTTTTAAGCTTGCGTAAAAATGAAATGTGTGATTAGATACATTGTGTGAATACATTTCGCATTGGGTCGTTCGTTATGTAACTGATACATTAGATTACATTTGTATTAGACATTTGCATCACATATAAAAACATCATCACATGTAAAGAAAGATCCATCCAAAATAGTCATATGTATATATATATATATATATATGTGTGTCGAAATGTTTGCACAGTGTGCATCACAAAACTCAAAAAATATACATAATCGTCTTAGTACATCCTGAGACACTGTGTCTCTCAAAAAATAGGTGTGGCATAAATCCTAAGGACTAATCCGCATGGTGCTCATGATAGCACGTCACTGCACGCACTAGGCGCCTCAGGATTCGGTGGATCCGATTCGGGACTCCCACCGTGTGGCGCTGGTATGCCATCGGTACATCTGATAGTCGGGCATAGTCTGGGATCCCATGGGCAATCCCCTCGAGGTTCTGGATCAGTTCCTCTCCTCCGGTGCCTTCCCCCTGGATCTCAGGGGCGAGTTGTGTCCTCCGGGAGATTGGAGACATCCCGGCTGGTCTCTCAGGTCCTACATCTGCATGCATATACAATTGTGTTAAGATGAATGTGTATTAACAAACAAAAAAAAAACATATAAACATAAAATCAAAAATATGAGGTCTTACCCAACTCCTCGTCCCAGTCGTCTCCTTCTGGTAGTGGGAGATCTGGGTCCCCGGTAAAGTCAGTTCCCGAATAGGGCCAGTCTTCCACAACGATCAGTTGGCGCCGCAACCACCTAAAGAACTCTGGCCTCCAGGACATCTGTTGGCCACCTCCAGATCTGGGCATCAATGCTGCCCAGCGAGCCATTCGCGGTTCTCGTGGTATCGGACTCGCCACTGCGGCCCCTTGGCCCTGGAAGATTGGTATGCGTTCCAGAATGAACGATACCAAGATGGAACCATAACCGAACTGTTTCAGTTTCCCCTGTTTGCACCTTGTGAGCTGCCTTTTCATGTTGATGGTTACTGCTTCTGCCCAGTTGAACAGTAAGGGACCCATGCATTCTGAGGCCAACAGGAGTTGAGTCTTCGTGGCCTCGTGCGGAGCCTGCGACCCAGCAGCCCGCGTAATGGTATGGAGAACTACTCTCAGTGCTAGATCAGGGATAGTATGGATGTCTACCTTCTTGCTTCCTGATCCTATTTGTGCCCCTCGACACACCCGTGCCATTACCTGTTCCATCTTTTCCCTGGATGGTCTGCTCCCAGTCAGTACAGGGATTGGACCTCTACGGGACAATCCAGTGATGAAATAAATGTCAGTGACCTCCAATTCTAACACCTGGTCTCGTAGCCTGAACACTTGTTCATTTTCATCCCAGATGCTGATTAGATATTGGAGGAGCTCGGGCTGAGCTCGTAAACATGGCGTGAGGAAGAAATTTTTCAATCCACAGTCTCTAAGTGCATTCATGCAAGCTTGGCTTTGCATGGCCTGTTCGTCCTCATCTCCGTGCTCTCGTTCCTTCCATTCGATTGCCATTTTGAGTGATTTTCTGCATTCACATGGCCAAAAACCCTTAGTTAGATCTTTGATGAGCTTCAAATTTCAAGAAATTTGGTTTAAATACCGAAATTATAGGCCAAATTTAAGGTTCGGCCGCTGGTGCAGCTGTTTTGCGAACAGTCGCGCCACGTGGCGCGAGCCCTTTACAAAAAAGAGCTCAGTGGCGTGGGTCCGTGCCCGATACCCGCGCCAATGGGCCCGGCCCTAAAATTTTAAAAATGACCACACACAGCTGATTTCTAAAGGAAATTTATTAAAAAATGAATGGAAATGAAGAGCAAAAGAGTGCCTCTTACCTGTGACAGACGAGAAGCTGAATGGTTGCCTGGATTGGTCGCAATCACCGTCAGAAGTTTCTGCTCCAAAAGGACCACTGTTGCTTTCCACAAGGTAAATAGTAAAAAGTAATTTCATTTTTACCAATTAGACATATTTATAACTTTTTCGACGTTAAATGAGTTTTAAAAGTTATTTTTGTCAAATATTTGCATATGTTATGTCGAAAATGGATTTTACGCTTGCTTGGTATGTGCAGCAGCAGGTTTTTGCGACTTAAAAAGATGGACACGAGTTGTATTTTATACTTTTTCGGACTCGGTAAATACACGAAAAAGTCACTGTGGAGTCATCTTTCAGCTCTTTTCTGACTCTCTAAATATGAAAAGATCGTCGAGGCCCTTGTCGTTTCGATCTCGTTAAAATGGACACGAATCGACATCCACCCAGTATAAGTTTAACCCTTTTTCGGGCTGGGAAGGATTGATTACGAAAAAGGAATACCCTAGCCTATCGCGACTAGGAGGTTTTCCCGGATATTGTTTTCTACCTTTTCGGATTTGGGGAACTATTTACGAAAAGGGACCTGTGGAGTTTTTTTTTCCGCTATCTTTTCAAACTCTCTAAACATGAAAAGACGCCGAGTTCTTCCTTTGTCAGACTCGTTAAACCCTGATGACATCGGATCTAGTCGAAATGACGTTCTCCGAGTTCCTCCTTCCTAGGACTCGTTAAATGCACTAGGATGGATTCGCCCGAAGGGCGGACTTATATTACAAGCATATGCTATCCCCTTCAAGCTTGTTATCAAAAATAATTGGGGTACTCGCCAGAAATGGTGGGGGAAAAATGGAACCATCGTCGTTGTCGTCGGCGGTATGTCGCTCTTGAACATGGCACTTGTCTGCATTCGTGTCGGGTTGGGGACATCTCATCTCGTTGCTTCACTTTGCCTCCATGGGTTTGGGTAATCTCTTTTGACCTCTCGTCTGTTCACTGCCTCGTCGCCATGACCTTTGATCCGTTGATGTCAAATACTGCCAAGTCCATTGTCGTGCCGTTCATGTGTTCAAGAGAAGTTGGCCTCTGCGAATTTCAACCTTCCTCTGTTTCTCATATGGTCCTGATTCACAAACAAAACATTATGTTCCTCTGTCTCGTGTCGATGATGTGGGAATCATTATGGCCCACCTTCGATCAAGGTCACTTCCTGTCGACTTCAACTCATTATCCAGGAAGTTGGTCCAGAGACTCCTTATGGTACCTTGGAGCCTGCATGCCTCAATGGCAGGTTCGTCACATTCGACGAGAGGTTTACATCATTGGCCTCCGATCGAATGATTCTGCGGGTGTTCGACGTCAGCTCATTTATTCGCACGCCGTAGATTGTACCTGTAGTACCTTGAGGACCATTGTCATTATTGGTGGTTTCTCTCGCGTCTGTTAACAGCTTTCATCATTGGCTGGTAATCAGACGATGTTCTTGCATGTTCGACTTCAGCTCACATATTCACATGCTTGAACTTGTACTTTGTTGGGTCGGGATGGAGCGCAAGACCCTGGATTGTGTCTGTTGTAATCCAGGCTGCGATTGTGGATTATTATCATTATGTACATGACTCACTGATTGGATGGCTGCGACCATACCTGAGTCTATTTATTTGATCTTAGTTGGATGGCTGCGCCCATACCCTGGATCCGGATTATAGCATACTCTGTTTCGGATGGTTGCGTCCATACCACTTATACATCATGTACTTGAGATATCAGTTGTATCTTTCTGCGCAGGTTTTCCGACGACGGGCCTTCAGTTGAACATGTTCTCGTAAAGCATTTCACCCCTCTCCCTCTCGGGCCTCATACTTTAGGGGGCATCTGTTACACAGTAATTTGTCACCGTCCTTACCATTCCCCATCCCACACAATGGAGGACCCATTCTGTGACCTGTGAACATTGTCATGCCTTGGAAACATCATCAATGCATCCCTTTGAACATGAGCTTTATTTTCCCTTGAGACATATCCTTGCAAAAGTCATGAAAAACATCCCTTTTGGCATTGGCGCGGGCAAGCAGTTCAGTACTCGCGCCAATGGGGAAATTAATGCAAAGAGGTCGCGCCACCTGGCGCTCTGTAATAGAGCCGTAGTCGCGCCACCCATTTTGGGAGTTATTTTTTAAATATGGATGGTGGAAGTTGAGTTCCAACAAACTCACAACCATTGCCTATCTTGAGTTGGGAGGTTTGGCTGCGGGAGTTCTATGGAAGGGAAGTGGTTTTGCCACCTCTCATGGAACCTTCCTTGTTGATAGGGCCAATCCCATAATAATAGGGATCCCAACTCCTCCTTCCCCATCTATAAAAGCTTGCTCAAATCAATGGCAAGCTAGTCTTGAAGTGCCTAAGCTCTGAATCTCCATATTCCCAAGAGCCTTTGTGTTGTGAAGCACCCTCTCTTTCCCTTAAGGCTAACTCAAGTAAGGAGACCATTGTTACGAGACTCTGGAGAGGTTTCCCCTTTCCTTGGCGAGCTTTGCGAGACGTGGACTACTGGAGACCCGTCCGAAGGAGACCGCGACGTCAGAACTTGGTTGTAATCTTTCTTCGCTGGTTATTTAATAGACGATTATGATTATGGTTCCACTCCGTTTTCCATCATGTTAATGCGAGTAATGTCCTTTCTGACTGATGTTTAGTTGCGCATGTCGTGTTTCTATGCTTGTATCTGTTCTCGTTCTTCCATGCGTGTGTGTTCATCCACCGAGACGGGAGGGATCGTGATCCCACAAGTGGAGGGAATCTGGGACGCTTTCTTCGCATCCTAGCGAAACCAGTAGGTCGGCTCCAAGTCTTTCATTCGTAACTAGGAACCTGCGTCATAGCATTGTTTGATTGTTGCTAGACCCCTGCTGGGCTAGTAGGGATCGCCTCTGTCCGCAGAGGGGATTTACCTCCTCAACAATGGGACAAATATGCAAGAGAAACCTTTTCCATAATTAAAGAGGCCCTCCAAGAAGCTCCAATTTTGATTAGTCCAGATTACCTGAAACCTTTCCAAATTTTTTCATTTGCATCACCTTCCACTATTGCTGTAATGTTGTTACAGAAGAACGAAGAAGGAAAAGAGCAACCGGTAGCATCCTTCAGTAAAGTCCTCAGATATGCAGAGCTAAAATATAATATCCTGGAGAAGTAGGTATATGCTTTAGTTAAATAATTGAAAGCTTTCAGGACCTATGTACTTCATTCTCAAATAGTAGCATATGTACCTAATTCTGTTGTAAAATATGTGCTGATTCAGAGTGATGTAGAGGGAAAAAGAGGAAAATGGATTGCCAAAATCCAAGAATACGAGATGGACATCAAGCCTAATAAGTTAGTCAAAGGACAGGGATTAGATAAATTGCTAACATAATCTAATTTCCAAACTCTGGGAATTAATTTGCTTGCACCATTAGATGAAGTGGTTGAGGAGACTAATCAGATTAAATCAAGGTCAGCAATCAAGTAAAAATTTCTCTACTCAGACTGGTATAATGATATTATTCACTATTTGTGTTTTTTCTCTTTCCCTCCCTCAATAAATAGAGAAAAATACAAAGCCCTAAAACTTAAAGCTCAACCTTATGTTATAATTGATGCTAAGTTATATTGGAAAGATCCTGTTGGTGTCTTGTTGCTATGTTTGATAGAAGGAGAATCAATGGAAGTGATCAAGGAGTACCATGAATGTTTGTGTGGAGGTCATTACAATTGGAAAGTAACTTCTCATAAGATTCTTAAATCAGGTTTCTACTGGCCTTCTTTATTTACTGATGTGTACAGAGTTGTTAGAAGTTGTCAGAAATGCCAATGTTTACAGAAAATAAAGGTTAGCTCCTTTACCTCTTCTTCCTATTTTTATTGAAGAACCCTTCAGACAATGGGGATTAGATTTTATTGGAGAAATTAATCCACCATCAAGTGGGAAGTTTAAGTGGATTCTAACTGCCACTGATTATTTTACAGAATGGGCGGAGGCAATTCCTACCAGAAAAGCAAATAATCTGGTAGTAATGAAGTTTTTGGAAGAGAATATTTTCAGCAGGTTTGGATGTCCAGTGAAAATTGTCACAGACAATGCTCAGGTATTCAACTCATTCGGGTTTATAATTTTTTTTCAAACTTATAATGTGATATTATCTCATTCCACAACATATCATCCTCAAGGGAATGGATTCGCAGAGTCATCTAACAAGACATTGGTCAAGATATTGAAGAAAAGAATAAATGAGAACTAGAAGAATTGGGACTCAAAGTTGATATTTTCTCTCTGGGTAGTGAGAATGACTACTAGAAGATCTACTGGTAAGTCCCCTTATGAGTTATTATATGGTACTCAAGCTTTTTTTCCCACTTAGTTAGCAAAACTAGTAATTTATTTTCTTCAAGAAGCGCAAGAGGAACCTAATGCATTGATAAGAAGGCTAAATAAAGTAATAGAATTGAGTAAAATCAGAAATAAAGTCAGAGACAATTTGGTCACGTATCAAGAGAAAATGAAGTCCATTTTTGACAGAAAGGCAAAGATATTATGTTCCAAACTAGAGATCTGGTACTAATATGGGATACCAGGAGAGAGGAGAAGGGAAAACATGGTAAGTTTGATCCTCCATGGTATGGTCCTTAAAAAATCACTAAAGTTAGATCAAATAACACTTTTATGCAGGAAAATATTGATGGGGAAGTAGTAGGACAGCCTGTTAATGGGAAGTATCTGAAACATTATTTCCAGCACTGAAAATAGCAGGTTCATTATTGTACATATATGATTTTCCTCATTGTATATTTTTCATCAAGCATCATTTGACTCCATGCCTGAAGTGAATGCACTAACCTGTAGGTTCTTAGTGTTTCATGGCAAAAAACACTATCCTCGGGTGGAGCCAGATGTTGTGGACCATTTTCAATATCCTTTTATTTTCAATTTTGAAAATACAAAAAAAATAGAAAATTGTTAAAGCATGTTAAAGTATTAAAGTTTTGATACTTTAGCACAAAAATATTTATGTTCGTCGCATTAGAGTTGAAAGTTTAAATACTTTTGACTTTATGAAAGTGGGTCCTGACTTGAAGATTAAAAGTCGATTATTTTATTGAACGGGATGCGATGATTTCTTGAACCTCGATCAAAGGACTCAACTCGCAGGCACAACAAGCACACAAATTAAAATGAAGGGTGCCTCTGTAGTTGACCGGGTTGATTGCAGGAGTAACAAAGATGAGCGGTGGAGATTGAATGCGGGGGCACAAGCCAAAATAGTTTTTTGTACTCTGACACCCCCCGCAGTGACGTAAGGCGCTGAGTTGTTCACAGTTTTCTTCCACGTCAGGTGAACTTAACGGCTCGTTTGCGTGTCATGTCAGCATTTAAGATTAAAGTCGTGCCACCTATTTAAATGAAATTCACATTCTTTCCAAAGCCATTTGTGATTAAGTTGATATTTGTAATTGGTTTATGCTATGTCTTGTTCAGTTTGTCTGTCACCCTATCAAAATTTGGCCACCCTGTAAGTCGTCCATTGTCATAATTCAGAGTCATGGCTAAACGCTCATCCCTGTCAGGTTCTTCTAGTCATATCACTCTCATGGATACTGAGAGGGATATCCAAGATACCAATTGTTCCTTGGTTCACCTTCCGTTTTACCAACAAGTTCTCTTGAATTACAAATCTTCCCTGGTTTATACTACCATGGCCAAGTCTGGTGTGTTGTCTACATGTATCCCTAGAACCCATCTTTTTCCTAAATTTATATATTGGTTGGTATCATTTATGTATCCTAGGAAATTTTTTGTGATGAACTGTCACGGAGATAATTTTTTGCAAGTGTTCGCCCAGCTAATTCGTCAATCCCTTTGTTACCCTGAGTCAGAGTCATGTGTTCAATTCTCCGATGATTCTTTGGTAGCATATTATGACAGCCTTGTAGGTCAAGATTTCAATCATTTTATTCATTTTCTGAAGCCTAACAAACAACAATTTCAGCCTGACAACAAAGATTTTCCTATGGAAATTTTTGATACCGACGTTCGACTAGTACCAAGTAGCATTGAAAAGATTCTGGGCAAAGATGATGACAGTACAGTGGATAAATCAATCTTAGGGATGTTTTTCATGATGATGAAGCCAGGAATGGTGCTGGATATTCCATCCTATTGGCAGGAACCAGTTAATTCATAACTCATGAGTTTATCATTAACAGGTTCTTTCAGATTTCCTTCATTAATTATTTACTTGTTCTTATATCAAAATGTGGAGGAATTGATGAATTTGGGTCTGAATATTATGGATATGAATAAGAAAAGGCAATTAGTAGTGTTCTGGATAGATGTAGTAAGAAGAGAACAAAATGAAACTGGACTGTTTGATTTTGCTAGTTATTTCATGTCAATTGCATATAAAGTTTTGAATGGAGTTCCTCCCCCCTGTTTCTCACCCAAAGCTCAAGAATTCTTGCATTTAGGGGCAAACTGCAAATTTGGAGAATGGTTTGTTTTTTAGGATTACTTTGAAATTAGGTTGTATGGAGCAAGTGCTGAGCCTTACAGAATTCTTGTGTACCTATGAGGCTATTTTCTTTGGAGTTTGTTCGACAAAGTCTAAATGTTGATCAGGTTCAATTTGTGCCCATGAAAAAGGGGCATATGTTCAAACTGCCCATGACTGTAGGTCATTTCATTGTTAATATGAGACAGGCATTTGAGGAGGTTACTAGAATGCTAGATGAGATGCATTTGTTGTTAGGGGAAAGTTGGGCTTATGACCCTCACAGTGTAATTTCCAATAGAAGAATTGAGAGTGGGTATTTAGCTTTCATTCATGAAAGTGGGCCAGATTTAAAGAAGATAGCAAGAAAATGTGTAATGAGTTCAACAAGTTCAAATATTTAGACTCCTATCATATCAGAAAAGTCTAATAAAAGAAGTAAAGAGACAGTAGTTGATTTAGAGGATGAGGAGAAGGGAGCTGAGAAGAGGAAAAAGTTTAGTGAAGAACATGCATATAGTCAACTTGGTTTTTCTTTACAGTTGGGAGAGGAACAAATCTTCCTGCTTCACCCAGGAGACACGAGACCTCTCATGAACAAGTTCCTCTGATCACAAATTGTAGAGAGGAACCAGAAGATGAAGGCCAACATGGAGGCCCAAGCTGAATATCAAATTTCTCCAGATCAAACAAGACTTTTGACTGCCATGGATCTTGAGAAAGATCAATTTAGAATTTCCCTGTCACATCCTACAGACATGTCAATTGGTTCTTCTAGAAATTTCAATACTGTAAATGTGACTGTAGATGTGAAGAAAATCCCACTGTTGGATAAGGTGAACTTGCATATGCAAACAAGTCAATTTATTGTAAATGACCTAACAAAGACTAATGCAATGGAAATGAAGGCAGAGAATATGCTTGGAAAAGTAATTAAGAAGTTAAAGTTAGAAAAAACTAACTCTAGGGCTTTAACAATTTAGAATGAGGAGTTGAATAAAATCATAGTAAAGATTGGAGTGGACCCTAATGATAGGACTGTTGTGTTTAAACTTCTGTAAAGTGCTAAGGTAGAGATATCTACATTGAAGAAAAAATTAAAATTTCCTCTAGGAGAGCATTCAATGGCTGCAGCGGTTGCAGAGGTAGAGAAGGAGAAATAAAAGATTCTACAGCAGCTTATGAAAAAGTAGGAAGAAATTTCCATAATAAATCAAACTGCAATATCACTACAAAATCATATTGATAATCATAATTGTACTTTTTTTTTTCTTCAGGTAATGAAGATCCACAGGCACAGATTTCTTAGTTGAATACTGAATTGCAGGTGGCAAAAAGAGATCGGAAAAAGGCTCAAGCATATTTAGAGACAGCATCAAAGATTATTCAAGCTACATAAAATGAAGCCAGTAAATATAAAGTGTACAGTCAGAATGCTAATGCTGAGATCAAAAGTCTCAAAGGAAAATTGAAAGGGAACATATCTTTAATTCAGGAAAAAGATATCATTTGGAATGATATCATTTCAGAAATGAAATCAATTTGGAGCTTTTTGATGGTGGTTGTAGAAGAGAAAAGTATCATCAAAGAATTTGAAGAACAAGTCATGGCAGATAGAAAAAAGACAATCAATAGGGCTATTTGGGCAAAAAGATTCATTGACTTTATTAATTCTAAAACAAATCAAGAGTTAGAGGAAAATGAGATTAAAGATAGAATCCTATATGCAGTGGAGATTAATAAGATGATTGTTAAGAATGATTACAGGAAGGCCACATAAAAGAAGTTGATAGAAATTAAAGAAGTAGTAAGTCAGTTTGATAAGTCATTGGACAAGGTGACAAGAGCAGGCCTGCCTTCGTGTTGGGGACTTGGAGGAGGTCTGTTGTCATGGCATTCTTATGAAAAATTACTGGTGTCGAAAAAATTAAAGTTGACAATACACATGAAAAGACTCAGGTGCTCAAGTGAGCAACAGTGATCAACTTTCTTCAGAGACATTTTCAGCTATGGTGGTTGGTAAAAAATTTATTTGTAGAAAGACCATCCCACAACCGAATTACTTCTTTCAGGTTGGAGTATCACAATTTGATACAATCACCGAGGACAAGAGTAGAGATATGGAAGAAGTGCAGAGCTTGGACAATAGACATGCCAAAAGATCCTTCGGCTTCAAAGAGAGACAAATCAGCTGATCCAGGAAATGTAGCAGCATCGTCGTCTATTCACATTCAACATATAGATTAGGGTGTCATTTTTTAAGTTATTATAATCTTTCAAAGATGATGTGAATGTAATAAGACGTTTTGAGGGTATGTAATAGATAGCTTACGAAGTCCTCAAGGGTTGAGGTAGTTAGGATCAGTTATAGAAGTTTCAAACTGTTTTTATTGTATTTAATGTAATAGTTCAGAAGAAGAAAGGTTTCAAGTTTCGGACCTTCAGACTATAATTTTGTACTCAGAGATTTCAAAGATTAATGAATGAGAAACAAGTTTCTGGCATCTGTTTATGTTGATATGTGTTCAAGTTTACATTCTATGTTTTCTATCTTTGAATAAAAGGAAGTAATGAGCAGCGGGTCTCTTTTTACTTATGTAAGCAAGAGTTAAAACCCTTAATTGGCACTCCTTCTTTTTAACTATTTTATTTATATAATTATTCTGGAGTTTGAGATGATATATTTTGTGTAACAGCATATCAGTTTGGGCTTATTTCTTTCATTTTCTTCTGGTCATTTCATTCAACATCAGCAAATGATAGCATTGTGAAACATTCATTATATTTTATATTTGAGGGTTTAATGATAAATACTTGAGGGTGATTAAACAGAGACAAATAATTCTGTGACATAATCATATAAATGTCTTAAGCACTGATTCCTTATCACATCTAAGGGATTGTCTCTTAAGGTACAACATGTGCAATGCTCTGAACGTGTCCATTGGTTCGGTTCTTGAACTATTATTTTGACTATAGGGGCGTCCTTTCAGACCGTGCTTGAATAGCTTGGCCTTCCCCTTAAACATTCACGCCTATACCCCGTGATTTCCTTATAGGGACCACTTCTCCATGTTATGTGCAGTCACAGGCCAACATGACCAAAGATGCCAAGAAGAAGCTAGAAAAAACATCAGAGGTTTGGATATTTGTGAGGTACATTGATACTCCCCACAACTATCGGGTGTATTTTTCAACACATAGGATGATAGTTGTTAGGAGAGATGTAAAATTTGATGAGGAGAAAGCCATGTGATTTTCCCTTGAGAGGGAGCTTGACTTGCATGTAGAAGAGGAACTCTTAGCTCCAAAGGATGAACCTCGGGATGTAGAGAAGCCACATGCAGAGGAATAGAGAGTGGTTGAAACAACTCATGCAGATCCATCCACTAGAAATGGTAGGAAGCGCACCAGAAAGGCTGACAAATTGATGTTAGATGCGACAGAGAATGTAGGTGAACCTACATCATAGCGCAAGCATAGAAGGTCCCTAGACAGGTATACTAGATACATGGATCTTATGGGAGAATGTATTGCGACATAACCTTTCTCTTTTGAGGAAGCAGTGCAACAAATAGTATGGGTTGATGCCATGGTTGAGGGGTATGATTCCATTATCAGAAACAGTGCATGGGAAGTGGTCCCAAGACCAGTGGGGATGTTAGTGGTTGGATCCAGGTGGATCTACAAGGTGAAGCAAGAAACACATGGGAGTTTGGAGAAATACAAGGCTATATTTGTGGCCAGAGGATTCTCACAGGTGGAGGGGATTGACTATGAGGATAATTTTTCACCAGTTGCAAGGTACTCATTGATTAGATCCATCCTTGCACTCTCAGTGCAGATGGGGTGGAGGATACATTATATGGATGTAAAGACAACCTTTCTCAATGGAGATATTGAGGGAGAAGTGTGCATTGAGTATCCAGAAGGTTTTAATACCTTTGACAGGGATTCACATGTGTACAAACTCAAGAGATAATTGTATGGGTTGAAGCAATAACCTTGTGCTTGGTACAGTAGGATCGATAGCTATTTCACCGGGTGATGGTAAGCTTTTGATTATTTCACTTTATGTTGATAATCTTATACTGACAGGTGATGAGAAGCTCATAACTTCTTGCAAAGAGGATCTTGCAAGAGAGTTTGAGATGAAGGACAAGGGGCTCTTTCACTATTTACTTGGCTTGGAAATATGGCAAAGAGATGGAGATATATTTGTATCTTAGGGCAAGTATGCCAAGGAGATTCTGAGGAAGTTCCACATGGAGGGAAGCAAACCCATGGAGACTCCTCTTGCAGGAAACTAGAGGAAGGAGGATGCTACTTCAGGTGATTTAGGGGTTGCTATTGTTTACAGGCATCTTGTGGGTTCACTTATGTATTTGGTGAACACATGACCAAACATATGCTACACAGTTAACCAACTTATTCAAGCTATGGTTAAGCCTACCAAGCTCTTTTGGAAGGTAGGGAAGCATGTTTTGAGATATCTTAGGGAAACTACAGATTATGGATTATGGTACAGACAGATAGAGGGAGTTAAGCTTCAAGGCTTCATTGATGCAGATTGGGAAAGCATTCCATCATACATGAAGCAAACATCAGGGGGAATCTTCATCATAGGATCAACAACAGTTTCTTGGTACAGTAGGAAGAAGAGATTAGTTTCACTCAGTTTAACTGAGGCCAAGTACATGGTAGCTATTCAGGCTGCATGCAAGGCCATCTGGATGAGGAAGATATTTGTTGGTTTGTTTGGTCATCAAATGGATCTGAGGGTGATACATTGTGATAACCAGAGTTGCATAAAACTCTAGGTTAATACGGTATTCCATGACAGGTCCAAGCATATTGATATCCGGTACCACCATCTTAGAGATTGTGTTCAGAGACTCATTATGTCATTGCAGTACATTCCCACAGAGGATTGGGATGAAAAAATCTTGATGAAGTCACTGGAAAAGAGAAAATTTGAATACCACAAAGGCAGGGTTGGAGTAGTTGATAATACCTTTCTTGTTCAGAGGGAGTGTTGAAAATCAATAAGAAAATGTGTGTCAAATTATTTTTCCCTTAAATAATTTGGATAATAAATTGTAATATTATCTCATAACAACTTGTATCAGTTAACTAAGTCAGAAATACTGAGTTAGCTCAATAATTTTGAGTTGAGGGTCAAAGGTGAGGCATGTAGAGTGATTCTATTATTTTGGGGGTCCAGTTGCAGTTAATGCACTAGTTTCGTGTGAGTGTAATCAATTAACTCAAATTAATTGAGTTAAAATCAGTTTAACTAGTTCTAATCAAGTGATGAGCTAGTGAGAAGTCTAGTGAATTAAATTAGATTTATTCACAAGTAGTGATCAATTAGATAACTGATGATTCGCTATTAATCGCTGCATGCATGTTAGTTCTGATGAAGACCCATTTGAGACAAAGGTTAAAGGGAAGATAAATATTAGTTGTATTATTAGAAAATTCCCCAGGTTCAGTTATAAAGCCATAGGATGCCCATGATTAATTGCGTAATCAAGGAGGGTAGAAATTCCTATTTAATAGGGGTTTATTTCTCTAGGAATTGCATGAGAAAGGCAGGCTAGAGGAAAGAAAGGAATTGGACATGTGTTTGTGTATAAATTATACAAACATATGTATATCAATGTACTCAATCCGATAAAGCAATGTAATAAAGCTAGATACTTAATCCTTCTACAAAGAAATTGCGGAAAATAAACATGATCACCAATCACAACAAGTACATAAAGAAACAAATTAAACCAAAACACAGATAATTTATGAGGGAAATATTACTGCTCAAAACCCCTATATCTTCTATTGTATATTCACCATGGAATCATGAAACAATTACAATGCACTCTTCTCGCAAGAGTCTCTTGCACTCTCACAACTGTCTCACACTGGCCCGGACAAAACTAACCAACACTTAGCCAATTCTCAACCTCTAATAAACCTTCCTTTATTGTGCAATTCATGTGGAATGAAATCCCTATTATTTAGTAATTCCAACCTTCCAAAATTGCGCAAGGATCATGGGAAATCTAATGGATTTCTAGTTTCATGCGGGAAAACTACTAATCACACAACTGATATTTAACATCCCTTTAACCTTTGTCTCAAGTGGGTCTCCACTACAACTGGCATGCATGCAGCTATTAATAGTAAATCATCAGTTTCATGGCATATCGCTGATTGTGAATTAAATATGATTTAATTCACTTGATCTCTCACTAGTGAAAAAACAGTTACAACTAGTTCAACTAACTTTAACTCACCTAACTGAGTTAACTTATTACTCATGCATTAAACTAATGCACCAACTGAAATTTGAACTCCATAAATAATATAATCACTCTGCATGCCTCACCAACCACCCTCAACTCGAAATACATGAGATAACTAAGTTTATCACACTCAGTTAACTATTACAAGTGATTATGAGATAAGATTACATTTTATCGTCCAATTTAATTAAGGGAAAATTAAATTAGACATTGCACCAATTTAATAAATTAAATTGGCCTTCACACTAATGTATCTCTAGGACCTGTGGTCCAACACTAGTGTGTGTGCTGCAAATTCTTGTTGGAATTTCAATACTCCCTGTTAACAAGAAAGGGATTATCTTTCACCCCAATCCTACCTCCGTGGTATTCGAATTTTCTCCGTGGGAATTTTCTCAGAATATCTGCTTCCTGATCTTCAGTGGGAATTTAATAAAGTAACATAATGTGCCTCTAAACACAATCTCTGAGAAGGTGGTATCGGATGTCTATGTGCTTGGACCTAACATGGAATATTGGATTAACAGAGAGTTTAATGCAACTCTGGTTATCACAATGTATCTCTGTTAGATCCATATGAGAACCAAACAAACCAACCCGGATCTTTCTCATCTAGATGGCCTCACATGTAGCCTGAATTGATGCCATGTGCTCTGGCTCGGCTGAAATGAGTGACACATATTGCTGCTTCCTGCTATACCAAGAAACTATTGTCGATCCTATGCTGAAGATCCCTCTTTATGTGCTCTTTCTGTCTGATGGGCTGCCTGCCCAATCTGCATCTGTGAAGCCTTGAAGCTTCACTCCCTCTGTATGTTTGTACCATAATCCATACTCTATAGTGCCCCTGAGATATCTCAAGACATGCTTCCCCACCTTCCAAAAGAGTTTGGTAGGCTTAACCATAGCTTGACTCAGCTGGTTAACTGCGTAGAAAATGTTTGGTCTGGTGTTCACCAAGTACATCAGTGAACCCACTAGCTTCCTGTTAATAGTAACGTCCACTACTTCTCTTGAATTAGCATCCTATTTCCTCCAATTTCCTGGAAGAGGAGTATCCATGGGTTTACAACTCTCCATGTGAAACTTACCCAGAATCTCTTTGTCATACTTGCCTTGAGAAACAAATAGCTCACAATCCCACTGCCATATTTCCAAACCAAGGAAATAGTGAATGAGTCCCATGTCCTTCATTTCAAACTCCCTTGCAAGATCCTCCTTGCAAGAATTTATCAGCTGCTCATCAAGTCCCATGTCCTTCATTTCAAAATCCCTTGCAAGAAGTTATCAGCTGCTCATCACCTGTCAAAATTAGATCATCAACATAAAGTAAGATAATAAAGAGCTTACCATCAGCCACAATCTATTACTGGTTCGCATCCGCTTCAATTTTGGCGAAGCCCAAACTAGTGAAAAAACTGTCAATCCGAGTCTACAAAGCATGAGGTGCTTGCTTCAACCCATACAGTGCTCTCTTGAGTTGACACACATGCGACTCAGTGTCAAAGATCTCAAAACCTTCTGGCTGCTCTATGTACACTTATTCTTCAATAACTCCATTGAGAAATGAAGTTGTCACATCCATCTGATGAATAAGCTACCCCATATGCATTGAGAGTGCAAGGATAGATATAATGGAAGAGTATATCACAATTGGTGCAAAAGTATCCTCATATTCAATCCCTCAACTTGTGAGAATCCCCGAGCCACAAATATGGCCTTGCACTTCTCCATACTCCCATATCCCACCTAATTCACCTTATAGATCCATCTAGATCCAACCACTGATTTTCCGACTGGTCTTGGGAAAACTTCCCATGCACTGTTCTTGATGATGGAGTCACACTCCTCTACCATAGTGTCAACCCCAATTAGTTGTTGCACTACTTCCTCAAAGAAATATGGTTCTATCACAATACAATTTCTCATAAGAGCCATGTATCCAGTAAACCTATCTGGAGATTGTCTCTGTTTGTGCAGTGAAGTAGGTGCTCCTACATGCTCTGCTGCATCAAGTCTCAATCTATCATCTTCCATGGTGCGTCTTCTACCATTTCTGGTGGATGGATTTGCATGAGTGTTTTATGCCACTCCATGGTCCTCCTCATGTGGCTGCTCCACACCTTGAGGTTCCTTATTAGGAACCAAGAGTTCCTCATATACATGCAAATCCTGCTCCATCTCAAGGGACAATCGCATGGCTTTCTCCTCATCAAATTTTATATCTCGTCTCACAACATCCATCCTGTTGTTTGGAACACCCGATAGTTTTGGGGAGTATAAGTGTACCCAAAAAATATCCCAATCTCAGTTGTTGGTTCGAGCTTCTTCCTGGTGTCTTTGGTCACATGCACATAAATAGATGAGCCAAAAATCTTAAAATATGAAACATCAAGTTTTTTAACAGAAAAATCCTCCTCTGGTGTACTCATGCCAAGTATTCGACGAGGACTATAGTTTTTCACAAATACTATTTTGTTGTATGCCTCTACCCACAGATGAAATGGTAGGCCCTGATCATGCAACATCGCTCATGCTGCACCCACAATTGTTTTGTTCTTTCTTTCTTCGACCCTATTCTGTTGTGGGTTATGAGGCACAATCAACTCTCTCCAAATTCCTTCTTTGCTACAGAAGTTCTTGAAGTCATTGGAGATTTAATCACCACCATTTTTTCTCCTAAGATCCTTCACATGCTTCCCTGTGTCTTTCTCCACTAGTGCTTTGAACTCAAGAATTTTGAGAACTACTGATCTTTCTCCTACATGAATTAGATCCACCACTTTCTAGAAAAATCATCAACAAAGATCACATAGTACTTATGATTTTCTATTGAAGAAGTAGATAATGGTCCACACACATCTGAGTGAACTCTCTCAAGGATTTTCAAATCTTGGTTCTCCTTCTCGTGAAAAGTGGTCTTTGCATACTTCCCCATAGTACATCCCTTGCATGTGTCTAAATGCGCAAGTGCCCCCTTGGGAAGACTCGTATAAATCTGTTGCATGACCTTCAAAGCTCCATGATGTAGATGGCTCAATATCCTATGCCATAACTCACCCTCATCCAGTCTTACCATTTTTTCCACCTTACCCATCAATGTTGTGTAGCTATCTACATCAAGTTTATAGAGATTCTTCACATGAACCCCAATCTTCTTGGCTTGTCGAGTTTCTTTTTGTCGAAGGAAAGATTTTCCTTCACTGAAAACAACATCATAGCCTCTATCCTCCAACATTGCGACTGAAACTAAAATTTTGTTCAAGCCTGGTACATGCATTACATATTTTAATAAGAAGGGTTTACCTATCTGTCTCTGGAAGGTAACTGTACCAATCCCGGTAACACTATACTACCCGTCATCACGCATTTCGATATGCATCTCGAGTTCCTTCTCCTCCAAGCTACTAAAAATTTCTTTGTCTCCCATCATGTGGAAAGATGCACCACAATACAAGTACCACACCGATCCCCCTGCACTTGAAACCATGCATACAATGATTGACAAGTGAAGCTCAAATTGCGAGGCCAAAGCCTCACCAATTGCAGATCCTGAAGCCTTCTTTTTCTTCTTCTTTTGTGGACAATTAGTGGCATAATGTCCATGCTCGTGACAGTGAAAACACTTCACTATGGACATGTCCCGCTTCTTGCCATCTTTGTCTGACTCAGATTTGGAATGGAATTTCTTTCCTTTCACTTTCTTGCCCTTGGAAGCCAAAGCAAAATTTTCTTCATCGTCTGTCTTAGATGAAGATCCATCCCTGGTATTCTGCCTGAATTCTTCTTGCACCAAATCCGACCAAAGTCGTTCCCAATCTGACATCTTTTCCCTGCCATTGTTAGAGTGCTGATAGCTATGCAAACTCTTGGGAAGTCCTAGAATATCTAGGCTCACCAAGTCATAATTCACGAAAGTAATTCTGACGCTCATCCCGACATTGGAAAAACTTTGTTAAATATTTCAGAATGGTGTCGCCTTTCTCCATTTTGATTTTCCTCAGCTTGTCCTTCAGTGCCAATTTTCTCTGAACACCGCTGCCACGGAACATATCTGTCAAAGCTTTCCACATTGGATATGGTGTCGCTTTTCCATGGATACTTGAGACAATATGGTCTCATACCCCCTCCAGTAAGATCCTGTAATATCCCTAAATGGGATTTGCTAGCAAGGCATGACTGGAAAACGCATTTTCCAGGAATGGCTGCTATAGGATTTGAAACAAGGACCTGGATCCATTAGATAAATGTATATAAGACCAAAATACAAGAGGTGGCTCAAAATAAATTCCTCTAGGTGGGTTAAACAGATCTCCCACACCCAGTTGTGTTCAGAAAATTCCCAATGAAGGGACTGCAGCAAATGTAAGCACATGTAAAGAATAAAAACGTTATTTTTATAAGACTAGGCACATGAATATGTAAATAGCCAACAAATGATGTTACATCAGTAAAGAGAGTACAAAGTCTTGAGGAAACACTCACTCAAGTTAGGCAATGAAGCCCCAACAACACATGTACTAGAATCTGGAGAATACTGCTATGTATATCTAAACCCTAGCCTATGACTGCGCAGTTTATAAGAGATACTTCTATAGAAATGATAATAATACAAGGATGTGACAATATATGGCTCAAATAAATGGGGGAGAAATCTCTAAACCCCTGAAGAATAATAATACAACAATCATTAGAAGGATTGGCTGAAATATACAAAATGGAAAAAATGTCGGAGTTGTTGGGCAGCAACTGCAACTCAAAACTAGAACTGGATGGAGATGGATGAAGATGATGATCAATATGAAGTAGACCTCCTCCAATGGATATTCCAAGTGAAAGGATGATCCTATCACTGAAGATCTCACCCTCCAATCAACACTGCAATCCCTCACTGCAAGTCCTCAATGAGAATAACGCAATCTAAGAGGGTAACTGCGTTGTAGGTGGAATAGAATGCTTTGGCCAAGTGCCAAGATCTGCAATATGCTCAGAATCCTTCCTTACTGATCTCCCAAAGGAAAGAAGGCCCCCTCCTTTGAAAAAAATCCAAGGAATGGTGTAGTGGGATCTTCACTGCAACACCCTGCAATCACAACGTTATACTTCAGCATAAATAACATTGTAGCTGGAGGAATGGCTTTTTCCTTGAGCCTAGATGTGGAGAAATGAAGTGAAATCCCTCAAGAGGCCTCTCAATAAGGAGATGAAATCCTAAACACGAATCCCTCATGCTAAGCAACACTGCAACTCAGCTAAAAAGCTTGGGACTGCAAATATGTCTAAGCAGACAAGAAATCAATAATCATATGCATGAGTAACAATGGCTGCCTTGCCCTCCTTTTAAACAATGAGAGCTCCCTCTCCATGGGTCCCACTCTTTAGGGTTTCCTTCATCAAGGAAGCTTCCCTCCTCTTTCTCTGTGTTGTCCCACAAGATGCTCTCCACCTCATACTTCTGAGTTGTTTGACTTGGTCAGACTTGACCTAGCCTTCTTGCAAATGTCTCCTTTCACACATGAGGGTGTGAAATCTAGTTCCATGATTATACCCTTTCATACTAAGAGGGATTTCATCCATGTTTTTATTGTGTTTGGGCCTCCCCACCCAATTATTCAACTTATAAGTGAAATTAACAAAAATTAATATTCCAATTTATTGAAGGAAAAATTTGGAATATTACAGATCCTCCTTGTCTTTGCAACCTTCTTTTTCCAAGCATAAAGATTTGTGGCATTTTCTACAACAGGTTTGGGAATGTCATTATCAATGAATTATTTCAACCCATTTTCCTCCATTAATGCCTCTGTCATGTCTTTCCATGCAATATAGTTAGAGCTACCCTCGAGTGCATACTGTAATCTCAAGCCATTCAAAAATCCATCTCGATCCCGATTCGCCTATTTCACCAAGAATACTTTTGCAAATTCGAATTCTATTCAATCAAAAACTCAACTTCTCCTCCACTATAGTGATTTCTTGTGCTCTAATACCATGTAGAAATTATACAAACATATGTATGTCAATGCATTCAATCTGATCAAGCAATGTACTAAATCTAGATATTGAATCCTTCTACAAATCAATTGTGGAAAATAAACACAATCGCCAATCACAACAAGTACATAAATAAAAAATCAAACCACAACACATATAATTTCCCAGGGAAAGATTGATGCTCAAAACCCCTCTATATTATTTTGTATATTCACCATGGAATCATGAAACAATTATAATGCACTCTTCTCGCAAGAGTCTCTTGCACCCTCACAACTGTCTCACACCGACCCAGAAAAAATCGACTAAAACTTAGCCAATTCTCAGGCTCTAATCAGTCTGCCTTTCTTGCACAATTAATGTGGAATGAAATCCCTAATATTTAGGAATTTCACCCTTCCAAAACTTCGCAAGGATCGTGGGAAATCCAATGGATGTCTGGTTGCATGCGGGTAACCTACTAATCACACAACTGATATTTAACATCCCTTTAACCTTTGTCTCAACTAGGTATCCACTGGAATTGACATGCATGCATCTATTAATAGTAAATCATCAGTTGCATGGCAGATCATTGATTGCGAATTAAATATGATTTAATTCACTTGATCTCTCACTAGTGCAACAAACAATTACAACTAGTTCAACTGACTTTAACTCACCTAAATAAGTTAACTGATTACTCATACATTAAAATAATGCGCCAACTACAATTCGAACTCCATAACTAATAGAATCACTTTGAATTCCTCACCAACCACTCTCAACTCGAAATACATGATCTAACTGAATTTATCACACTCAGCTAACTATTACAAGTGATTATGAGATAAGATTATATTTTATTGTACAATTTAATTAAGGGAAAATTAAATTAGACACTCCACCAATTTAATAAATTAAATCGGCCTTCACACTAATGTATTGCTAGGACCTGTGGTCCCACACTAGTTTGTGTGCTGCAATTTCTTGTTGGAATTTCAATAATTTGTCCAATTTTTCCTATATCAGTGTGAGACAATTGGTAGAGTGCAACAGATTCTTGTGAGAAAGAATATTTTTTCATGATTCCTTGGCTTATTATACAATAGAGATAGAGGGCTTTTGATAAGTTTCTTTCCCCAGGAAATATCTTGTGTTGTGCGATTGATTTACTTCTTTCTCTTACTTGCATGTGATTGAGCGATCATGTTTTATGTTCCAAAAATATTGTAGAAGGATTCAATATCTTGTTTTAGTACATTACATGATCAAATTGAATCCATTGGTATAATTTCTACACTGAAGTGCCTCGCTTTTTGTAGCTTTTTTTATGATTGCAAGTATTGCAATGGCTGATGACCTATGTGAATGATTTTTTCCTTACCCATCAAGTAATGTTTCCACTTTTTCACATTTTTCACCAATACATACAATTCCTTGTCATATGTAGGATAATTAATCATTGCGCCATTAAAAGTTTTTGAATGAAAACATATGGGCTTACCATGTTTCATCAAGACTGCACTCATGGCATAGTCACTTGCATCAGTTTGAATCTCAAATGATTGTCTCAAGTCGGGAAGTGCAAGTACAGGTGTTGAACTGATCTTTTCCTTCAATGCACCAAATGATTTTGTTGTTTTCCTCCCCAATGAAAAATCTACTTCACACTTGTAAATGCATACAATGGAGCTGCAATGGAAGAAAAGTTAGAAATAAACTTTCTCCAATATTGGGTTGCTCCCCAGAAACTTCTAACCTTTTTCATTGTCTTGGGATTTGTCCAATTCAAAATGACATCAACCTTGGAGTGTTCTATTTTCAAGTCACCTCCTCCAACAATATGACCCAATTATACTAAAGAATTTTTTCCAAATTCACATTTCGACATCTTTAAAAACAATTGTTATTTCTTCAATACATCTAACACTTTATTAACATGGATGACATTTTCTTCATGGGACTTGCTGAAAATTAATATGTCATCTAAGTAGACTATCACAAAATCATCTAGAAAAGGCCTTGAAACATTATTCATTACCCAGATGAATGTAGTAGGAGCATTAAAAATCCCAAAGGGCATAACCAACCATTCAAAAAAACCTTTCTTTGTTTTGAAAGTTGTCTTCCATATGTCTCCTTCAACAATCCTAATATGATGATATCCACTCCTCAAGTCCAACTTAGTGAAATATACAACATCTTTCAATTGATTAAGTAAATCATCGATTCTAGGAAGAGGGTAGCAGTTCTTTACCATAATGTTTTTCAATGCATGGAAGTCCACACACATGCACCATGTACCATCCTTCTTTGGCACTAAAACAATAGATGAACCAAATGGCAATGTGCTTGGTCGAATGATCCCCTTATCAAGCAACTCTTGGATTTGTTTTTTAATTTCTGCATTTTCCATCACTGACATCCTATACATGCCAATGTTAGGAGGAGGAAAATCTTGCTACAATTGGATTTCATGTTGGATTCCTCTTTTTGGAGACAATCCTTTAGGCTCCTGAAACATCTCATCATATTGGTTAACAATCTCAACCAAATCAGATTTCAACTTTGTATCACATCCTTGAAAGGCTTCATTCTTAATGTTAGTGTTGGAATTAGCACTTGGATTGTAACAAGCACCTAACCAGACACATCTTAAGATCAAGGGATTTTCTTATATTTGGATTATGATTTGGAAAGTGGTTGAGATTCTCACACACACTGGAAAATTAAATGGTTTCAAACTAATAAATCACTCACACATATGAGGGTACTACTGCTTGATGTGGTAGTAGGGATAAGTTTGTATTCTAATGGTTAGGAGAATGTGCAAGAATAGTGGGTCTAAAAATTAGAAGTCCATTGTTAAGAAGAAAAGAAGAAAAAATATTTCAGACCTATAATGTATTGATGAAAGAAGGCTTCTTCAAGAATTACATTAATCTCATCATGCATTTAAATATTTCTGTAACAGGGAAAGCTTATGAATAATCTCACCATACATATCTTATAAAGAAAGCTTGTAAAACAAGACTTACAAAATTAGATAATCATGTACATATATACCACAAGACTAAAAAAAACACGAAACAACATATGTAGATCATAATCTGGAATGAAACTGTAAAGTATGGAGACACATAAGGAGATAGAAAATACACACATCAAATCATTCATAATTTTGGAAATACTGAGAGGGGAGGTGAATCAGTATTCCTTTCAATTAGTATTATTATTAATATTTCAAAGCATTAGTTAATCTTCAATTATTATCAGTGTTTGTACAATGATAGCAGTAAACAAAAGGAACACAAATGCACATAGTTTTTAAGGTGGAAACCCTCTCCAAGACAAAAACCACCTGAATGATTTTCTAATAATTCTTTAATATTCAACTCCAATTGAAAATAAAGCTCCAACTTCCTAGAATCTAGAAAATAATTCTTCTCTAGCTCCCATTATATGGATTCTCCAATTCCCGAGATTCTTCAGTAGTCAATTAAAGGGATGCCCCAACACCCAATGAGCTACAACTCACCCTAGCACCACCGTAGCACCCTATAGAATAATAAAATAAGAATGGACTCCCGTACTAGGGAAAATGGTCCACTTTACAATGATATAGAATGATGTAGAAGAATAAGACACACTAGACCATAACCCCAAGTATTACACAACCACCTAATGATGATCCTAGACCTTCCAAAACTGCCTCTTCAACTCTTGGCAGATAGACACTTGTAAAAATTTTACAATGATGCATTTACAATGACTTAGTACAATGATACCTTTATAATGACTATATGCAGTGTTGTCCACTTGAAGACTTCATGTGGTGAACTTCTTGCTGCTGTCCTGCACCTTGATTGTTGCTCTTGTCATGCTACCCTTTGTTGCACCTTGATTTTATTTTCTGCCCTAGAAAGTCTGCTCCTTTGCAACCCTTGACAACACATGATCTAGATTTTCTTGCCTTCTAGGAGCTCGATATTGAATATGGTGTATCTCTGTTATTTAAGATCCCCAATATGTGATTTGTGGTCCTGTAGTAGTACTCTGAGTCTTATTTCGAATGCCATAGGTCTGAACCAATTTGGATTCTTCAAGGTAGAGTTATGGCCAATCTCTCACAATGCCCTAATTATGGACTGGTTCAGTAGAGAGAACTTGTATGGTGTGCCACATGTCATTGTTTCTTCATTCGGCTATGCAATATATACAATGAAAACAACATTCCATGCACTATCTGCCACTTTTTACAGAATTCCAATCCGATACTCAGAGAGAGAGTTATGACTATTTTCCCAAGGTTACTTCTTTGAGATGAAGTTCAGGAGCCTGCAAAAACACTGACTTTCACAGATCATATCTCTAAAAAAATTTGCAACTTGACCTGAAATTTTTACAGGAGATTCCTCAGAATTTCAACTTCACCTCATAAAAATTTCAGCTTCTTAACCTTCGTAGAAAAAAATTTATAGTGGAAATTCCATGATGACCTGTTTCAGGTAGTGAAATCCCTGCATGAGGAGGATATGAGGATCGCAATTTATATAAATGCTTAGGTTGAGAGGGTCTTAAACAAGTGAATGTGGGAGGGATTTTAGGAGCTTAAAAATGATTAATTATTGACTCTTCAATGACCCATGCCACAACCCCATGGGGTTTTAGCCCACTAACTGGGGTTACAAACTTCAAACATGAAAATCTCTCAAACCGTGAAGAATTACATGGTGTACCATATATCAAAAAAAACATCTCGACAATTAGAAACCATCAAAAATATTCTTGACCCAGAATATAGTAATTTGGTAGTTCAAAATTCCCATGCAAGATTAGGGTAGCCCTTGGTGCCGCTTGGGTTGACATCAATGACAACCACTGATCAACAATCTCCCCCTTTGGCATTGATGGAAACAAAAGTACTCCCTATGTGATCATGACACCTCTTCCTACAACATTATCTCCCCCTTTGACATCAATGGAAAATGGTAACTCTCCCTGACACAGAACCATCATGCAGACCTGTACACACTTCCACTCCCCCTAACACACAACCATCCTGTGGACCTGTACACACTTCCAATCCCCCTTTATATTATGAATAAGGAAAATCTAATGAGAACTTTGGAGAATCTCAATCTTTTGGCGAAGATATTCAAATTCTTCATGAGGTAAAGGTTTAGTGAATATATCAATGATTTGTTCTTTTGTACCAATATACTCAAGTTTGATATTCTTTATAGCGAATTTTTCTCTAACAAAATGATATTTGATCATAACGTGTTTTGTTTTTGAATGCATGATAGGATAATTGGAGATGCTGATGGCACTAGTGTTGTCACATAATATGGGAATAGGCTCACTGAATTGTACTTGAAGATCTTGCAAAGTTTGTTTCATTTGAAGGACTTGAGTAGAACATGTTTCCGCTGCAATGTATTTTTCTTTCGTTGTAGATAACGATATTGAGGTTTTATTTTTGCTCAATCATGATACGAGAAAACCACCTAGATAGAATGATGCTCCACTAGTACTCTTACGATCATCAACGCTTCTTTCCCAATCTGCATCTATGAAGGCTTGAATAATGAGATTGTCACCCTTGGGATACCACAAGCCATATTCTTTTGTGCCCTTTAGATATCGAAGTATTATTTTGACAACAATAATATGTGATTCTTTTGGTGCTGCTTGGAATCTTGCTACTTGTCCAACTACTTGCATAACATCTGGCTGGGAGGTTGTTACATATAGAATACTACCAATCATAGATCTATACAACCTCTTATCCACATCCTTAGATGAGTCATCTATGATCAATTTGCAACCTGTTACCATCAGAGTAAGGACGGGTTTGCAATCTTCCATTTTGAATTTCTTGAGCATTTCCTTGATGTACTTGTCTTGACATATAAATATTCCTTTCTCTTGCTGAGATATTTGAAGCCCTAAGAAGTATGTCAGCTCACCAAGTAAAGACATCTCGAACTCACTTTGCATATTTGTAGAAAAGTTCTTACTTAGTTGATCATCATTGCTACCAAATATTATATCATCCACATATACCTCAACGATTGTTAAATTATCTTTATCTATTTGTACATAAAGATTTATATCAACAGTACCTTTCTTGAACCCTTTTTGACGTA
The DNA here is from genome assembly GCA_034641835.2 of Pinus albicaulis. NCBI lineage: Eukaryota > Viridiplantae > Streptophyta > Pinopsida > Pinales > Pinaceae > Pinus > Pinus albicaulis. Next base: position 660,638,448 of record CM076570.1, read on the forward strand.
GATATCCATCAAGACAAGCATACCATGCTCTAGTAGCCTGCTTGAGACCATATAGAGCCTTCTTTAACCTGAAAACATAGTCTTCTTTTTCTAATAGTAGAAAACCTTTAGGTTGTTTGATGTAAACTTCTTCTTCTAATTCGCCATTCAGAAATGCTGACTTAACATCCATTTGGTAGACTTTGATTTTTCTTGAACATGCATAGGCGAGAAACATTTGGATGGCTTCCATTCTGGAAACTAGTGCAAATGTTTTGTCGAAATAAGTTCCTTCCACTTGTGCATAGCCTTTGCAAACCAATATTGCTTTGTTTCTGGTAACCTGTCCATATTCATTCAATTTTTTCCTGAACACCCATTTAGTCCCAATGACATTTTTATCTTTTTGTCATGGAACTAATTCCAAGGTGCTATTCTTCTCGATTTGATCCAATTCTTCATTCGTAACTGCTACCCAATGTTCATTATGGCTGGCTTCCTCAAAACTACTAGGCTAAAAGGTTTCTAGAAAAGAAATGTGAGCTTGTTGTGATGAACGAAGCTATCGACCCTCATTTATGTCACCAATGATTTTATTTGATGGATGGTTCTTTTGAATCCATTATTTTATTCTATTTGGAGGAGTTTCTTGTTATTGTTCTGGTATATCTTGATGATCATTATTTACTTCTTCCTGGTTGATAGTTGCTTCTTGTTCTAGAATTTTCTCTGTGTCTTTTTCAGCCTCTGTCTCAAGTTTCAAAGATTCTAGATCCTCATCATTATTCGTTAGAACACCATCTTCATCAAATGTAACATTTATTCTCTCCACTATATGTTTTTGTCTTAGATTATAGCATTTATAGGCCTTTCTTTTGCATGAGTAACCAACAAAGATACCTTCATCAACATGTGATTCAAACTTACCCAAATTTTGATCTTCTCTTTTGATATAACATTTTCTTCCAAAGATTCTGAAATATTTTACATTAGCTGGTTTTCCTTTCCATAGTTCATAGGGGGTCTTGTTGCAATTATTTCTGAGACGACTTCGATTGATAATGAAGACTGTCGTATCAATTACTTGAACCCAGAATTTTTCATCCAATTTTGAGTCCTTCAAAATTGTTCTACCCATTTCCTATACGATTATGTTCTTTCTTTCAGCAACTCCATTTTGCTGAGGTGTTCGTGCTGTTGAAAATTGTCTTTTTATTCCATTTTCTTCACAGTATTGCTGAAATAATTTGGAAGTGAATTCTCCGCAATTATTTGTTCTTAGAAACTTTATTTTCAAATCAGTTTAATTTTCGACCAACTCCTTGTAGATCTTAAAGCACTCAAATGGTTCAGACTTTTTCTTTAGGAAACTGATAGTTGTCATCTTGGTATAGTCATCTATCATTAACATGAAATATAATTCTCCATCTAAGCCTTTTGTTCTCACAATACCACATAGATCAATATATATCAATTCCAATGGATGTGATGCAAAGTTTTCTTTTGTTTTAAATTGGACTTTTGTCTTCTTACCGTGCTGACAGGCCTCACATGGTGTGTTGGAAGGTTTTGAGATTTTTGGCATTTATCGTACTGCTTCCTTTTTTCTTATCCTGACAAGATTGTCAAAGTTTATGTGACCCATTAGTTAGTGCCATAACCAGCTTTCATCTTCTTTAGCTAGTAGACATCCTTTAGTTGCTTCATCCATAACATATATGTCATTTGGAGCTCGACTTGTTGTAGCCACAATTTTACCATACCTGCCTTTCCTGATTTCACATTTTGTGGAGTCGAATATCATTGTGTGTCCTTGATCACATATTTGTTCAACACTGAGAAGATTTTGATTCATGTTTTCAACCAATAGAACATTCTTGGCTAGAACATATTTTCTTCCAAGATTGACAGTACCCGATCCTATAACATTTGAAGATCCATCATTTCCAAAGGATACAGTTCCATCCTTCTTCTCTTTCAGAGATACAAATTTCTTTCTATCTCCATTCATATGCATTGAGCAACTGCTATCAACATACCACACATCTTTGTTGTTTTGAGCCTTGAGAAGTAGAGAAAAATTATCAGTCTTCTTCTTCCATGTTCGTTCATTCTCTGGCTTCAAAAATTCTTCTGGAGGATTTTCAAGTCTGCAGTCTCTGGCTATGTGTCCAAAGTTCTGACATTTGTAACATTCCATATTATTTATTAAATGTTAAAATCTACTAATGTTTCGTTGAGCCCTGGGAGGTTCATATTTAAAGGATCTCCTAGATTGTATTGTTTCATAGGGTACGTGCGAAATTCTACATCTTTATGACCAAATTTTCCACATGAATAACAATATCCATGAAACATATGTTGGTACCTGGATGGAAATCTTCATCGAGGAATCGTCTTCCAAGGATGTTCTTGTGAATCTTGTCCAATGAAGTCTACATGCATGTTAGATCTCATGGGTTCATTATATTTTGTTGTAGAAGGTCTTGCTTTTTCTTCTTTGTAACCGAGGCCAATTTTGTCATTGTAAGATCGTTGATTTTTGATGAGTTCTTCCAATGCCCTTGAGCTATTGGCATAGTTTTGGACAACTTTTCCCTTCTTCACTTCCTTACGCAGTGAGACTACTTCGGCTTCTAATCCTTCCCTTTCTTGGTTGCTTTCTTCCAACTTCTTTTGAAGTGAATATTCAATACATTTGTGTTCTTCAACTTCAATTTTGAGACCTTGAACTTGTTCTTCAAGAGTATTGGAATAAATCTTCTCAACCTCGAGCTCTTTTATAAGCCTAATTTCCTCCGTAGAAAATTCTTCTATTTTCAACCCTTCTTCTTCGTTGTTTGATACCTCTTGTTTATTGTGCTTGGCCATAAACAATACTCTCTCATTGGCTTCTTCTTCATTATCACTGTCTTCATCGAATGATGAGCTATCTTCTTTAGAGAGAAATTTCCTTTTGGATCCTTTCTTTTTGCCTTGCTTGTTGAATTTCTTAAATCCTTTCTTTGCTTTTGAGTTTCCATCACTTCTCTTCGGACATTTTTCTGCAAAATGCCCAACTTCACCATAGCCGAAAAATATCAATGGAAGTTTACCTTTGAATTTTCCCTTACCAATTTTTAATTTTATCGTAAAGTAAGCATATTCTTCATCTGAAAGACCTTCTTCATCATCTCTCTTTTCTTCACACTTGTAGGTGCATGTCTTTTCAATTGAAGGTTGTTTTCCCTTATTGTTTTTCTTAGATGCAACGAACATAGTTTCTAGATGCGAAGTACCCTCTTCTTCATCAATTCTCATTTCATATGCGATGAGAACTCCATGTAATTCCTGTTTGCCGAGTTTGTCCAGATTTGCACTGTATTCTAAGACCGATACCTTTGGGTTGAATCTCCCTGGTAACATTCTAAGAATATTCATATAATAGTCTTCTCGTCAACTGGCTCTCCCAATCCTTCCATAGTGTTGGTTATTTCATCAATGTATTAGAAGTATGCAGCAATGTTGCCATCTTCTTTCATTCTTAGTTGCTCAAATTTTTCTCTATAGATTTGAAGCTTTGCTTCTTTGAAATTTGAGTCACATGCATATATATTCTCAAGCTTGTCCCATACATTTTTGGCGGTTTTACAACCCAACACCTTATGTTAAGCAGATTCAATAAGTCCACTAATAATAATATTCTTGGATTTTGCATGATTTACCAAATTCTTCTTACCTCGTTCATCTGTGGTTGGTGTAAAGCCATTTTGAATAGTGTCCCATACTTCGTAACCTTGCGCCAAGAGATAGACCTCCATTCTTCCTTTATAGAGTGCATAATTATTTTCATTGAACATAGGTACACCATTCTTGGTATGCTCCATGACCTCCTTCCAGCTGTTAAACTATTATTGAAGGAACCAAGCTTTGATACCAATTGCTGGAAATACTAAAAGGGGGGGTGAACCAATATTCCTTTCAATTAGTATTATTATTAATCGTTCAGAGCATTATTTAATCTTCAATTATTATCAGTGTTTTTACAATGATAAAGGTAAACAAAAGGAACAAAAATGCACATAGTTTTTAAGGTGGAAACCCTCTCTGGGACAAAAAAAACCTGAATGATTTTCTAATAATTTTATAATATTCAACTCCAATTGAAAATAAAGCTCCAACCTCCTAGAATCTAGAAAAGCATTCTTCTCCATCTCCCACTAGATAGATGCTCCTATGCCTGAGATTCTTCAATAGTCAACTGAACGGATGCCCCAACGCCCAATGAGCTACAACTCACCCTAGCACCACCCTACCACCCTATAAAAGAATAAAACAAGAATGGACTCTCGTACCAAGGAAAATGGTCCACTTTATAATGATATAGAATGATGTAGAAGAAGAATACACACTAGATCATAACCCCAACTATGACACAACTACCTAATGATGATCCTAGACCTCCCTACAGTGCCTCTTCAACTCTTGGTAGATAGACACTTGTACAATTTTTACAATGATGCATTTACAATGACTTAGTACAATGATACCTTTACAATGACTGTATGCAGTGCTGCCCACTTGAAGACTTCATGTGGTGAACTTCTTGTTGTTGTCCTGCACCTTGATTTCTTCTCTTGTCATGCTACCCTCTACTTCACCTTGCTTTTATTTTCTGCCCTAGAAATTCTGGTCCTTTGCCGCCCTTGGCAACACATGATCTAGATTTTTCTTGCCTTCTAGGAGCTCGATATTGAATCTGGTGTATCTTTGTTATTTCATATCCACAATATGTGATTTTCGGTCCTGTAGTAGTCCTCTGAGTCTTATTTCCAATGCCATAGGTTTGAGCCAATTTGGATTATTCAAGGGCGAGTTATGGTCAATCTCTCACAATTCTCTAATTATCGACTGGTTCAGTATAATGAACTTGTATGGTGTACCACGTGTCACTGTTTCTTCATTCGGCTCTGAAATTTATACAGAGAAAACTATAGTCCATGCACTATCTGAAATTTTTTACATAATCCCAATCTGATACTCAGAGTGAGATTTATGACGATTTTCCCAAGGTTACTTCTTTGAGATGAAGTTTAGGAGCCTGCAAAAACACTGACTTCAAAAAATCATATCTTCGAAAATATTGCGTACCTTGATTTGAAATTTTTATAGGAGTGTCCTCAAAATTTCGGCTTCACCTCATACAAAATTTCAGCTCTCGAACCTTTGTAGAAAAAAAGTTGTAGCGAAAATTTCACGATGACCTATTTCAGGTAGCAAAATCCCTACATGAGGAGGATGTGAGGATAAAAATTTATATAAATGCTTAGGTTGAGAGGGTCTTAAACAAGTGAACGTGGGAGGAATTTTAGGAGCTTAAAAATTATTAATTATTGACTTTTCAATGACCCATGCCACAACCCCATGGGGTTTTAGCCCACTAACTCGGGTTACAAACTTCAAACATGAAAATCTCTAAAAACATGAAGAATTACATGATGTGCCATATATCAACGGAAACATCTCAACAAGTAGAAACCATAAAAAATATTCTTGACCCAGAATATAGTAATTTGGTAGTTAAAAATTCTCATGCAAGATCGGGGTAGCCCCTGGTGCTGCTTGGGTTGACATTAATGGCAACCACTGATCAACACATAAGTCCTCAAGAGTGTATTTGGATATTATAAGCTCAAACATATACAACACGAGATGCAATGATATGAACAACCAACAAACAATTTCTTCATTTCTTTACATATTATATATACAAAAATTTGTTCCATTAAAGCTTCCACAAAAAGTGCAAGTTTGTTGTAGGGAATTTATTACAATCTTAAACATATATCAAATCTTATCTTAAACATAACAGAAAAGTGATCTGAAATACAAAATTTAGTTTATAAATTCATGAAGAGAAAACATGATAGTATGGAGATCGAAATGGCTGAGCTGAGGTGGTTGAATTCTCCTTGTTTCCTGGAAAAAATTCCTCCACAAAAAGTGCAACTGTTAACTGAAAATGACGCCTGGATCTCTATCCACAAAAGTGTAGGAGCAAAAAATTGAAAATGATACTTGGAAGATAGGTTCGCTGGATGACACTTGGAAAAAACCATTGCCACTAATGTTGTACACACTTTATCACCACTTAGTGTCATTCCTTGAAACCAGAACAAAAATATACCTTTTCATTTTCTCAAATTCTGAAAATAATAGCTACTTTTCTGGAAAAGGTAGCTATTTCTGATAATTCTGTAGATAAGCCAAAAATGATATGATTCTTCATATTTTCATTGTTTTAGATATTCAATCATTAAAGATCTAGTATAGAAGCAAAAATCCTAATAGCTTTTGCCTTAGTGGCCCTTTTATTTGGCTTTCTCTTTTGTGCTTTCTTTTTCTTTTGAGCCTTCCTCTTCCCTGGATCATTCTCTAGACTTTCATCTATGTTTATTATCTCATCTTTGAGAGTAGGATCAGCTATGAGTTTGCTTGCTAGCCCGAGCTTATTCTTCGGTCTGGTATGAGCCCTTTGAATGTATGGATTAGGAATGTATTAAGGCCTCCTTCTTCCATAAATAACTCTTCTTGACTGCTCATCTTCAAAATTTGTTTCAGTAAACTCTGTTTCACTGTTGTCTTCCTCAAAAGATGAGTATGAGTGGATTATTGCTTTCTTCTATCCTTTAGCTGATGAACTGAGATATGAATAAATTTTGGCTATAGTTGGTTCTTCTATTGTATTCTCTGAAACTTTACTTTTACCCTTAGCTGATGTTTTAAGAGAGGAAAATACTTGTGTCATGAGTGTTGGTTTCTCTGCTGCTGGAGTGGCATTATATTATTCATTCTCCTGTCTAGTCTCTAGAACAGGGCTTGGCGCTAATGTTTCAAGGGTGACTTCCACTGAAGATCCTTCTGTCACGATGAGTTTTATTTTGCGTTTATTTCTTGAAGAGAAAGCCACCTCTTCCTTGCCTTTAGACATAGGTTTCTTGTTAAGAAGAGTAGACTTTTGTTTAAGCTTGCTTGCATTCTCCTGCCTGAAAGACTCTAAGGTTTGTGGCTCCTTAGGTAGTCTTCCAGTATAAACTTCCTTGGTTGGTTTCATCATAGGTATAGGAATGGTGGTTTGAACTCTATCTATCCTAGTTGAGTTCCTTTTATGTCTGCTTGATGGTGAAGATGATTGACCAGTTTATGAAGGGGTCAATGTAGGTGCAGGATTTGACTGTTCCTCTTGGGTCTTTTGTCATAAAGGTCTTCCTACCCTTGTCCTTGAATTAACAATGCTGAAACCTTCATCTGCTAGGAACTTTTACCATGTGGTTTTGTTCTTCTTCAGATGATAAACCACCATTATTTTGATTAAACCCCTGTGATAAATATTGTGAAGAGAATAGTCTGGGGTTCTTTGTATTTTTTGAGACATTGTCAACATAGATTTATAGAGGAAAATTGGGAGGTTTATAGGTTTAGAGCCTGAAATATGAGCTAAAAACCTCATCTGATATTGATGTACTATGTAAAACCTGCCTTCACAGGTCATATAATGATGCACTGTGGTAATAACATCTTTTCATTCAGGCCTAAAATAAGAAATATGGAAAGTAGGGGTTCAATCTATATTTTCATGCTCAAGCTTAAGAAATGAATTTAAATCCACTTTAAGAATTTTTTTTCTTTTATACCAAGACTCACATGTAGCTTATAGCTGGGTAGCTCATGCTATGATGGTCTCTATGATCCTGAAGGTCCGAGACCCCATCTTGACCTGCTCTCCATTGAAAGACTCAACAAATGCTTGAGAAACTACAATATTTTCTCCTGAAAACTTCTTCAAGAACCGATACCATCATGCTGCTTGGAACTGTGGCTTTGCATGGTGATCAATGAAACATGTATTGGTAGGTTATGAACGGTTTAACTTACCACCCTTATCCATTCCATTAATAGTTAACTCAACTGTTAATGCACACCTGTAAAACTAGGAACGTCAAACATCCACGTAGCCCTAACTGCCGGCACAAGGTAACATATTGTTTACTAGAGGATAAGAAACTATTTGTTGTAGCTTTCTCGGGGTAAATGAGAAACAGAGCTCTACATGCCCTTAATCATGGTGAGGTTAAGTGACATGAAATCAAATGATTTAAATTTTGGTTCCAACTCACTCCACCTAACATTTCACTCCACTGAATAATTAAAGTAATTGCTACTAGTAATTCAACCTTGATATATTTCACCTTTAATGAGTAGCATTAGATTTAACTAGCAGTAGCAAATAAAATAGCCAACCTCCTTTTAATGAATCCTCCAATTAGAAATCGGCACCTTTCAAAAGGGTAACATATCTTGTTTTAGCATACCTTCAATTATTCTAAGAGCAATGTCTTTTCGCCTGAGTAATTCATTTTTATCTCCTTGTACAAATTTTGAAGGAAATAGCTACTTTTTTGAAAAAGGTATCTATTTTTGTGTTGCTTGTGAAACCAGATTTTCTGAAGAAAATAGCTGCCTTTTTAGAAAAGGTAGCTATTCTGTGTTATTCCTAAAATAGCTCATGACTCTGAAATTTTGTCCTAAGCCTTGGATAGAAGATATCATTGTGAATAGATAATACTTCTCAAACTAAATACATGACTTTAACTACTCAAAGTAGTTAGAAGACTTATTTGAAAGAAAATTTACCCTAATAACTCTAAGACACAAACGAACTATTGGACTCAAACTTTTTTGGATTTTGTTAAAAATGATAAAAAATTTGACACATTTTGAACCCTCCAGGGACTTCAACCATAGGCTAGGAGTGAAAAGAGGATCAGAGACACAACTGCAATGATGACTAGACTTTGAAAATTTTCAGTGCTAACAGTGGCTCCTATTGGGGATGAAGTCCTCCCAAGGACCGTAGATTCAATGCCTTAAACTCTTAAGACTTTAAAATTTTAGAAGCTAATGACAAGAACTGAATATTTATTGACTGAACTCAAGACTGACTATATTTACAGACACAAATACCATTGGGCATGGAGTTTTATTGAAACAACAGTCCAAATATTTACAATGGAAAGACTGACTAACTTATCAATTTTTTTTTTTTTTGAGAAAATGACCATTGACTGGACCTCTAGTCAATTGATCATCATCTAAATGCTTCAGCAAAAATGAGTTATTTTCCAGAACTTTAGAAATTTTGAATGGCCCGAACCACAAGTTGTCAAACTTACCATGTTTTCCATGGTCTTCTCTTCTTACATCCCAGTGAAATACCAAATCATTTTCCTGAAATACCTGTTGGTTTTCCATTTTGTCAAAAACAAATTTTACTTTGGATTTGTATTTTTTTGCTTTTTCCATCAGGGATTTGATGAGATTCTATAAGTTGCAGCATCCTTCTCTAAATGGGATTTGAATCATCAGTTTCATCTTGTAAAAACTTCATAACAGGAAGGGCCAGCTGTAATGGCATCACAACATCAGTATCATAAGCAAGTTGAAAGGGAGAAACTCCAATTTATCTCTTGTTACTCACCCTATCTTCCCAAAGAGCATGAAGTAGCTGATTATCCCAGTTTCTTTTGTTTTCTGGCATCATCTTCTTAATAATTCTTACCAGGATTTTTTTCACTGACTCAGATGACCCATTACCTTGGGGGTAATAAGGTGTAGAATGAATCAAATCAATGTTACATTTCTGACATAAATTTTTCATCTTGGAATATTTAAAAGCCATTGCATTATTAGTCACCAACTTTTGAAGGCAACCAAATATAGACATAATATTTTCCAACAGAAATTTAATTATTACCATGTCAGTGTCGTTTCAAGTTGGAATGGCCTCAATCCACTTGGGAAAATAGTTCGTGGCTGTAAGAATCCACCTGTGTTGTCCTAATAATGGCAGATGAATCTCACCAATGAAGTTTAGCCCCCATTGCTGGAAAGGAGCGTCTGCTAAAATGGGAATGAGAGGTAGTGGAAGTAGCTTCTGCTTACCAGAAAACTTTTGACACTCAGTACAAGCCCTGAATTTAGCAAAAACATCAGAGAAAAGAGTTGGCCAATATTATCTAGATCTTAAAATTTTATTTGCAGTAGCTTTCCAGTATAAATGTCCACCACACACCCCTGCATGTATCTTTGACATAACTTTCTGTGACTCAACTTCATCTACACATCTCAACAAAAATCCCACAAGGTCCTTCTAGTAAAGATGATTTTCCATTATGCAATACTTAATAGCCTTGAATCTAAATGCTCTTATCTTTGATTTTTCCATTTATAGAGGACAACTGAAATTTAATAAAAAGTACACTATATCCTTATACCATTTGGAATAAAATATTTTAGAATAATCAGATATAATTTATTTATCTATTTCTTCATCTACCTCCATATTCAAATTCAGAGCTTTGCAATTTGATTCTGCCATCAAGAGGGTTAATTTATATACCTTTATCAACTTAGTAGGTCTAATTTCAATGTCAAATTCTAGAATATTTGTTAACCATCTTCCCCTCCTACCATCTTTGTCTGGGTGCAACAATACATCTTTGACAATAATATTTGGCACAAAAGCAATGAATTTTGAATGCAGAACATAAAATTGAAAAGACTTTAAAGCCTTTAGCAATGCATATGTTTGTTTTTCAATCAATTTGTACTTTAACTCAACATCTCTTAATGTGTGTCTGAAAAAAGAAATAGGCTGCTCCAAACCTTCCTTGTTCTTTTCAATTAAAACTGCTACAATAATTTCCTCAGAAGCATATGAAAAAGTCAGAAAATTCTTCTCAAAATCAGGGTTGATTAACACTGGGCTTCAGTCAAGGCAGATTTGATTTCCATGAAAGAGTTTTTTAATTCATCTTGCCATATGAACACTACATCTTTCTTCAACAAGACATTTATATGTTTAATTAGTTCTGCAAATTTCAGAACAAAATGCCTCATAAAATTAATTTTACCAAAAAATGACTGTAACTCTTTCTTACTTCTGGGTAAACCAATTTTTTGTATAGCTTCAACTCTCCCTGGGTCAATGCAAATACCATTTTCTGTTACTATGTGCCCCAATAGTTTTCCTCATTGAACAACAAAGCATGATTTCTTTGGGTTTAAAGACAAACCAAAATTTTTGTACTTATTAAACACTTGTTGCAAATGTTTTAAATGATCTTCATCAGATTTTGAAAAGGCTATAATGTCATCCAAGTAAATGACTACACATCTTTCATTTTCCCATGCAAAGGAAATATCCATTGTCCGCTGAAATGTTGCACCTGCATTCATTATACCGAAAGGCATTTTATTGTACATAAAAGTTCCCCAGGGTGTAGTAAAGGTTGTTTTCTCCCTGTCTTGTTTATCAACTGATATTTGATTGTATTCTGAAGAACTATCTATCATTGACAACCTCTTTGAGCCTACAGCCTTCTGCAAAATATGATCCATCTTGGGTAAAGGATAGTTATCCTTCAGCGAACACCAGTTCAAATTGCGAAAATAAACACAAATACTTATTTCGACATTCTTATTTCGAAGCAAGACTATATTAGCTACCCAATTGGAAAATATTAAAGGAAAAATTATTTTGGCTTCCCACATTTTTCTGATTAATTTTTCAATAATAGGGAGTAGCATGGGATTAATATGTCTTATCTTCTATGCTACAAGATTTGCTTCTGATTTAAGAGGAATTTTATGTTCCAATATACTTCTCTCATATTTCTTCAAATAACTATAGGACCATGCAAAAATTTCTATATATTGCGTCATCAAATTGACATATTTAGTTCTAAATTCTTGAGGAAGAAATTTAGAAACTTTAACATATCTAGGCTGATTTTTTGTACCAATATTGCAGTCAACTGTACTCTCTCCAACTATTTTACTATCACGCTTTAAAAATACATCATTATTGTCAAACACCCTCTCTAAAGGAGCCAAGCCTTTAGGAACGAAGTTTGTTTTTAGATCAATAATGTATTTCCCAGCTATAGTATTTATAAATGGCTTGTTGTTCTGACTTTCAACTATGTCTTGCTCATTATCAATATGAATGTCTGAAAATTCCTCTACACATTCCAAACATTTCTGAATTTCTTTATCATCTTCAAATACTTGCCAATATTTTATATTGTCAGGAATGGATGGTATTTTTTTTAATCTGAACATCATATGTTGCTTTAACATCAAGAAGAACCTTAAAATTACTAACAGCTATGGCTAGTGAATTTGCCATTTCATTTTCTTCTCTAGAAACAAAATTCAAATTGAATGCTGAAAAATAATGTTCAATTAAATCCCACACTTCATTTATGTAATTATTAAATTTTGAAATTTTTACTTGTTAATTATCTCTCGCCTGCTGTACTGCCAACTCTAAATCACCAAAAGCAATCAATTGTTTAGCTCCCAAATATTTTGTTGCCTTCATACCCAAAATAAGTGCTTCATACTCAGTAGTGTTATTAGTTGTGACAAATTGTAATTTGTATGATAAAGTCACTACTTGCTTAGTGGGAGAAATAAGAACTACACCAGCCCTTGATCCCTCTCTAGATGAGGCTCCATCAAAATACAATTTCCAGATCTGCCCTGCTTCTAAATTCTGCTTTTTTGTGACTTGCAAATTCTGTTTTTTACTAATTTCAGGTTGTTGAAGCCCCTAATCCTAGTTTCAAACATTAGGGAAACCACCCGGTTCGGACCTTGGCACAACTCCTTTTCCGTTTGTGATAGTGGCTCCGACTGGATAATATGGGACCAGTTTCCCAATAATAAATGGAATGAGTTGGTGATGAGGTGTTTGTATAATGGATGGTGAAATTTTGTTATTTAATCTACTGCTTGATGAATACAAATAACTCTAAACTAACCCGGGTATTTAAAGATGAACACGATTTAAGAATAATTTCATTTAAACAAACAATCATAAAGATGATTGATTTATTTAAAAAAAAGATGAGATTTCATATGATGATAACTCTGTTTAAGAAGTTAAACAAAGTTAAAATAATGTATCGTATTCACGGATTTATATTTTTATATTGTCTATATATACTACGAAAGATAACATTTCTATATTTTCATAAATGATATAACAGAGAAATGTTTTAGAAACATATGTATATATATATATATATATATATATATATATATATATATATATATATAAACAATAGAACTTTTAATAGGAATATCTCATCGTATAAGAAAAATGAAACAGAAATGAGAGAAATACCAGATACATTTAAAATTCTCTGATGCAATTGATACTCCGATCCGGTTCTTTCACTTAGAACTATCTCCAAGACGCAAAAGTGCAGACTCTTAAAAATGATTCCTCAGAAAATCACAGAATGTGATCCATCATAAAAATAATATATTTAGAAGTACAAAAGTGTATCTTCCAAGTAAAAAATTATTACAAATTCAAGACCCCTTTCTAAATACATAAAAGGGGTTTAAATAGTACTAAAAATTCTAACAAACTATCTTAAACATCGCTTAGATTCTATTTTGAATACCAAATCATGAAAGTTGGGGATGATATTTTACAAAAATAGATTGGCAGTTCCCATCAGAATAGATCTAAGATACTTCCTATGTATCTGATGTGTGCAGCTGGCATATCGATAACATATCTTTGATTTGTAGTGGATGACTTAGATGAGAATGTACTTGACTGGTGTTGGTGGCATCAGAAAATTCTGGAAGCATATTAACAATAGCATGGGAGAGACATTTCATAGTCAATTGTTGGTTGTGTGGTTTGACTAGATATGACCAGAATGTATCCCATGTTAGCTCTTGTATTGCATCAATTTGTTGGTACCTACTTTTCAATTCTTGCTCCCATTGTTTTTCTAACTCTTTGACCTTCGGAAGTTGTCCTGGAATGTGATCGAAGATTAAGTTAGCAGTATGTAGGTTATCATTGATTAACTCTACCACATTGTTCATTAAAACTCTCGCCTTGTAAATGGCTCTCTCTGTTTTAATTAACTGTGCCTCCCATTCTGCAAACAAAATTTCTTTATGTGTTTCTTGAATTTTAGGCAAATTAGCTGCAATTCCTTGATTTGTTTCTTTCCATGTGAGAAATTCTGAGATTTTATCATCGGCATCTTCAAATTCAAGTATTGAGTTTGTTGTTTTTTCTGCAAGTGACATGGTTATTTCACATAAAGGATCAACCATTGTTATATTCTGGGATAAAATATCAAGCTATAATGATAACGTTTTATTTGATTCAATGGCTTCCTTCTTGAATTGATATACCTCAGGATAATCTTTAAATATTTGCAGTTTTGCTTGCAATATTGCATTTTGTTCCTCCTTGGCCACTTTTTCTCTTTGAAGCAATGTCTGTAATTCATTTACCTCTTGGGACAGTTGTTGTTGTTTTTGTATAGCTTGCTGGTCAAGCTTTTGTCTTTCAGAATTTAACTGTTCTTTAAGTTTTTCATTCTGTTGTCTTTCTTCAACTAATTGTTGCTCCAAATGCACTATTCTTTGGTCCTTTTCCTTTATTAACAAATTTATCTCAGAAGCTTTATCTATGGTTGCTGCTGTATAGGCTCCTGCATACTGAGATAGTTTTGTTAAGTTCTCTGAAGGATCAATTTTGGAGTTTTTCAACAACATCCATCAATTCGGCCAGGGAAGATGATAATAGATTGTGGTCAAGTTTTCTTTTCTTTCTTTGCCTCTTAACCACAGCTCTATGTTTTGGACCGTAGAAAATTTCGAAGGGTGGTATATCTTCAACTCTTAACACAATCTCCTCAGATAGATTCTTAGGAATAATTTCAACATCTGGAGTGTTGATATTACCGACTGTCTCTTTAACTGTGATGATAGATGTTTGTGTTGTATTCAACTTCTGTAAATCATTATGTCCTTTGATCTGTTGATCTAACTGTTCACATTATTTTGAATTAACATGTATATCAATATCAGAGGAGTTGTCAGCCTTTTTTCCTGTGTTTACCTGTTCCGTTTGAGTATCAATATTTTTTCCCTTTTCTTCTTTTTGTTCTTTTTGGGATAGCAGATGAGTCATTTGTAACTGGTCAAGAGGAATTGTCAGTAACCTCTTGTTTCTGTAAAGTGTGAATTTATCCATATCACTTGTTTCTAGTTTTGAACTTGCTTGTTGCTGAACCTGTGCAAAACCTTTAGCTAAGACAAATAGGTCATCGAAACTATCATTTTCATGTTCAAACTTGGAAATTTGTACCGTAGATGTAACATTAAGGGAAATTTTCTTCCGGTCATATTGCCTTGGGGAGATGAATGCTAGATTGAGTTCTTTAATTTTCAAGGCTTCTTTTTCTACATACTTGAAATCATTGAGAGTATAAGATCCATTTTTGAGAGGAAATGTAGGCCACATTTGTTTCTTGGAGGTCTTAAGATTCCTGGACAAACCTTTCTCTGTAATCTGATAGGGAATTTCCTGAGCTAGTAATTTATCAGGAATGTATAGAGGAAAAACATGAGGGTTGGTTACACTTCCGAATATTCATATGTAAGTGAAATTATCCTCTCCAAACCAGTTTACAATTAGATCTAGGTCAAGGTTGGCCTTATCTGATAGCCACGGAGGGGGTTTGTTAAAAATGGCTTGATGAATGGGCAGTATAAATCCATGGCAAATCTTATATACATGGTTTTTTTAATGGGCTTTCCACAAATATTTATGATAGATATGGATAGGAGTGGGGTCCTGAGGAGTCCATTTCCATCCTAAAATGGGAAACTCAGAATTGAAGCATATGGCATCTATAATGTAAGCACACATATGAAATGGGGGTGTCATTCCGGTAGACATATGTCTATTCCTTCTATAATCAAGAATTTTATTTGCTATCTTATCGGATAGGATGATTGACCAATCCATAATATAAGAATTTACAGTGGCATAAATCAGAGGTACCATTTCAATAGAAAACTTTGCAGAATTGGCAATCCCAAATAGTCTGCATATCATGGCAGCAGCGTAGCAATAGGGAGGTGCTAGATATTCTACAGAGTACTTACCTGAGGATTCGTGCTTGTGTTTCTCTGAAGCTTGCCTCCATTCTATAATAGGGTCTGACTCTATTTCATTTTTAGTAGCGAAATCCTCTAGAAATGCTTTGTTGTAGATCTTCTCAGGCTCTGGTAGATGATACATTGCCCTGATCTCCTTTGATTTAAAGGATCTGAACATCTTCCCATCAACTGTGAAAAATGCTCTGTCTGTGATGTTTATGCTCTCTATTACCATCGTACTAAATCATAGTACGGAAGTACATTTTCTCGAGCCTCTACTCTATGAAGATAAGAATCTGCCAGTTCTTTGAGGGGATTATTTGATTCTAAGTCTTCATCTGGCACTGTCGAATTTTCTTCTGTCACAATGGGATTTTTAGCCTCAATCAGATTATAAACCCCTTCCCAAGACATCTTTTTGATACCAAGGCATGTAGTATCAGTTATTAACTTAACTTTGGCCGACTTTTCCTTCGGGATGGTGATAACCTTTGCTTTCTTAAGCTTCTTCGACATTTTCTCTGACTGGAAGCACTTTAATAGGTCTACAAATAAGTGGAATAGTTGTTCTACAGATTCTATAAATAAGTGAGAAATGATGAAAAATTATCTTAGAATCGGAAATAAAACAAGGAAGAATAAACAACGTCATGTAAAAGGAAATCATTTAAAGGAACGTTATATTAAAAAAACAATCTCCAAAGGATTTTGTTCATGAATCTGACTTAATGATTTCCATCTTAAAAATTAAATGCCATTATGGAAAGTCACATCGCACATTCACATTTGAGTTAATGTCATGACAAATCACATTTCCGATCAATGATGATCATACATCAGGGATCGGCAATATCAAAGTCTTGTTTTAAAGATTACCGTTTGAAGCTTCCGATTGCGATCGCCGATGAGTGATTTTATTTGGAGCGATGAGCGATGAGCGTTTGTTTTTAATTTATTGCATCGTAACTTTTGAAATTACCGCATAAGTATGTATTAATTTTTCTGCCGATTCGCGATTGTGATTGGACTTATCGCATTAGAGTCTTTCAAAAGGGACCAATTGTGATATAATTTTTCCGATTTGCGATTGCAATAAGACTTCATCGCATTGGAACTTTTCAAAGGGAATAATTAACCTTATGTTTAATTTGATATGTGCTTTTGCGATCCGATCTATCGCATCGGAATGATGAAGAAAGATTTTTTAAATTTATTCCTATGTGATATGAAATTTAGCGATTCACCTTATCGCATCGGAACTTTTGGGAAAATGACATATTGAGCTTTACCTTTCGTACTTTGTGAAATGAGATAAAGGCTTATGTTTAGTATTTGCTTTGTTTTGTGATTCATTTGATTTCCTTTTAATATTTACATAAATACAAAGGTCTTCCTTTAATCTTAGCAATAAGCGAAGCTAGGAAAAATTATTGAATCTAAAAAGAAAGAGAAAAAGAAAAGGGGACCCATTTCTTATAAAAATTAAAAAAAATATTTTGAAATGGGGAGGGTTGTTGTACTGTACAACAATTGGCAATTCACTAGGAGAAATAGTTATCTCTGAAAAATAAAGTGAACACTACATTTTTTTGTAAGTAGAAATATTGAGGACAAAGAAAACTATCTCAAAAAAATTTAAATAAAATCTAACTCTGAATGAAATTAGGAATTATTTACAATTTCTTTTCAATCCCTTAAAATAAAAACATTTTTGGTTTCATCAAGCTTTGATTGGTTGATAAAGATAAAGTAGGGGGCTTCTCCAATTTAGCTTTGTAATTTACTCTTTTGTCATAAGTAGTGCCTCTATTTCCCGGAAATGTCTATAGTCTCGACACGGTTACCTTTTAACCATTAATCATTCATTATCCCATCCATCTAAGAGTATAACTTTTTAAAAGATAAATTCATAAAGATATTTTATCTTTTTTTTCTTTTATTCTTTTAACTTAAAAGCTATTGTCCTGGTTTGGGAGCCAGTTGATAACAATGCCATTCACTGGTTGTAACTAAACTGAACAAGCTGGCTCGTGATGAGACCCCTTCTCTTATGATTATAAGCCATTACCCTGTTTTGGTATGCAGTAGTGGTAATGTCAGTTTGATTATTTCCCTATGATCATGGTAAGCAGGATCGTGATGATACCTCTTATCTTTTATCTTAAACACAAAATTTTTTAGAATTTCATTCTTAAAAATCATAACCTTAGTGGATGGGGTGAATGATTCTCTCCTTAAGAGTCAATGGATAACCTTTTAGAGTTTTAAGTGCCAAAATTTGGAAAAAGTCTTTAATTTTTATAAATAACCTCTCTCTACTTTATAAAATTTCGAATGATTTACAATATTTTCAAGGTTTCAGAAGATTTTGCAAATATTAAAATAAGTTTTCAGAGTTTTAAATTTTATTTTAACTTTCCAAAACTGTAACCACTTCCTGAAAAATTTCTATCTACATAAATAAGTATTCTCAGTATTTTCTTAAAAAAAATTCAATAGTAAAAGGTCAATGGAAGACTATTAACAACATTATTTGTAAAACAAACAAACATGCATAATGAATATATACAGGTAAGAAGGGGTTGCCTTCTTAGGAAAAGAATTTTTTTAAAATAAGTCCATTTATAGGAAGAGGATCTCTCTTTCCTGTTAGATCTTGTAATATGAATGTTGATGAGCCTATCTTTTCAATGATTTGGAATGGTCCAAGCCACATCTTTTGAAATTTAGTATGTTTTCCTTTATCTTCGTGTGCTTTGTCCCATTTCAAAACAAGATCACCGATTTGAATGTTTTAGATCCAGTAGAATTTGCATAAAAAGAAGATTTTATAAGTTGTTGATGTTTAGCATGAGTGATTTTGGCTTTTTCCCTTTCTTCATCTAATTTGAGGATTTGATCAAATCTTAGTTGGACAGAAGATGAAGGATTTTCTTCAATAAATTGTACTAGGGCTAGAGATGAGAGTGCTAGGTTTGAAGGTATTACGGCTTCTTTTCCATACACAAGATTGAAAGGTGAAGTATCGATTGAAGATTTCTGAGTTATACGATCAGCCCATAGTGAAAAAATCAAAGACTTATGCCAATTATTTTGATTTTGATCTATTGTTATTTTGATGATTTTAATGAGATTTTTATTAGTTGATTATGCCAAACCATTACCTTGGGGGTAATAATTCGCTAAATATTTTAATTTGAAACCTCTTTTGAGAGAAAATTCCATTATACTATTTCTAGAAAAATAAGATGCATTATAAAAAACAAGGGCATTAGGTACACCAAACCTGTTAATGATGAATTGATCAATGAATTCAATGATTGCAACAGAATTGGCTACCTTTAAAGGAATTTCCTCTACCCATTTTGTGAAGTAATATGTTGCTGTAAGGATGTATCAATGTTGCTTCTAAGAATGTGGAATGATTTCTCCAATAATATCAAGTCCCCATTGTTCAAATGGTTGCTCAATGTTTACTGGTTGTAAAGGAAAAGCTGGTTTCCATTGTCTCCCACTAGCAGTTTGGCAAGTTTCACATTTCCTTACATAGTTATGGGAATCTTTAAACAAAGTAGGCCAATAATATCCGGCACGAATTATCTTGTGAGTTTTAGTATCTCCTCCAAAATGTCCACCTGCTGGTCTATCATGTAATTCCTGCAAAACCTTGTGTGCTTCATTTTTCTCCAGACATTTTAGAAAAATGGAATCATAATTTCTTCTGAATAACACATCATCAATGATTTCAAATTTTTTAGCTTTTAATCTTAAAGCACGCTTACTTTTATATTTGAGATTAGGAGGAGCATACCCATTTTTTAAGTAAAATATCATATCAGCATATTGAGATTTAGAATTTATGATACTTATCTCGTTTACTTGAACAGTATTATCTTGATCTTGATGTTCTGGGATATTGGAAGCTCCTGCTAATAACCTGCAAAAACCTTGTCCCCTAACAATTTTAGCTAGTTTAGTTTCAATATCATATTCTTGTAATGCTATTACCCAATTGGCCCTTTTTTCTCCTAATTCTCTTTGTACTAGCAATTGTCTCACTGCAAAAAATAGGACAATGAATTTTGTATGTGTTTTTAGGAGAAATGGTCTGAAATGTTTGATAGATTTAAACACAACAAAAGCTTGTTTTCCTACTTCTGAATAGTTAAGTTCAGCTCCTTGCAGATTTGAACTAAAAAAAGATATAGGTGCTTCAATCTACTAATCATTGAATTGTGTCAAAACGGCAGCATAAGATGTTTCAGTGGCTAGAGTATACAAAATAAAATGATTAGAAAAATTAGGAGTAATCGATGCTGGAGCATTAATAATTTCCTGTTTGATGAACCAAAGGCTTCTTTTTCCTTGTCCTCATTTGAACACTGAATTCTTCCTAATCATAGTTTGTAATGGTAAAACTATATGAGAAAAATCAAGAACAAATATTTTTACAAAATTTATTTGTCCTAAAAGTGACTGCATGGATTTCTTGTTATGTGGCAAAGGGATATCAGAAATTTCCTTTATTTTATCAGGGTAAATATATATACCATCCTTAGATACAATAAATCCTAAGAGTTTTCCTTCATTAAGAGCAAAGAATAATTGTTTTTGGATTTAAAGAAATACCATACCTTTTACATCGTTCAAAGATCTGTTTTAAATCATGTAAATGGTTGGCTCTTTTCTTTGAAAAAATAGTTATGTCATCTAGATAGACAACAACTGACCTATTAATCAAACCTTTGAAAGCTATATCCATGGCTCTTTGGAAGGTAGCTCCAGCATTTATTAAACCAAAAGGCATTTTTTGGTAGGCATATGTTCCCCATTTGGTTCTGAATGTGGTTTTCAGTCTATCATCGGGATGCACCAGTACTTGATTATATCCTGAAAAACCATCAAGAAAAGACATTAATTCAGAACCTTCTACTGCTTGAAGTATCTGTTCCATTGTAAGTAATGGGAAATTATCCTTTTGACACGCCTTGTTGAGATTTCTAAAATCTATACAAATCCTAATATCTCCATTCTTCTTTCTAATAGGTACCAAATTCGAGACCCAATTCGAATGTCTAATATGGAAAATAATTCTATCTTTCAAGAGTTTATTCAACTCTGTTTTAATTTTACTTTCCAAATTGGGATGAACCTTCCTTAACTTTTGTTGAAATGGTTTTACATCGGAGATCATTGGAATTGTATGCTGAATGATAGAAGTATCATAAGTTCTCAAATCTTCGTAATTCCAAGCAAAAACACTTTTGTATTTTTTTAGAAGTTTGATGAAAGAAAACCTTTCTTCTTGTGTTAGCCCGAGTCCTAGATTGACATTTTGTGGTTTAGATTCAGTACCAAGATTTATCAACTCAAACTTTAAAGTTGAACTTTGAAGTTTGGCATTAGTAACCTTTTTGAATCTATCTTTGATATCATAGAGATCTTCAAGTTTTACCACAGATTTCAGAATGGATTTTTCATTATTTTTTGATTTTATTTGAAGATCATGATCACTTTCATAAACTATTTGATCATCATAATATTTCTCCGAGGTCAAGAAGTTTAGGATATCTTCATCATGATTGAACACTCGCCATTTGGTAACATTATCAGGGACAAATGGTCGAAATATTAATTCAACTGAAAACCTATCTGGACTATAATCCTCAGCTGGAAGGAGCTTAGAAGCAACATTAGCTAATAAATCAGCTACTGAATTCTGAGATCTAGGAATAGGGGAAATATTGAATGCTAGAAAATGAGTTGTAAGATCTTGAACAAGGGTTTGGTAATGTTTAAGATGACCCGAAAGACAATTAATAGTATTTATTACTTTCCTGGTGACAATTTCAGAATCACCATATACCTTAAGATACTTGAAATTCAACCCTATTGCTTTATAAAGTCCTTGAATCAAGGCTTCATACTCTGCAGTGTTACTTGTACACTCAAATTCTAGTCTGCATGACAACATAGTTTTTTCCCCTTCCGGATTAACTAAAATACATCCTGCTCCTGCACCATCATTGGAATTTGATCCATCAAAATACAAATACCAAAATAAAGACTTATCTACAGATTTATTTACAGATTGATCAGAAATATTAATACATCTTGAAGTATTAGTATGTGAGAAATTTTCAACTTGTGAAATGAAACTATTTTTAGAGAAAGGTGATTTTTGGGCATTAAAATTTCCAAAGAATGATTCAACTGAGTAGTTTGCAAGAATGTTATTATTGAAAGCCATAGGTTGGTTTTCTTGTTCAAACTCTGTTACTGTATGAGTCATGTGTTTATCCCGCTCAAGCTTAATTTGATTAGGTTTCCCTTTATAGGGAAGCCACATGTGAGACCAATCAGTAGAAATGTATCCATGGAGTTTTTCGGACCAATCCCTGCTTAAAATTAAACCATAAAACTCATGGATGTCTGCAATCAATATATCAATTCTCTGAACTATTCTAGGATCAGCGGCTAGTCTAATAGTGACTGAATTAATCTCTCCTACAACTTTTACTTTACTTCGATCTAATTGGACAATATGAACTGCAGATTTCTGGGGTTCAATGTTTAATTTAGAGCACACTGAGGCTGGAATTATGTTTGATGATGCCCCTGAATCTATCAAGCAGTTATGTAAATTCCTATTACAGATTTCGTAGGTTAAGAGGAAAGGAGGTGTTTGTGAATTAGATCTATCTCTAATTAAAACAGTATTGGTAGCATCTACTTTATCAAGTGGTGGCTTACCTGATCCTTTGGCTGCTTTGGATATTACACCATTTGGGAGAGGAGAAGCAGGCACTGCATGTAGTTATTTTAACAACAACTTTTGTTGATGTTTGAGCTTGCTGAGTTCATATAAAGAAATATTTGCTCTCGTCTTCTTCATATCTTCCATAATGTTATAATCCATAGAATCAGACACTACTAACGTTTTAGATGTTGATGGAGGATTAGAAGATGATGGTTGATTTTGAGTAGGCAAAGGAGAAGCTTTCTTTACAGGAGTTTTATATTTAGTAATCAGAGTTGAATATTTCTTCTTGGGAGATGTTTTAACAAGTTCTGCTGCACTCTTACTTCTTGTACTCACTGGGAGAGCTTCTTTTTCATTTTCATTATCTGAGTTAGGAAAAATAAAATCCCACATCCCATGGCATTCAACTAATTATTCTTCTTCGTTTTCTTCTGATGATAGAAGTGTTTCTTATTCTTCCTTTTCCCCTAAATTTGACTCTGCATTATATTGCATTAGGTGGTTTAGATTCATTTGTCTAATTTCTTTTAAAATTCATAAAGGGCCTTTTAGTGGAAGTTTCAGCTACCTATTTTTTAATTTCAACCATTTCATTGGACATAGTCTTCAGGAATTTTTGTAATCCTTCCATATCATATGGATCTTTAGGTGCTTTCTTCTTTGAATCATCTCTGAAACTAACTTTTTTGGATTTTCTCTCTTCATTAGCATTCTTTTTATCTAAAGAAATGATTCGTTTTTCTACTGCAATGGCTTCTTTCATATTTTTAGCAAGTATAGGTTTAGCAGTTCTATCTACAAAGATGGCTATGTTTGAAGGTAAAGAAGATATATACCATTCACTTTGGACTTCTTCACTAGGTTTTGATGTTGCAGGAATTTTATTCAACAGCTTGTTAAATCGGGAGTTGAAATATTGAATGAGTTCTTTGGATTATGATTTCAAATTATAGAGATCATTAATCAGAGTTGCTATTAACCTATCATCTCCGAATTTGGTTAGGAATTGTTCTTGAAAAATATCCTAGCTAGTAATGGATCCTGATGGTAATGAAAAATACCAATATCCTGCCGCTCCTTGCAAAGTGTATGGAAATAGTCTGACCACAACATCTTCTTGTGTTACTCCATTTAAATTTACAAAAAACATGAAGTTGTTAATGTTTTCTTCAGCTAATATGCCAAGGTCGAGACTAAACTTTGGTAACCATTTTTCAGGATTAGCTGGTAATTGACTCAAAGGTACAGGGATTGAAACAGCTCCTGGATTGGTCCATAGTCTTTGTTGAGGCTGTGCCATCCTTGTACTAACAGTAGAGGAGGTTGAAGGAGTAGTTGAAGGAAATTGAGTAGATGTTGTTGAAACAATGGTATTTTTTTGGATTGTGATTTGAAGTTGGGAAGTAGATGGAAATGATGTGAAAGATGTTGATTATAGTGATGAAAGAGTCTCAATATATGACTCTAAAAGTGTTTTTCTAGCTCTTTTTCGACTTGGCAGAGGAAGCTCAGTTGGTAAAATACCAAGCTTTTCACTCTGCAATCTAGTAAGAGGTTGAGAAGGAATGTATTGTGAAGTAACACTGCCTTGGGATAGCTCAGATTCTTCTTGCGATAATGAAAACCCTTTGAGTTTATGAATTAATGATTGTACCTCAGGAGATTCAAATGATGATTCCTCTGATATATTTAGGGTTTTGGCAGCGGGTGTAGTAATTTTCTTTTCAACTTCTTCCCTAGAGATTTGAGATGAAGGAGAAGTTGAAGAAGGTGATGAGGGTGAATTTCTCTTGGAATGGCCTATGGATTTGGATTTACTTGCCATTCATAGCTTAGGCCCTCCTTCTAGCGCCAAAAATGTTGAAGCCCCTAAAATCCTAGCTTCAAACATTGGGGAAACAACCTGGTCTGGACCTTGGCACAACTCCTTTTCCGTTTGTGATAGTGGCTCTGACTGGATAATATGGGACCAGTTTCCCAATAATAAATGGAATGAGTTGGTGATGAGGTGTTTGTATAATGGATGGTGAATTTTTTTTATTTAATCTACTGCTTGATAGATACAAATAACTCTAAACTAACCTGGGTATTTAAAGATGAACACGATTTAAGAATAATTTCATTTAAACAAACAATCATAAAGATGATTTATTTATTTAAAAGAAATATGAGATTTCATATGATGATAACTTTGTTTAAGAAGTTAAAAAGAGTTATAATAATGTATCGTATTCACAGATTTATTTTTTTATATTGTCTATACATACTATGAAAGATAACATTTCCATATTTTCATAAATGATATAACAGAGAAATATTTTAGAAACATATATATTTAAAAAATAGAAATTTTAATAGGAATATCTCATCGCATAAGAAAATTGAAACAGAAATGATAGAAATACCAGATACATTTAAAATTCTCTGATGCAACTGATACTTAGATCCTATTCTTTCACTTAGAACTATCTCCAAGATGAAAAAATGCAGACTCTTAAAAATGATTCTTCAGAAAATCACAGAATGTGATCCATCATAAAAATAATATATTTAGAAGTACAAAAGCATATCTTCCAAGTCAAAAATTATTACAAATTCAAGACCCCTTTCTAAATACATGAAAGGGGTTTAAATAGTACTAAAAATTCTAACAAACTATCCTAAACATCGCTTATATGCTGTTGTGAATACCAAATCATGAAAGCCGTGGATGAGATTTTACAAAAATAGATTGGCGGTTCCTATCAAAATAGATCTAAGATACTTCCTACGTCTCTGATGTGTGCAGCTGGCATATTGATAACATATCTTTGACTTCTGGTGGTTGACTCAAACGAGAATGTAGTTGACTGGTGTAGGTGGCATCAGAAAATTCTGGAAGCATATTAGCAATAGCATGGGAGAGGCATTTATTAGTCAATTGATGGCTGTGTGGTTTGACTAGATATGGCCAGAATGTATCCCATGCTAGCTCTTGTATTGCATAAATTTTTTGGTACCTGTTTTTCAATTATTGCTCTCATTGTTTTTCTAACTCTTTGACCTTCGGAAGTTTTCCTGGAATGTGATCAGAGATTAAGTTAGCAGTATGTAGGTTATCATTGATTAACTCTACCAAATTGTTCATTAAAACTCTCAACCTGGAAATGGCTCTCTCTATTTTAATTAACCGTGCCTCCCATTCTGAAAAAAAAAAATCTTTGTGTTTCTTGAATTTTAGGCAAATTAGCTGCAATTCCTTAATCTGTTTCTTGCCATGTGAGAAATTCTAATATTTTCTCATTGGCATCTTCAAATTCAAGTCTTGAGTTTGTTGTTTTTTCTGCAAGTGACATGGTTATTTCACATAAAGGATCAACCATTGTTATCTTATAGGATAAAATATCAAGCTATAATGATAACATTTTATTTGATTCAAGGGTTTCCTTCTTGAATTGATCTACCTCAGGATAATCTTTAAATCTTTGCAGTTTTGCTTGCAATATTTCATTATGTTCCTCCTTGGCCACTTCTTCTCTTTGAAGCAATGCCTGTAATTCATTTACCTCTTAGGACAGTTGTTGTTGTTTTTTTATAGCTTGCTGGTCAAGCTTTTTTCTTTCAGAATTTGACTGTTCTTTAAGTTCTTCATTCTGCAGTTTTTCTTCAACTAATTGTTGCTCCAACTGCACTATTCTTTGGTCCTTTTCCTTTATTAACAAATTTACTTTGAAATATCTATGGTTGCTGCTATATAGGCTCCTGCATATTGAGATAGTTTTGTTAAGTCCTCGGAAGGATCAATTTTGGAGTTTTTCCAAACAACATCCATCAATTCGGCCAAGGAAGATGATAGTAGATTGTGGTCAAGTTTTCTTTTCTTTATTTACCTCTTAACCACAGCTCTATGTTTTGGACTGTAGAAAATGTCCAAGGGTGGTATATCTTCAACTCTTAACACAATATCCTCAGATGGATTCTCAAGAATAATTTCAACATTTGGAGTGTTGATATTATCAACTGTCTCTTTAATTGTGATGATAGATGTATGTGTTGTATTCAACTTTTGGAAATCATTCTGTCCTTTGATCTGCTGATCGAACTGTTCACATTCTTTTGAATTAACATGTATATCAATATCGGAGGAGCTGTCAGCCTTTTTTCCTGTGTTTACCTATTTAGTTTGAGTATCAATATTTTTGCCCTTTCCTTCTTTTTGTTCTTCTTGGGATAGTAGAGGAGTCATTTGTAACTGGTCAAGAGGAATTGTCAGTAACCTCTTGTTTCTGTAAAGTGTGAATTTTTCCATATTGCTTGTTTCCAGTTTTGAACTTTCCTGATGCTAAACCTGTGCAAAACCTTCAGCTGAGACAAATAGGTCATTGAAACTATCATTTTCATGTTCAAACTTGGCAATTTGTACCGTAGATGTAACATTAAGGGCGATTTTCTTCAGGTCATATTTCCTTGGGGAGATGAATGCTAGTTTGAGTTCTTTAATTTTCAAGGCTTATTTTTCTGCATGCTTGAAATCGTTGAGAGTATAAGATCCAATTTTGAGAGGAAATGTAGGCCAAATTTGTTTCTTGGAGGTCTTAAGATTCCTGGACAAACCTTTCTCTATAATCTGATAGGAAATTTCCTGAGCTAGTAATTTATCAGGAATGTATAGAGGCAAAGCATGAGTGTTGGTTACACTTCCGAATATTCGGATGTAAGTGAAATTCTCCTCTCCAAACTATTTTCCAATTAGAGTTAGGTCAAGGTTGGCCTTATCTGATAGCCGCGGAGGGGGTTTGTTAAAAATGGCTTGATGAATGGGCAGTATAAATCCATGTCAAATATTATATACATGGTTTCTGTAATGGGCTTTCCACAAATATTTATGATAGATATGGATAGGAGTGGGGTCTTGAGGAGTCCATTTCCATCCTAAAATGGGAAACTCGGAATTGAAGCATATGGCATCTATAATGTAAGCACACATATGAAATGGGGGTGTCATTTCGGTAGACATATGTCTATTCCTTCTATAATTAAGAATTTTATTTGCTATCTTATCGGATAGGATGACTGACTAATCCATAATATAAGAATTCACAATGGAATCAATTAGAGGTGCCATTTCAATAGAAAACCTTGCAGAATTGGAAATCCCAAACAATCTGCATATCATGGCAGCAACATAGAAATAGGGAGGTGCTAGAGATTCTACAGAGCACTTACCTGAGGATTCATTCTTGTGTTTCTCTGGAGCTTGCCTCCATTCTCTAATAGGGTTTGACTCTATTTCGTTTTTAGTAACGAAATCCTCTAGAAATTCTTTTTTGTAGATCTTCTCAGGCTTTGATAGATGATACATTGCCCTGATATCCTCTGATTTAAAGGATCCAAACATCTTCCCATCAGCTGTGAAAAATGCTCTGTCTGTGATGTTTATGCTTTCTATTACCCATCGTACTAAATCATAGTACGGAAGTACATTTTCTTGAGCCACTACTCTATGAAGATAAGAGTCTGTCAGTTCTTTGAGGGGATTATCTGATTCCGAGTCTTCATTTGGCACTGTCGCTTTTTCTTCTGTCACAGTGGGATTTTTAGCTTCAAGCAGTTTATAAACCCCTTCCCAAGACATCTTTCCGATACCAAGGCATGTAGTATCGGTTATTAACTTAAATTTGGCCGGCTTTTCCTTCAGGATGGTGGTAACCTTTGATTTCTTAAGCTTCTTCGACATTTTCTCTGACCGGAAGCGTTTTAACAGGTCTGCAAATAAGCGGAATAACTGTTCTACAGATTCTGTAAATAAGTGAGAAATGATGAAAAATTCTCTTAGAATCGGGAGGAAAACAACGAAGAATAAACAGCTTCATGTAAAAGGAAATCATTTAAAAGAACGTTATATTAAAAAAAACAATCTGCAAAGGATTTCGTTCATGAATCTGACTTAATGATTTTTGTCTTAAAAATTAAATGCCATTATGGAAAGTCACATCACGCATTCACATTTGAGTTAATGTCATGAAAAATCACATTTCCGATCAATGATGATCATACATCGGGGATCAACAATCTCAAAGTCTCGTTTTAGAGATTACCATTTGAAGCTTCTGGTTGCGATCATCGATGAGTGATGTGATTTGAAGCGATGAGTGATGAGCGATGAGCGTTTGTTTTTAATTTATCGCATCATAACTTTTGAAATGAACACATAAGGATGTATTAAGTTTTCTGCTGATTCGCGATTGTGATTGGACTTATCGCATCGGATTCTTTCAAAAGGGACCAATTGTGATATAATTTTGCCGATTTGCGATTGCGATAAGACTTCATCGCATCGGAACTTTTCGAAGGGAAGAATCAACCTTATGTTTAATGCAATATGTTCTTTTGCGATCCGATCTATCACATCGGAATGATGAAGAAATATTTTTAAAATTTATTCCTATCTGATATGCGATTTAGCGATTCACTTTATCGCATCGGAACTTTTGGGAAAATGACATATTGATATTTTCCTTTCGTACTTTGTGAAATGCGATAAAGGCTTATGTTTAGTCTTTTCTTTTTTTTATGATTCATTTGATTTCCTTTTAATATTTACATATATACAAAGGTCTTTCTTTAATCTTAGCAATAAGCGAAGCTAGGAAAATTTATTGAATCTAAAAAGAAAGAGAAAAAGAAAATGGGACCCATTTCTTATAAAAATAAAAATAAAAATATTTTGAAATGGGGAGGGTTGTTTTATAGTACAACACAGGCTTAAAACTGTTGTTATCATCAGCAAGGTGGAATATGGATGACCCCAACTCCTTCTCTTCTGCATATATAGGTTGATTTGAGGGATTTTGCTGATCACTTATGATATAAGCCATTTGTGTTTCC
This sequence comes from Pinus albicaulis, assembly GCA_034641835.2. Lineage (NCBI taxonomy): Eukaryota > Viridiplantae > Streptophyta > Pinopsida > Pinales > Pinaceae > Pinus > Pinus albicaulis. Next base: position 660,668,086 of record CM076570.1, read on the forward strand.
CTATACAATCTCCTGAATTCTCCTCCAAAGACTGGGATAGTGGCATAGGTCATATCCATTTGAAGAGTGCCTCCCAAATTTTTGGACCAAGATATGGAAAGAAGCATTCCAAATATAGATGGTCTGCAACCACTATGTCCATTAGTATACTTTTCACGGGGAGTTGGGTAAGAGAAATTACCAAATCTTTTATCACTCCTAACCACTTGACCCTTTTAGAATTGAAAGTGTAAAGGTAATGGTATTGTTTAGTGATTTCCAGTCCTAATTAATCCATCACTTTCTCAGGCATTAGATTGTGAGAGGCCCCATAATCTAATAGGCAGATATGTATCAGTTTGTTATGAATATTGAGTGAAAGATAAAAAGGTGGAGAATTATCATCATTTTGATCTTGGACATCGCTGCCCAAGTAGATGGTAGGATGTTCATCCTCTAGATTGATCGAATTAGGAGCAAGAGATGGTTTTAAGAGACTTTTAAATGACTCTCCGTAGGCTGGATTTTTCAACAAATCAAGGAGCGGAACCAGAATCTTGATTTTATTCAATTATGACTTGAAAATGAAATTGAGAGGAGCCAAATCCTTATTTTATGCAGCAATTTTAATGATTGGGGAAAGATTAGGCGATGGAAGAACATCATTAACTTTTGCATTTTGTTTGGCAGCATGTTTTTTAGAATCATGTTTTTGTTGGGGCTGTTGGACAACCCCTTTAGACCTCAAACTATAATTTCTTGTCTGATTTTCAGCCTATTTTTTCTCATTTTGGACAAGACTATGAGCATCTTCATCATTTGAAAATAGATTTATCCTAGATTGATATTCATACTCTTGCAAATACAAAAAAGTAGACTGTGATGTCTCCCCAGCAAGATTTATATCTTCATCTTCCTCTTCTTGTTCTTGCTGATTTTCTTCAGCAAAATTATTCAATGGAGGCTGAACATTTTGATCATCGGGATTTCTTCTTGGGCATTGTAAAAATTTTTGAGGCTGAAAGGGTCTCTTAAAAGGAGCCTGATTTCTATTTTCTTCATTTTTAATGGGCCTAACAATAGGCCTATTTTCTAACTCTAGTTTTGTCATTTTGGAAGCAAGTTCTTTAATCTAATTAGACATCTGATCAAGATTTTCTTCAACTGTGAAGGTTTTAGAGGAAGAAGAGGGTTTCTCCTCTTTCATTTTATATTTATCCTTTGCTCCCTTCCCCTCTTCTATTTTTAGTTTATTTGGGGCCATAATATGGGACTGCACTCCAATAGTAGCCTCCTGCATGCCTACTAATGTTTGTGGCTTCTCAACTCTCAACCACAATGTAAACTTGGAGTCTAAGGCAATGGAAAAGTTTATCATGGTTTTGGTTTCAGGAGTTTTGACTTATATAGGAATCTTTTGATAGAATTTATTGAATCTCTTTATAATGTCTGCCAATGACTCATCAGTCTTCTCCTTTAAAGCTCCAAACTCTGTAAGGTAATACAAGTAATCCTTATGGTCACCCCATTGTTTTACAAACACTTCCTCCAAAGTATCTATTCCTGTTATTGAATCTGGTGGAAAATTTCTGAACTACTTACGAGCTTCTCCATCCAAGATCTAAACAAAGAGTCTTGACCATACATATTCATGTTCAATTTTTTGGTTATCAGCATAACTGTAAAAGGAAATTAAGTGTTCTTCAATAGATACTCCTTCTCCCTCTCATGTATATTTGGGAAAATATTTCAGATAATCCCCTTGAGGAAGAGGATGCAAAGGTTGAGGAGGAGCGAGTTGTGCATATCTTGCAGCAACAATCTATTGCATCCTTGTAGGAGGAGGTTGAGCCATGACTTGGTGAGGTAAAAATAGTGGAAGACTTGCTGATGAAGATGTTTGAGTGCTAGAAATTATAGTCTGTGGAGTTTGTATTCATTTTGTAATAGTAGAAGATTGAAGTTCTTGGGCTGGTTCTTCAGGCTTTAGAGCTGAAAACAATGGATTTTCAAAGAAATGAACAACATAAGACTTTATCTCAACCTCTCAAGGAGAATCAGATTTAGATGTTGATTCTTGAAGTATTGGGGAAAATTCAATTTTATTCCACTGAGCTAAAAAGTTTGAGAGATTAAAAGTGAAATTTTCAGGAAAGTTACCTTCTCCTTGATGAGAAGAGGATGAGCCAATTTTGGAACAAAGGAAAATACTCTTGTTGAGGACTAAGAGAGGGCTGATATTCAGGATGAGTTTGAAGAAAGCTTAGAATTGTTTAATATCTTCTTCAGTTAAAATAGCCATATCTAGGAAGGGTGCAATTTCCAATACTTGTTCTAATTCCCATTCTGTCAACACAAAGGCTTTTGATTTTTCTTCTTTCAGTCGAGTAATACTTATCTCTAATTACTAAATGATGGCTAAGAGATACTTTCAGTTGAATCTAGGCTAACGTCATCTACTTTTTCTTTTATAGAAGCAGCTTCAACTTGAAATATTTCAGGAGAATCTTTTGAAACTGAAACTTCATTAGCTTTTAAGAGAGATGATGGTACCTTTTCTTTTGGAATATACTTTGAATGCACCTTTTTCACTGAATGTGATGTAGCTTCAGTTGATTTTTGTTTCCCTCTTTCATCCTTTATGATATTTTATGGGTCAGAGACTGGAATCATAGGAGGTGATATTTTATTTATTCTTGTAGTAGGAATTCTTGAAACCCCTCGTCCTCTTTGTGGAGTCGTCGGGTGAACCAACTACAATCAGAAAGAGTGACTAGTTTTATTCACCTTTAAAAACTAGTACTAGGAATTCATGCAAAAACTTCGGGAGAATATTGAGTTTGGAATCTTCGTCTCCCGGAAGACGCATCAAAAGATGTTAGCGTTGGAATCATCACTTGGATTGTAACAAGCACCTGACCAGAAACATCTTAAGCTCAAGGGATTTTCTTATAGTTGGATTAAGATTTGGAAAGTGGTTGAGATTCTCACACACACTTTAAAATTAAAGGTGTTACACCAATTTTTGGTCATCTAACATATTACTATTAGATGGACTAAAGTACACCATGTAAGACCAATTTTAACATATTAAAATTGCTTTCACTATGAGAAATAATTTAATAAGCCATAGTTTATTAAATTATTTCCGGTCTAAACAGGAAACTCCATGAGGAATAATTAAATAAATCCTTATTTGTTTGATTTTCCTTTAGGGATAATTAACCAAACCATTGTTTAATTAATATTCCTGGTCATATTTAACCCAAAATAGGAGAATTAATTAGATAAATTATTATTTATCTTGTTATTCTCCAAGAATAATTATTTAAATCATTATTTAATAAAATTCCTTGTTAAATTTGACTAAATCATTTATAAATAATTGAATAAACCATTATTTATTTAATTATTCCTTAACCTCATCCTTGAAATAACAAATAAATCATTTATTTATTTATTTTTTCTAAATAAAGGGATTTGACCAATTTTAAATTCCTTTTCCCTCCACAAAAAATAATAAAATATTCCAAGTAAGTTGGATCTAGATTTGGTTAATACTATTTTAATTATGCACCAATATCTAGACTAACTCAATATTTTGTTATAAATAGAAGGGTTTTCCATTCATTCACTAGATGTTGTCACCTTTTGATCACCTTTTGATCTATGCTTTTAATCTCACTTTGATCCTCCATCATTGTCATATTTTTTCTACTTTTGCTTGAGAGCTCCCCTTGAGTTCTATTTTTTCTGGGTTTTCTACACCATTAAGAGAGAGAGATAATGGATCTGAATCACTGAGGGAATACAAGAACCCATCCCATTGAGAAGGACTGGTAACATATTTCTTTGTTCCCTTCCCAAGTGTCACAACACGAAAAATTCTTTATAAATTCTTATCTTGTCTATTAGATTTATAGAGCAAGTCTTGTTTATTTTTGTTGTTTAATGTCTTTAACTGCATAGATATGAATTTTTGTAGCATTTATTCTGATCACCTACTATAGATCTAAGGAAATTTACAACCACATTTGATGTTATGGTTGTTTGTTAACATATTTCTTTGTTCCCTTCCCAAGTGTCACAACACCAAAAATTCTTTATAAATTCTTATCTTGTCTATTAGATTTATAGAGCAAGTCTTGTTTATTTTTGTTGTTTAATGTCTTTAACTGCATAGATATGGATTTTTGTAGAATTTATTCTGATCACCTACTATATATCTAAGGAAATTTACAACCACATTTGATGTTATGGTTGTTTGTTATTCACAGCTAAAGTGAGCTTTTTTCGTACACTTGCGACTAGAATTCACACTAACAACTAGCGACTCCACAAGGGTTTTTTACTATGGCCGATATTGTTTTTCAGATCCCTGCATGACCAGTTTCTTCAGCCCCTAGGTTTTTTCTTTAGCTTCTTATTTTTCATTCCTCGATGTTTTTTTAACCCTTTTTACCCTAAAATAATAAAAATTCTAACTTTCGTGTGTTTCTGGGCCTTTTGCGTATCAGTCGCGACAGAGACGACACTTTTTTTTTTTTTTTTCTGAAACCTACCCCCGAGATAGCTGGAAGTGCAAGTTATAAATTTTGGTCCAAAACCTGCAACCTCAGCTCTCAGGTAGCGGATAACTACCCAAAAACTGTGACCTCAGCATAAATCAGGTTAGAACCTGCGACCTGTACTTTTTTGCAGGATTTTTTTTGAAATTTTTAGGGTTTGCCGAGGGCATTTTTCAGGGTTTTCTGACCTCCATATTTACCTATCTTGGACCTTTAATTGCTTATTTTTACTCATCGAAGTAGTAACCAAGCCCTTTAGGGCTTCAGTACGCTTCTACCTTTTTAGGAGGAGTTTAGCTGAAGTAGGTCTTCTGAGATTTCAATGTTCTTCAGCCATTTTTCAGATCTGAACCTGCCTTTTTAGATCCATTACAGATCGGTTATTTTTCCATCCAAAGAACCTCTTTTCAGTTTTCTTTGGTCCTCCCTTTAGGGTCCCCTACGTTTCTCTTTAGGTTATAGCCTTTCGCCACCTATTTTTCAGCATTTTTCCCTCTGGTTTCTTGTTGTTTTCTGCACCTCTTTTCAGCAGATCTGACCTTTAGATCCCTGTCCCTCTTGACCTTAGATCTATTGGCCATATTGTTTGTTTTGAGTATATTTCACCCACCCTTAGACTAGTTGTTGGTAAGCCCTCCTTTTTGGGTTTAAATTTATGCATCTTTAGTTGTTTATTTTTACTGTCGCTTTCAGTTTCATTTAATGTCACTTTCAGTTTTATTTACAGTTATACAACATATTTTTTATTTTTTCTATACACACATCTGGGCTTAATTAAAATAAACACACTTCTCACACACACGCACACCTAAGGCGAAGAGCACCTAGTTTACACCGCCAGGCCAAGACTAAAACATTGTAATTAATTAATCTTCACCTTCGTGCCCTTGTTTATCTCTCTTCCTTATTGGGTTATGTGTATCTTTTCCATCATTGCACCCCCAAGGAATTTATCCTGGAGACTCCAAGGCCTTCATCCTCAGTTTCTATTAGGAATAATTACTCCACCGTGTAGGGTGCGAGTTAGTCCTCCGTTGAGTCCCCATTCCGACTCTCATTCTGGTTCATCGAGTTCCCCTTCTGTTTCCATAGTCGGTTCTCCTCCACCTTTCACCTTCATCATGTCTAGTGCAGGAACTACCGCTGGTGGTGGCCCTGGCTCTAATGCTAGAACCGCTACTAGTGGAGCCGCAATAGTAACAATTTTGGCTGCTCCCTTGCTTCCTTATATGGTAGGCCTAAGCCTTCCCGAATTAAGCGAGTTGATTAATGACCCTATACACCATGATCCAAGTTGTCCTGCTATGCCAACCAAGCTTCCTTCATACATCCCTAAGTTTGAAGGAAATGCTGGACAGGATCCCACCAACCATTTTCATTCTTTCCACATGTGGCGTTCGTCCAACTCTATCACCGATGACTCTATCCATATTCAGTTATTCCAACATACACTTACTAGAGAAGCTTCCAAGTGGTATGTCGACCAGGCCGTTGCCTCTCATGATAATTTTAAAACTCTTGCAAACGTATTTGTTTCCTACTTCCAGCTTCTCCTTCACTATGACACCGGTACCGAACTTTTGACCGCTTTCTGTGAAAATTTTGCCACCCGCCTATTTGCCCATGTTCAAGAATGGCACAAAAGTAAGAGCTTATGTCGAGCTCCAGTTTTCAAAGATCATGTCTACATGGACTGGTTTCTCAAATCCCTTTTTCCCTCTATTGGTAAAGATTTTGTGTCTCACTTTCCTCAGACTGAGGAAGAAACCCTCCAAATTGTGTTGAAATATGACTTGATATGCGCGCAATATGATTATGTTTATACCGTCTTACCTGATCTCCCTAGACTTGGTGGTGCCAACTCACTGGGGGCATCTCATGCCACTGAAGGTATCGTTGGATCCCTTTCACATCTGTACACTCATCCTCCTATGGGTTATGGTTTCCCTCAGGGAGGGGCCAGCTCCTCTAGCACTTTTCCCCCTCCCGACAACATGTATCTAGGATATGGCATGCCTCACACCTTTTCCCAACCGCATCTGTTGATGCCAGGGCCTGCTATTTCCCAACCTGCTTACCCCAATGTTGCTCAACCTCCTTACTATCTGTATCCACAGCTAGGTGCTCCAACTCCTCCAACACAATCACCTCAGCCTCCCATGCCTTCTCAAACTCTGTAGCAGCAACCACCCCCCCCCCCCTCAGGGTCAGGCGTATGCGCAGGAGAGTGAAACTAATCCTCCCACTTCCAAAAAGAAGAGGAAAGGTAACTAGAACCAACCCGCTCAAGGTAATCAAGAAAAAAATCCCCAAGGGAATACATCTAACACTGAAACTCAACAATAGGGTGATCAGCCCAATCAGAATAGACCTCTTCATACGAATAAGATGTGTTCTTGTTGCGGTGTCCATGGTCACTATACCCATGATTGTCCTCTTTTACCACAGATGCATCAATTGTGGGAAGCTCAAGCAGCATCTCGAGGACAACAAGCCTATGCTTCAGTTCCTCTTGATGTTGCGCCTACTCAACCGGCTGTGTTTACCAATCCTTTCCCCCATCAAGGATATGTGGCTTACCAACCCCATGAAGGTCAGGTGGCTGCTCAACCTCCTCTGTCTTGTACCTATGATTACCAAATATTTATGATGCAACCTGACCAGGTCAATACCATTGATCTCAACCTTAAGACTCGGTTGTGCTAGTACACTAAGCCTCATGCTACGTCCACAACTGAGCCCCGGTCCTCAGGTCCCACAGAGCCAATTTCGACACCAAATAGTCCTTTATAGATCCCTTAGCCTAAGGCAGAGGTACATACCAAGATCTCAAAGGACCGTTATGCTGAAATGCTACTTCCGGTAATCTGCCCACATCTACAGTATAACAGATGACTTGGCACAATCCCCTACCGCCATGTCAACACTGGAAGTCCTCCAGCCATGCCCTTCACAATGTAAACATCTACTAACTACCATGGGAACTTTCGATCCTTCAGATGATTGTTTGATTGTCTTCGATGTTGACAATTCAGAGCATCCACCCCTACCTGCATCCATCGCCTTCCAAATACCAGTCAAGGTCTGGAATGCCAACGTCTCCTGATATATCATTGGCGAGGGGGCATCCACCTGCGTGATGTATGCTTCTGTTTGGAAAAATCTTGAATCGCCTGAGTTAGCCCCTTCCACTATCACCCTTTGTGCGTGGGATGGCCACTCTTCCCAGCCCCTTGGCATGTTCTGCAACTGTCCTATTACTCTTGCAGGAAAAAATGTTTGTGTTGACGTTGAATTCATTTATTCCTCCTTAGGATCTATTGGGTTGTAGCTATACTTATGTGATATCTACTATCCCATCTGCGGTTCACCGTAAGATGTGATTTCCTCACAACGGAAAAATCGTCACTATCGATCAGCTGACATATTACAAACCGAAGTCTCAGACCTCTCTAGAGTCCATTATTTCTTCAGTGGCCAATCAAAAACAGTCGAACCTCTGACCAGTGTCTCACCTGGAGTCTATAAATATTCCTCTTTTCTTGGTTCATTCCCTAGTATTCTCCCTCTTATCCCTGACCCTAGCTCGTTGAATGTTTTCATGATGCAATCGTCTCGGTCTGCCCTCAAACGGTCCATTTTGACTAGCCAACAGCTTATCTTTTTGCAACCTACTCCTATTATTTTGACTTGGCCTTCGGGAACTACTCCTCAATGCCCTTCATCTATAGTCGGTGTCCCTGACCCTATTTTTCCTCATGGAACAGTGTAATGTTCCCACTTAGACTTAGCTAAGAGGAACATTCAATTTTGTTTTAATTTTTGTTTCATGAATAAATGAATAAAGGAGGACATGTAAAACTCATAAAAAGTCTGAATAAATCAATGCCCATGTGAACAAAGACAAATCAAGGCCATGTAAATAATCACTTGCAGGTGTGAAAGAGGTTTGATCTAAAGAATGGGTCAACCTTGACCAAATCAACAACGTTGTCTAGGTTCATTGCATCTCCAAAAGGGACAATGCAGTTCTAGAAGGGAGCCTCTCATGTGAAAAGGGCTAACTCATCAAGATGGTTTAGGGTTTGCAAAGGCTTTCTCATCTTCTAAAAGGAGGAGGAGGGCAACAAGAGAAGGTTTTTGATTGATCATATTTCTGAGTATTTGTCTTCTTAGAAAAATACCATTCTCTGTTGTTTAGTGGAGGATTGTATCTGGAATTCCTATGCAGGGATTTGACCTCTTCCTTTGAGGATTCAAGGAGGAAAGTTTTCTGAATTGAACCACTATCAAGCCTGAGGCCAAGCTCCTTCTTACATTACAGCGCTGCTCATCTTGAGGGCTGAGTTGTCTTGTGAGCTACAGCAAGTGGGAGTCTAGATCTGCAGAGATCTAGTGTATTTTTGGGAGCCTCTTCTCATGGAAGGTGTTATTTAACCTCCTGAAAGAGTGTATCTTCTTCTTGTACTCCAGATCTACAATTTTACAGTATTTTTCCGTGTCATTTGAGCTAAAGCGTTGTCCCATTGAGTAAACTGTGTTATTTCTATATGAGGTTTTACATGGTGTCTTGCTCATAGTTTAGATCAGAGATCCCCTGTGCTGGGCTTTGCCTCCCACTTGGTGATCCATGGATTAGCTTTCTGATCTATGTTCTGTTAAGATCTGATCCATTGTAATGAAATTTTATATTCAGAAATTTACTGCAGCAGTTTCCAGATCTGCATCTTGTTTCTCAGATCTACTCTTATTCATGCATGCTTTTGTCAAAATTCCAAGTGGATCTTGAAGAGAAAACTATATAGTTTCCAGATCTAATATATATCTGATGTTTCATCCACAGATCTATCCTAGATCTGAGTTGTAACTTCCAGCTACTGAAGCTCCTCAAAAATAACGTCTTTGAAGAATTTCTGCAAATATACTTGTGTTCCTGCTCTCTTTCCTGAAGATTTATTGTTGTATTAGCTCATGCATTCTACTGTATAATGAAAGGGCTTTATCATAATGCTTATTTTCTGCTGTAAGATTGAAATATAAGTCTCCTTGCTGATCTCCTCTGAACATCTGCTAAAACTGCGTAATTACTGAAGTAGTGCTTGCATTTTGCTGGAGCCTTCCTCTTTGGTTGCTTTTTAGCTAGTCAAATTTTTGGGAGATCTATTTAATTAGTGTAAACTGATTTTTTTATGATGAAATTCCATATATAAGTCTCATACAGAATAAATGAGTGGAACCAAGCCCTGATCTGCATTATTTTTTCACAGTTTTACTTATACAACGTTTCTTTTGAGCACCTTGTTGAAATTCCTGAAAAAGGAATATTACAAACAGTTCCCCCTAGCCTTAACTATTTGGGAGCCATTACCCCTCTGGTCAGATACTGTTTCTTGATCCCCCTTCTGGATTATTTTTAGTACCTGTTATGGATATCTTGACCCTTCCCAACATGACCCTGGGGATCCCAGTTTGGTACATTGATCCCCCAACCAATACCCCGCCTGGTCAACTCAAACCTTACACTGATTTGACCCTGGTCCAATCGGTTGCTATGACCCCTCCCTTTGCTTTTTTGCCTCATCCACCTCAATAGGAATCCAATCCTATTGCGAAAGCCTCAGGTAAGGGGGGAAAAGCCGAAAAAATGAACCTAAGGACAAGGCTGCACTGACAACACCTGCTCCTCCTAAGCCTCCAAAGCGTACACCTTTGTGTGCTTTGTGTGATATTATCGGTAATGCTACCCACAATTGTCTCGAATTTCCTCGTCTTAAATCCATGGTCAACGAAGTGTTTGCTAAGTTTGATATCCCAAAATTCCATGTTACTTTACCGGCTTTAGCCAAGAAACTCAAGACTTTGCACACAAATCATCATTTTTCTTTGTGTGATCTCCATGGCCAATATAATCACCTCTATCCCCACCTCGCAGATTACCGGACCTCCTTGGAAGTGGTTCGCCAATACGAGGCCTAGCATAATTATTCTGCCTCTCCCTTACTTGCGCATTATGCTTCAACAAAACCAGAGGACACATCCACTCCCATTGACATACCCCCTCTTGATGTTGAGATGACAGAGCCTTCGTGCACTATCCTCTACGTGTCATCATTTATGAGATCCACGGTGGAAGACCGCTCTGGGGCATCCTCTTCTATTTCGCCTGACCTCCCTTTAGCAATAACCTTGGGCTCAACATCGGTATATTCTTCATCTACTTGTTCTTTTGTCACCCTCCATGACGATGCGCATGTGAACCTCATTTCTCATGATGATGAGTCAGGTAGCTTCGCTGTGTCAGATGGTCTTTATTCCACCAGTCACCCCATCTTCTATTACGATGATGACACTGTGGAAACATTTACCAACCCTGACTTTATCTATCCCCCCTTACATCGAACCCATGCATTCGAACCACATACACCTTGTGGTCATTACATTGACACCCAATGTTTTAGTAAGGGGGCACCCATATTTGAGATTCTAGGAGAAGTAATTCTCCACCACCCTCCTAGTGCATCTGGTAGTGTCGACTCTAGTTCCATTATTATTCCCCATTTATAAGAACCTATAGAGTCCCATATCACTTCAGATCACTCTAGGGATGATCCCCCTCATCATTCCTTCATCTTACATCAACAACCCAATCCCCTATACATTGTTGTCTACCAACCTGTGTGTTTTCTAGGTGAGCACCAGTTCATTATATCCAAATCCACACTTTGGGATAGTGACACCATGTATTCGAACCCAAAAATTTAGTCTATTTGCTTCATATATGTAGTACCAAAAGAGATTGGTAATCCTCCATTCCCTTTCTCAAACTGCATCTATCCATTCTTCCCACGGAAGATAACCATAACATAAACAAATGGTGAACCACATCGGTAAAATGTGTTTAGATTCCACTTTTCTAAATACATTTGGCATGACCATAACAGGCTTGGGGAAAACTATGCCCCTATACCTTCTCATCATCCTCTTGAGTATTTAGTGCCTATGATACTCAAGGCTTGAATCCATTATTTCAACACTTGGAACACCATGGCGCTTCACAAAAGCCTCTAGCTAGGGGCATCATTCCCACAGTTGCATACCAGATCATTCCCCTCCATCACATATTCTTGGAGGAAGTATCCCATCCTTGGGGGTATGATGGCACCCCTTGCTACCTTCTCACTTGATTAACCAAAGTCTTGGCCTAGGCACACCCGATCTATGTATGGTTTATTATCCTCCCATTCCTTGGATAGTTGGACCTACCAGCCTCTTTTGCGAGCCATATATCGTAGATGTTTGATACCCTATCTTCAAATATTATACTTTGTGTGATACCATACTTACCACTTGGTCCCTCTGTTTGACTTGGTGGGCGGGGATGATTCTAGACCTTCTCTAGCCGTTCATTCTCGTATTCTTTTCTTACCTTGATTCTTCACCAGGACCATCCTTCCAAGAAGCATTAAGGCCACCTTTAGACAAGTAAGGTCACCTACTTGAAAGTTGCAGATCTCGATTCCAATGGTCAATTTTTATGCTACAATCGTCGCAAGATTTATGGCATTTTCCTCCTCTCCACATTCACCACAGCTACACTTGCAAATGAATCAAATTGGAGGGAAATTGCCTTATTAAAAGAAAAACCCCAATTTTTTATTTTGCTAATTACAACCGAACTATAGCTTGGTTTGATGAACTATCAGCACCGTTGGAAATCTCTCACCAAGCATTCAAATGGGTATCCTTTCATTTTTGGTGATTTGACACTTCACCCAAAAGCCTTTTTTCCAAGAAGGGTCACTTCACTACTTCTCAAAATTGGATTTATTCACTTGCGACACTTGAACTTGGGGTGCCACTTTTCCTTCATACTTGTCGATGCTCGTGTTGTTTTTAGTCGTGAGTAACCATATTTTACTCATGTTTTGTGCTCCCAATCGGGCCCATTATGTGTGGCAGCATCATCGAGTCGCCCTTGTTTAAAGTATCCAATTTGAGTCATCATCGCATCCATGGAGTCTGTCCCGAGTCCCTTTTGTCTCCCACCACAGTCTTCCATCCTTCATTGCTTTATACCTCTCTCGTGTTGCACATTTTTTCCTCCATTCATAATGTCCCCTATCCCCTCTAGAGTCAAGTTAGTAGCTGCTAGGTCATCCATGCCCTTTATGCTCTAACAAGGGAAGTCGTTAGCCTGCTACTCAGTACCTCCCATTCCACCATCATCTCGAGTGTCATTCTATCAGTCGCTCTAATATTATCACTCGTGCCTTAGTTGAGTATTCCTCATTGCCTCACCTATGTCGGACCTCCTTCTGTCGACATCAGATTATTCATTCTAGAAGACAGGTCTAGAGGGCGGTGCACCTTGGTTCCAGCTTCCACTCTTGTTCGGCGCCTCAAATCAGGAAAAGGGGCCCTTCATTGCCCTTTGAATTTATTTTTTCTTAGTTCCAAATCCTTATGGCAGGATCGAGATCCATATACTTGATGGTTCAGTGATGCAGCAGATTATACCAGTGATTCCCAGGTGTGTGTGATATGTTTCAGGACTCATGAGGGGGTGGCCCTTCAGGTAGCCCCCCACATACTCGAATGAGCTCTTTCACTACATCCTTGTATGTAGCTCTACAGATTTGATGTTTCCGGCCTTAGACGCTTACAACGCCTTCTTATTTTTCATGTATCATTTAGATTTTCAGATCCCTTTCATGTTTTACAGGGCCTCTTTGGTTGTTATTATATCTCATGTACTCATATATTATTATATAATTCTTGTTTGTTGTCCCAGGAACAGTATGTATGTGGGATTCATTATGTTTTTTATTTGGCCCATGTTTATGTCAGCATGTACTATATAGCTCAGTCCCATGTTTGTTGACTGTACCATTATTCTTTGTAATTTTTCATCTCGATGGGCATAGGTATGCCTCCCCCGCCTCATTCATAACAGGTACTCACTCATAAAAGAGACTTGTCGCACCTGTAAGTCTCACCTCCTTAGGGTCTTGTCCTCTCTCACTTAATTTCATCTTGTATTTCTCTCTCTTTGACTCCCCTTCGGTGTCTAGTGATTATGTTCTTACAACGTACTTCAGTCATACGATTAGCTCCTAACTCTCGTACGTTGGGGGGCGAATATGTTACGCCATTTTTTGGTCATCTAGACTGTTACTATTAGATGGACTAAAGAACACCATGTAAGACCAATTTTACCATAGTGAAATTGCTTTCACTATGATAAATAATTTAATAACCCATAGTTTATTAAATTATTTCTGGTCTAAACAGGAAACCCATGAGGAATAATTATATAAAACCTTATTTGTTTTATTTTCCTCTAGGGATAATTAACTAAACCACTGTTTAATTAATATTCCTGGTCATATTTAACCCAAAACAGGAGAATTAATTAGATACATTATTATTTATCTTATTATTCTCTAGGAATATTTATTTAAATCATTATTTAATAAAATTCCTTGTTAAATTTGACTAAATCATTTATAAATAATTGAATAAATCATTATTTATTTAATTATTCCTTAACCTCATCCTTGAAATAATAAATAAATCATTTATTTATTTATTATTTCTAAATAAAGGGATTTGACCAATTTTAAATTCCTTTTTCCTCCACCAAAAATAATTAAATATTCCAAGTAAGTTGGATCTAGATTTGGTTAATAATATTTTAACTATGCACCAATATCTAGAATAACTCAATATTTTGTTATAAATACAAAGGTTTTCCATTCATTCACTACCTTTTGTGACCTTTTGATCTATGCTTTTGATATGACTTTGATCCTCCATCATTGTCATATTTTTTCTAGTTTTGCTTGACAGCTCAGTTTGAGTTCTATTTTTTCTGAGGTTTTCTACACCATCAAGAGAGAGAGATCTTGGATCTAAAGCACTGAGGACATACAAGAACCCATCCCATTGAGGGGGACTGGTAACATCTTTCTATGTTCCCTTCCCAGGTTTCACAATACAAAAAAATATTTATAAATTATTGTCTTGTCTATTGGATGTATGGAGCAACTCTTGTTTATTTTTTCTATTTAATGTATTTAACTCTATAGGTATGGATTTTTGTAGCATTTATTCTGATTACCTACTGCAGATCTAAAGAAATTGACAACCACATTTGATGTTAGGGTTGTTTTTTATGCACAACTAAAGTGATCTTTTTTCGTACACTTGCGATTAAAGTTCACGCTAAAAAAGGGGTTTCAAACTAATAAATCACTCACACATATGAGGGTACTACCATTTGATGTAGTAACAAGGATAAGTTTGTATTCTAATGGTTAGGAGAATGTGCAAGAACAATGGGTCTAAAGAATAGAATTCCATTGTTAAGAAGAAAATAAGACAAAATATTTCAAACCTATAATGTATTGATGAAAGAAGGCTTCTTCAAGACTTACAAGAATATCATCATGCATTTAAAGATTTATGTAACAAGGAAAGCTTATGAATAATATCACCATACATATATTATATAGAAATCTTGTAAACCAAGACTTACAAAATTATATAATGATGCACAGCTATACCACAAGACTAACAAAAACATGAAACGTCATATGTAGATCATAATCTAGAATGAAACTGTAAAGTATGGAAACACATAAGGAGATAGACAATACACATATCAAATCATTCATAAGTCCTCAAGAGTGTTTTGGATATTATAAGCTCAAAAATATACAACACAGGATGCAATGATATCAACAACCAATGCACCCTTTCTTCATTGCTTTACATAGTATATATACAAAAAGGTGTTCTGTTAAAGCTTCCACAAAAAGTGTAAGTCTATTGTAGGGACTTTATTACAATCTTCTACATATAGTAAATATTATCTTAAACATAACATAAAATTAATCTGAAATACAAAATTTGGTTAATACATGCATGAAGAGAGAACATGATAGTATGGAGATCGAAATGGATTAGTTGAGGTGGTTGATTTCTCCTCGTTTCTTGGAAAAAAGTCCTCCACAAAAAGTGAAACTGCTAACTAAAAATGACACCTAGATCTTTATCCACAAAAGTGTAGGAGCAACCAACTGAAAATGACACTTAGAAGATAGCTTCACTGGATGACACTTGTAAAAAACCATTACTACTGAGGTTGCACACACTTTATCACCACTTAGTTTCATTCCTCGAAACCAGAACAAAAAGCTACCTTTTAATCTTCTCAAATTCTAAAAATAATAGCTACTTTTCTGGAAAAGGTAGTTATTTATGATAATTATGTAGATAAGCCAAAAATGATATGATTCTTCAAATTTTCATTGTTTTAGATATTTGATCATTAAAGATCTAGTATAGAAGCAAAAAACCTAATAGATTCTGCCTTAGTGACCCTCTTATTTGGCTTTCTCTTTTGTACTTGCTTTTTCTTTTGAGCCTTCTTCTTCCCTAGATCATTTTTTGGACTTTCATCTATGTTTATTATCTCATCTCTGAGAGCAGGATTGGCTATGATTTTTCTTGCTAGCCTGAGCTTATTCTTTGGTCTGGTATGATGCCTTTGACTATATGGATTAGGAACGTATGAAGGCCTCCTTCTTCCATGGATAACTCTACCCCTCTTTAAACTTTGTTTTAGCGAACTTTGTTTCACTTCTCTCTTCCTCACAAGATGAGTATGAGTGGATTATTGCTTTGTTATTTCCTTTAGCTAATGAACTTAGAGATCAATAAATCTGGGCTATAGTTGGTTCTTCTGATGTAGTCTCTGAAACTTTACTTTTCCCTTAGCTAATGTTTTGAGAGAGGAAAAGACTTGTGCCAGTGTTGGTTCCTTAGCCGCTGGAGTGGCATTGTCTTCTTTGTTCTCCTGTCTAGTCTCTAGAATAGGGCTTGGTGCTATTGTTTCAGGGGTGACTTCCATTGAAGATCCTTCTGTTAGGATGAGCTTTCTTTTGCGTTTATGAAGAGGAAGCTACCTGTTCCTTGCCTCTAGACATAGATTTATTGTCAAGAAGAGTATCATTTTGGTTAATATTACTTGCATGCTCCTTCCTGAAAGACTCTAACGTTTGTGGCTCCTTAGGTAGTCTTCTGGTATAAACTTCCTTGGCTGGTTGCATCATCGGTATAGGGATGGTGGTTTGAACTCTAGCTATCCTAGCTGAGTTCCTTGTCTATTTGCTTGATGGTGAAGAAGACTAACCAGTTTGTGAAGGGGTTAGTGTAGGTGCAAGACTTGACTGTTCCTCTTGGGTATTTTATCTTAAAGGCCTTCCTACCCTTCTCCTTGAATTAACACTGCTAAAACCTTCATATGCTAGGAATTTTTCCCATGTGGTTATGTTCTTCTTCAGATGATAAACCACTAGTATTTGATTAAACCCCCGTGATAAAGATTGTGAAGAACATAATTTGGGGTTCTTTGTATTTTTTGAGACATTATCAACAGATATTTATAGAGGAAAATTGGGAGGTTCATAGGTTTAAAGCCTGAAATATGAGCTAAAAACCTCATCTGATATTGATGTACTGTGGAAAACCTGCCTTCATAGGTGATATAACGTTGCATTGTGGTAATAACATCTTGCCATTCAGACCTCAAATAAGAAGTATGGACAGTAGGGGTCCAATCTATATTTTCATGCTCAGGCTTAAGATATGGATTTAAATCTGCTTTAAGCAAATTTTTTCTTTTATACCAGGACTCTCCTGTAGCTGATAGCTGGGTAGCTTGTGCTATGATGGTCTCTATGATCCTGAAGGTCCGAGACCCCAGCTTGACCTTCTCTCCATTGAAAGACTTGTAAATTTCTTGAGAAACTGCAACGTTTTCTCTTGAAAACTTCTTTAAGAACCGATACCATCGTGTTTCTTGGAACTGTGGCTTTGCACGGTGATCAAAGAAACATGTATTGGCAGGTTCTGAATGGTTTACCTTACCACCCTTACCCATTATGTTAACAACTAACTCAACCGTTAATGCACAACTATAAAACTAGGAACAACAACCATCCACGAAGCCCTAACTGTTGGAACAAGGTAACAAACTACTTGCTGGAGGATAATAAATGGCTTGTTGTAGATTTCTCGGGGTAAAAGAGAAACAGAGCTCTGCATGCCCTTAATCACAGTGAGGTCAAGTGACATGAAATCAAATGATTTAAATTTTGGTGCCAACTCACTCCATAGAACATTTCACTCCATTGAATAATTAAACTAATTGCTACTCGTAATTCAACCTTGATATATTTCACCTTTAATGAGTAGCATTAGATTTAAGTAGCCTTAGAAAATAAAATAGCCGACCTCCTTTTAATGAATCCTCCAATTAGAAATTGCCACCTTTCAAAAGGGCAATACCTCTTGTTTTAGAAGACCTTCAATTATTCTAAGAGCAATGTCTTTTCACTTGAGTAATGCCTTTTTACCTCCTTGTACAAATTCTGAAGGAAATAGCTACTCTTTTGAAAAAGGTAGCTATTTCTATTTTGCTTGTGAAACCATATTTTATGAAGAAAATAGTTGCATTTTAAAAGGTAGCTATTTTTGTGTTATTCCTAAAATAGTTGATGACTCTGACATTTTGTCCTTAGCCTTGGATAGAAGATATCATTGTGAATAAATAATACTTCTCAAACTAAATCCATGAATTTAACTACTCAAAGTAGTTAGAAGAATTATTTGAAAGAAAATTTACCTTAATAACTCTAAGACACAAAATGAACTATTGGACTCAAACTTTTTTGGATTTTGTTAAAAATGATAAAAACTTTGACACATTTTAAACCCTCCAGGGCCTTCAACCATAGGCTAGGAGACAAGAGAGGATCAAAGACACAACTAAAATGATGACTAGACTTTGAAAAATTGCAGTGCTAACACTCAACATCATTCTTGGGTTTTATCATCAAAAGTACAAAATTCTTGTTAGAAGTAACAAGTCTCTTCATTTGTCGAGCATTCACAAGTGAAAGGTTTAGTTTCTTGCGATGTACTCTAACAATGTACTCAATACCATATTTAAACAAATAATACTTGTTTTCATGGAAATGAAAGATAGCTTTCCTGTCATAAATATATGGCCTTCCCAAAACAATACCACATATGTCTAAAGGCACTACATCAAGTTCTAACTCATCAATGAAGTTTGCAGTAATGGTGAATTTCAGTTTTCATTTTCTAGTTACTTGCAACTTTTCATTTTCACACACGAAACCTAAAGGATAAGGTGTAGGATGAGGAATGGTTTTCAATTTCAATTTCTTGACAACGTTTTCAGAAATGAGGTTTTCTTGTGAGGTACTATCAAATAGAGTATCAATTTTTTTATGTTTTGAGATAACTCTAATATGGAAAAGCTCTATTCTTTCTTTTTCATTTTGATTTTAATTATGGATATTTGAATAAATATTACTAGTAATGGATTCCTTACCTATAAATCTGATCCAGGTGGATATTGGTGGCCACCCACCTATTCCATGTGGACCCACACCATCAGTTCTTTCAGTTTTTCACTTTCAGCACAACTTACTATTTTTAGCCAGTTGTCGGATCCTGAACATTCGGAGCCATTTGGAGGCCCTAATGATCCACGTGGTTATTGGTGGCCACCCACCTATTCCATTTGAACCCCCACCATCAGTTCTTTCACTTTTTTAGTTTCAGCACAACTTACTATTTTTAGCAGTTTTTCGGGTCCTCAACTTCCAGAGCCGTTTTGAGGCCCTAAACAACGGTTTTGGGAAAACCAGGAGCAACATGGATCCATGGACCGATTTTTTCACACCAAAATTTGTACTCCTCGAATAGATCTTTCTAATGAAATATGATGCACATCAAACAAAGATCGTATGCCAAAGTTACATCCCCAGTGTTAGACTCTTATACCAATAGGTGTCATATTTCATGATTGACTTGATGGGTTATGTAATATGCTCATACCTTTTCTTGTTGCAAAGGTTTCCATATTATCAAAAAATCAAAAAATTTAAAAAATGTAAAGAGGGTATACCCTAAAAGAAAAATCAAAGGGTGAAAAGAATAAAAAATGGTCAAAAAAGTAAAAGAAAATGAACCCCACCAAAAGAAAGGCCAAGGAAAGTGTGCAAGTCTAAATGCCACTACTTTTTTCTCTTATGTAATAAACAAATTGTGTGCAACTTGTATTTTATGCCACAATTGATGAATAGTCAAACAGTTTAAGCTTGGCTAGTTCATATTTCAATTTTACGTTTTAGAGATAGAGAATAAGATCTGACCAAACAATTTAATCTTGGCAGATTAGTAGATAGGTAGAGTAAATAAAAGGAGCTCAATAGTTTAAACTGAGCCCTTGGATGTAATAAGGATAGAATTAGATAGACTTCCATATGTAAAAGAAAAGTGTGATAAGGGTTTGCTAGTTTAAGTGCACCCTAATAAAGAAGAAAAATGGTAGGGTAAAGTAGGTAGGGTAGGTAGATGTTGTTGCAGAATTACAAGTGATGCATAATGACTCTAAATGTGTTAAATCTTCACTTTCATCACAAGTGCAAAGGCAAACACTATACTGGAAGAATTTCAAGCAAATCAAAGTCAAATTATTAACTTCCCCTCTCAATTTTCCCTAAAAAAATTCACTAATTTCCCCTAAGTACTAACGCATTTGAAAATTAAAGGGGCTCAAGGAATTTCCTTGAATTTTGGAGGGACCGGACCCTCGGCCCAATAATTGGAAAAGCCTAAATACTTAAAACCATTCATCATGACATTCATTCACTTCTAAAAATTCTTTTCCTCAGTAAAATCCTATTTTATTTAGGAAAATCATGCAATATTTCACAACAACCCTATTCATGCAAGAATAAGTTAAATATATTAAACCAATGTTTTTTACTTAGCGCTTCCGTTCATTTTTTCATATTAATTTTTAATTTTATTATTTAAATCCCCATACAAATAAACCCTTTCCCGTATTATTTTAATTATATCCCAAATAATTAATATCCTGCCCCTTTTGGTTGAAAAATAACCATATTAATTTGTGAATTATGATTAATTAGTTAAATTTCTGATTAATCGTCAAGCGCGTCCTCCTGTCGTATAAAATGGATTAATTAACCCTCATGTTTAATTAAAAACCTATTTCGCCAATTAACTTCCCCCCGATGCGATTAATTCAAAATAAATTACATTAGGCCCGCTCGTTATCTCTCCGTCATCTCGTCACCCCGACCACCGTTCGATCAATCAATCTGAGATCAACGGTTATTATCCATATCTCTAGCCATCCACATCTGAACGATAACGTGCGATGGCCAAGCGGTTTTCTGGATCGTACAGTGCCACACGTCGTGCATCGTATGGAATTGCTTGCCCTCCGCTCAAAACCACTCTTCCCCAAAAGCTGTGCGATGAATACCACTTACCGCCTGCCTCCCGTGACAAAGCCACCATACCGGCTGACGTCATCCATCCGAAATAACAAAACCCCTACCAACCTTTGACTTTGTGAATAAAACAAACAAATGCACGTTATTTTCATCATTTTATCCTGCGACCAGTGCTCCCATGCAAAAAACGTCAAAATCAGCTGTTGAAGATTTCCAACCGCCACTTTTCCAAACGATTTTCAGCTAAACCAATCAGCTATTTCCTGCACATGTTTCCTCACTATTCACTTTTCGAAACAAAAAATAGACAGAGAGCATAATAGTTAAAGAGTATCAGTGGTTAAAGTGTATCAGGTAAAAGTCAGAGTGAAAGTTAAAATGAAGTTACAGAGAAGTCAAAGGTAAACAATAAAAGTAAATACAGAGGCAGTAAAATGGTAAAAATAAATTAAAATACTTTCACCAACATTGAATTTTGTCTAAAGTGAAAGTAAAACAGTCAAAAGAACAAAAAAGTGAAAAGATGAAAAACACAACAAGAAGGAACATTTTTGCAGAAATTTCATGTTTTAGTCATTTTTTTGCAGAAACTATTGTGATCAATAAAAGATGAATTTTTCAAAACTGAAGGAGGTTTATGTTCTTAAGAATACCATCTACAAAAAAATCTCTCACTTTTCTAACAGCTATTATGGTTTTGGAAATATTAAACAATGTTGGAAATCACTTTTTGCAGAAAAATCCAGTTAAGTCATCATTTTGCAGAGAATATTGTGGCCAATATGAAATAAATCATAAAAAATTGAAGGATGGTTTTGTTCCTAAGAGACCCATCTACAAAAACCTATCTCACGTTTTGCACAGTGATTTCAAAATCAGAGATACATGCACATCTTTACAGGCTATTTTTCAGACTCTGTAAAACTCTGTTTTACACATATTTTTACAAAGCCTATTTTGCACATCTGGAGAGGAATTTTAGGAAACTGAAAGAGGTTTATCTCACCGACATATTAATCCATAATAACCTCTTTCACTATTTACATATCTATTACGGATTGAGAAATAAAAATATATCATTGGACCCCAAGTTTGCAGAATTGTTGGAGCAGAATGCACAAAGAAAGGAAGCAGTTAGTGACTTGGATGCCTCATCATCAACTAAGAGTTGGATCAAATTCGAGTTCTCCTCTTTGTCATCACCTATCCATAAAAAATAGTGCCAAATAGATGCAGTAGTTTGAGTGTCCTTTACTTAAGTTCTATTTATGTAAAATAGTTGGAGAGATTTGTGAACTAATCTTGATATTTTTTCAAGATATTTTAGTTTAGAATTTGTATAAATACTTCACTCTTGGTAGTATTTTGGGGGTGGATTCTTAGACTTTGCTGTAACATTGAATATTTTGGAATAAAAGTGCTATTGGAAAAATTTTGTGTGGCTATCTGGATGATGAATTGATGCGAAAGACTTTTTACAGGATTCTTGTGTCAAACTACGAATCAATAAGTCATTTCTCTCTTATGTTTTGAAGTCTTTATATTTGTTTATTATATCATATGTGTTTCATTTTTGAATTATTAGTGAAAAGGAATAAATCAGAAAGTGCTTAAGTGTAATATGATTTTAATCATTGTTATTCTAAATGTTTTCTTCTGAACTGGTTTAAACAGTGAATTCTTAATTGCTCCTGTCTTTCTAGTTTAAACATTTTGATTATTTGGTGAAGAATACTTAATTGCTCTTTATTAATAATCACTAAATTTCCCTCTTATAAATGTTTTGAAGGATTCTTAATTTCCCTTTCATCCATTTTGAATTCATTACATTCACTTTAAATCTATAATTGTTCCCAATTTGATTGCCTTGCCCTATAAAACCATCTTTTGTTAAGAGACTTAATCCAGCTAAGCCCTCTATTTTGACTCCATTAGCCCAATGGCCTAAATTACTCAGTCTTACCCTCAGCTATTGAATTCCACCACCCAAATTCAAACAAAACCCCTGGACTATATAACTAGCCTAATATTTTCTAAAAAAAAAGTTAAATTTTACAGAGAGAGCCCTCTCTGGGTACAGATTGGCTAGATTCTGTACCTAAAAGTTGGTTTGTGGTTACCTCAGACCCCTTTCCTCTTTCCAACAACTTCAAGGAAAATCTGAGTGATAACATAGTGGCGACTCCGCTGGGGAAGACTAACCTTTTTCTTCAGAAATATTTTATAGGTTCAGATCTGATCTATGATGGTGGACAGTGATCAGACACACAAAGGTTAAAATCATCCACCTGGCGACTCCAAATAAATTTCACAATCAAGACTCCACTGGAGGAACGAACCTCAAAGAAAAATATGGAAATATCAGACTTTCAACTTGGATTTTAATCCAAGACATTATGTTCTTTCTCATTAAGAAAGTTTTTCAATGTATATTGTATTTTATAGAAGATCTTAGATTAGTTTTTAGTTATTTTCCTTTGAAGATTGTAAGTAATAATTCTCCTAATCTCTTTGAGCAGCTTTCTTATGAATCTAATGATGATCATTTTCCAATTAATAAGCCTCAAATAATCAAGATTGATCTTATGATCCCTGTACATATCCCTGTGCCATATAAAGTTCCAGATAGATATAAGCCCCTTATTTTACCTCCTATACTCCATGATTTTCCTAAAAAATACTATAAGTATCTTCCTAGATTTGATGGAGAGAATGGTATCACTGCCCAAAAACATATTCAAGGTTTTGAAAATTATTTGGATTTATTTGAGATTGATGAAGATGATGTTAAAATCATACTTTTTTCTCTTTCTTTCCAAAATAGAATAAAGAGTTGGTTCAAAAATCTACCTAATGCTAGCATCTCAAATTTCCAGCAGTTTATCAAACTTTTCCTTGATAGATGGATAATCAAAGTTAATTATTTTGTGATCATGGAAGAATATAATCAATTAAAAAGACATCCAAATGAAACAATACAACAATTTTCTGACAGATTTAATCAAGTTTATTATTCATTGCCAGAAAATATTAGACCTCCTCATGATTCAGCTCTCTTGCATTATCCAAGTGCCTTTGATCCAGAAATAGAATTTTGATTAAGAGAAAGAGATCCAAAAACACTTGTATAGATGCAAAACATTGCAGTCGATGTAGAAGTTAATATGCAAATCAAACAGGAAAAGTTGAAAGCGGAAGAAGAGGAAAAGAAAAATATTTCAGAGGTAAAACTCAACCTTTTGGTAAGAAAACTAGATGAAAGAACACAGGAGATCACTATGAAAGATGAATTTTTTATTCAAAATCACCATGAAGAAATAGAAGAGGTTGATAACCATGAACAAATTCCTGCTAATTCCAATTATCATAGATCAGAAAATGAATTTACAGATCAATATGAGGAAGAGGAATCTGCTGATCTAATGTGTATGTTTGATGACATTCCTTCTTTTGATAATTTGCCTAAGTATGATCATTATGATGATAGTTATGTTCTCCAAACTCAAGCTAACTTTACAAAGCAATCATAATCTAGTTTTTGGGATGAAGAAACTCAGTTTCAGCAGATTGAAGACAGTAATCAGCCATGAGAGTGAGGAAGAAAAAGCAGAAAATGTGGAAATAAGTGAAGGTTCTTTACCTCTTTGTTTTGTTTCATTTCAATTCATTCGAGACAACTATCATGCCATCAATAATCAGCAATCTTTAGGAATTATGATTGACAACAAAGAATATAATGAAACTATTGATCAAGATTTTTTAGTTTCACAATTGCAGTTACCAGTGCCCATTGAAATAAATGATCAAATGACACAAGGAAGTTCCATACCACTATTTTTTAAATCATTCAAGCGTTTAAAGGAAATATGGTCTAACATATCTAAAGAAAAGGATGAGAAACTTGTTGTAGTTTATGAAGTCTCATGGAAACCTATATGCTATAGGTCGCAGCCTTTTTCCCAAGTTTTTCCGGATCTAATAGTAGATATGTTGAATATTGATGGCATTCAAAGCATTCCTCTATTAACTAACTATGATTTTCAGAATCAAGATGATAAAGGATTCAATAGTCAAACATTACAATCAGTAGGAATATCATCACAAATCTTATCTGAAAGTTTGCAGGGAGATAAAGATGAAATTAACATTTCAGATTCATGGCATGGAGGCCATCCGGAACAGATGTACAGTTTTTTTAGATCAGTTAAACATCAGTGTATATATTTTTGAAGATCCTTTTGGTATTGGCCCAATCGCTGAGGACAACTACCCTGTTGTTCTTGACTTTTCACCAGGAAAAGCCATCCCCAAGTGGAGCCAGTGTTAGACTCCTATACCAATAGGTGTCATATTTCATGATTGACTTGATGGGTTATGTAATATGTTCATACCTTTTCTTGTTGCAAAGGTTTCCATATTATCAAAAAATCAAAAAATTTAAAAAATGTAAAGAGGGTATATTCTAAAAGAAAAATCAAAGGGTGAAAAGAATAAAAAATGGCCAAAAAAGTAAAAGAAAATGAACCCCACCAAAAGAAAGGCCAAGGAAAGTGTGCAAGTCTAAATGCCACTAATTTTTTCTCTTATTTAATAAGCAAATTGTGTGCAAATTGTATTTTATGCCACAATTGATGAATAGTCAAACAGTTTAAGCTTGGCTAGTTCATATTTCAATTTTATGTTTTAGAGATAGAGAACAAGATCTGACCAAACTGTTTAATCTTGGCAGATTAGTAGATAGGTAGAGTAAATAAAAGGAGCTCAACAGTTTAAACTGAGCCCTTGGATGTAATAAGGATAGAATTAGATAGACTTCCATATGTAAAAGAAAAGTGTGATAAGGGTTTGCCAGTTTAAGTGCACCCTAATAAAGAAGAAAAATGGTAGGGTAAAGTAGGTAGGGTAGGTAGATGTTGTTGCAGAATTACATGTGATGGATAATGACTCTAAATGTGTTAAATCTTCACTTTCATCATAAGTGAAAAGGCAAACACTATACTGGAAGAATTTCAAGCAAAGCAAAGTCAAATTATTAACTTCCCCTCTCAATTTTCCCTAAAAAACTTCACTAATTTCCCCTAAGTACTAAGGCATTTGAAAATTAAAGGGGCTCAAGGAATTTCCTTGACTTTTGGAGGGACCGGACCCTCGGCCCAATAATTGGAAAAGCCTAAATACTTAAAACTATTCATCATGACATTCATTCACTTCTAAAAATTCTTTTCCTCAGTAAAATCCTATTTTACTTAGGAAAATCATGCAATATTTCACAACAACCCTATTCATGCAAGCATAAGTTAAATACATTAAACCAATGTTTTTTACTTAGCGCTTCTGTTCATTTTTTCATATTAATTTTTAATTTTATTATTTAAATCCCCATACAAATAAACCCTTTCCCGTATTATTTTAATTATATCCCAAATAATTAATATCCCGCCCCTTTTGGTTGAAAAATAACCATATTAATCTGTGAATTATGATTAATTAGTTAAATTTCTGATTAATCATCAAGCACATCCTCCCATCGTATAAAAGGGATTAATTAACCCTCATGGTTAATTAATAACCTATTCCGCCAATTAACTTCCCCCCGATGCGATTAATTCAAAATAAATTACATTGGGCCCACTCGTTATCTCTTCGTCATCTCGTCACCCCGACCACCGTTCGATCAATCAATCTGAGATCAACGGTTATTATCCATATCGCTAGCCATCCATGTCTGAACGATAACACACAATGGACAAGCGGTTTTCTGGATCGTACAGTGCCATGCATCGTGCATCGTATGGAATTGCTTGCCCTCCACTCAAAACCACTCTTCCCCAAAAGTTGTGCGATGAATACCACTTACCGCCTGCCTCTCGTGAAAAAGCCACCGTACCTATTGATGTAAACCATATGAAATAACAAAACCCCTGCCAACCTTTGAATTTGTGAATAAAACAAACAAATGCACGTTATTTTCATCATTTTATCTTGCGACCAGTGCTCCCATGCAAAAAACGTCAAAATCCGCTGTTGAAGATTTCCAACCGCCACTTTTCCAAACTATTTTTAGCTGAACCAATTAGCTATTGCCTGCACATTTTTCCTCACTATTCACTTTCCGAAGCAAAAAATAGATAGAGAGCATAATAGTTAAAGAGTATCAGTGGTTAAAGTGTATTAGGTAAAAGTCAGAGTGAAAGTTAAAATGAAGTTACAGAGCAGTCAAAGGTAAACAGTAAAAGTAAATACAGAGGCAGTAAAATGGTAAAAATAAATGAAAATACTTTCACCAACATTGAATTTTGTCTAAAGTGAAAGTAAAACAGTCAAAAGAACAAAAAAGTGAAAAGATGAAAAACACAACAAGAAGGAACATTTTTGCAGAAATTTCATGTTTTAGTCATTGTTTTTCAGAAACTATTGTGATCAATAAAATATGAATTTTTCAAAACTGAAGGAGGTTTATGTTCTTAAGAAGACCATATACAAAAACCTCTCTCACTTTTCTAACAGCTATTATGGTTTTGGAAATATTAAACAATGTTGGAAAGCAATTTTTGTAGAAAATTCCAGTTAAGTCATCATTTTGCAGAGAATATTGTGGCCAATCCGAAATACATCATACAAAATGGAAGGATTTTTTTGTTCCTAAGAGACCCATCTAGAAAATCCTATCTCATGTTTTGCACAGTGATTTCAGAATCAGATATACATGCACATCTTTACAGGCTATTTTTCAGACTCTGTAAAACTCTGTTTTACACATATTTTGACAGAGCCTATTGTGCACAGCTGGAGAGGAATTTTAGGAAAATGAAAGAGGTTTGTCTCACCAACATATTAATCCACAATAACCTCTTTTAATTTTTACATATAGATTATGGATTGAGAAATAAAAATATATCATTGGACCCCAAGTTTGCAGAATTGTTGGAGCAGAATGCACAAAGAAAGGAAGCAGTTAGTGACTTGGATGCCTCATCATCAACTAAGAGTTGGATCAAATTAGAGTTCTACTCTTTTTCATTACCTATCCATAAAAAATAGGGCCAAATAGATGCATTAGTTTGAGTTGCCTTTACTTAAGTTCTATTTATGTAAAATAGTTGGAGAGATTTGTGAACTAATCTTGATATTTTTTCAAGATATTTTAGTTTAGAATTTGTATAAATACTTCACTCTTGGAAGTATTTTGGGGGTGGATTCTTAGACTTTGCTATAACATTGAATATTTTGGAATAAAAGTGCTATTGGACAAATTTTTTGTGGCTAGATGGATGATGAATTGATGCGAAAGACTTTTTACAGGATTCTTGTGTCAAACTACGGATCAATAAGTCATTTCTCTCTTATGTTTTGAAGTCTTTATATTTGTTTATTATATCATCTATGTTTCATTTCTGAATGATTAATGAAAAGGAATAAATCATAAAGTGCTTAAGTGTAATCTGATTTTAATCATTGTTATTCTAAATGTTTTCTTCTGAACTGGTTTAAACAGTGAATTCTTAATTGCTCCTGTTTTTCTAGTTTAAACATTTTGATTATTTGGTGAAGAATACTTAATTGCTCTTTATTAATAATCACTCAATTTCCCTCTTATAAATTTTTTGAAGGATTCTTAATTTCCCTTTCATCCATTTTGAATTCATTACATTCACTTTAAATCTATAATTGTTCCCAATTTGATTGCCTTGCCCTATAAAACCATCTTTTGTTAAGAGACTTAATCCAGTTAAGCCCTTTGTTTTTATTCCATTAGCCCAATGGCCTAAATTACTCAGTCTTACCCTCAGCTATTGAATTCCACCACCCAAATTCAAACAAAACCCCTGGAATATATAACTAGCCTAATATTTTCTAAAAACAAAGTTAAATTTTACAAAGAGACCTCTCTGGGTACAGATTGGCTATATTCTGTACCTAAAAGTTGGTTTGTGGTTACCTTGGACCCCTTTCCTCTTTCCAACAACTTCAAGGAAAATCTGAGTGATAACAGCCGGAAAGTTAAAACACCAATTTACCCAAATGGGGCTCATAGTTTTGGCACTTCATCTCCTACGATTAGGTTTTTGGATGTTTAGGGTTTTTCATTATTTCTCAACAATAAATAGGCCTTCGAGCCTCATTGTAACGTAGTTTAGAGGCATGTAGTCACCAAATCTCTTCTCAGAGATAAGCTACCATCGCCCTAGTTAGTTTATTTCCATTCTATCTGTAAACATATTTGAGTTATTTGATATTAATGAAATGAAGTATTATTTCCGCTGCATCTCTATGTTTATTTCTATTTCTGTATTTTATTGTGTTCCTACATAAATCTGGATCAAAATCCCATAGTTGTGACCTTTGTTTCATATCCCGAATCAGATCCTAAATCATGTTGTGTAGTGGCAACTGTCTTTTGTTTTCCTTTGTTGTTAAAATTTTTTGGTCTCATATTAGGATGAAGTTTCCAACATTGATCTTCATCGTGGCTTTCCTTTAAATAGCATTTGCATGTTAATTTTTCTCCCTCTTTCTTGATGAAGTCATTTTTCTTTCCTTTTCCTTTGAATTTACCATTTCCTTTGTCTCCACCCTTAAATGGATTTTTGTTGCCCTCTTGTGGAACATTTTTCCCTCTTGCTTCTAGATGTGTTGCTTGTACACAAACCTCATCTAAATTTGTATGGTTAAACATGATAATAGTGTGTCTCAAGTAGTTATGTAAACCTCCAACGTATTTGAGTAAAGTTTCTTAAGAGGATAAATCTACACCCAATATCAATGCTTTCCTTCTAAACTCTTGGGTATAAATTTTCACACTTTGACCCTTTAATTTCCTATATTTTTTCCAATCCATGATAACTTTCTTCATGTATGCTAAAGGATAAAATGGTCTTCTTATTGCAGCCACAAAATCATTCCAAGAAGCTATGATCTTACCTTTTTTCTTGATGTCCTATTTTGTTTTGGCTTCCCACCAAATGAGTGTTTCACTTTCCAATCTTAATGAAGAAAGCTTAATTTTGGTCTCATCATCTTTGATCCTTTGTATCCTGCAATACACTTCAAGCTGACAAACCCAATTATCTAATTTCTTGGCATTTACCTCTCCATTATACATAGAAAATTCAAACTTTATGTCGAGTTTCAAAAATGGAGTTTTACCATGTCCCTTTGGAGAACGTGGAGGTGTTTGTTGTAAAAATTATACAATATGCATGTATATCTTGGATTCACCCGATCTAACAATATGCTAAAGTTAAATACGAAATCGCTTCTACAAATATTTGCGGAATTAAAAACACAATCGCCAATTACCTAAGCATGAAGAAAGATCAATCACACACAACACAGATAATTTCCCGGGGAAAGCTTACAGCTAAAAACCCCACTATCTTTTATTGTATATTATAGCATGGATCATGAAACAATTACATACAAAACTCTTCTCACAAGAGCTCTCAGTACATCAGGTAATTTTTTCACACTGTCATACAAAAATTAGCAAATCCCTTAGCCAAATTACTGCCTCCAGAAAGCATGCCTTCACTGTGCAATCCCTGAATTGATGCAATCCTGTCTGCCTTGACTGCACAAGTATCATGGGAACATATAATGTGTGTGTGCTTGCATGTGTGCAAGCGGATAATGTCACAATTGATAGTAATCTTCCCTTTCACCTAGAACTCAACTGGGTCTCCACTAGATCTGACATGCATGCCGTTAATAATAGTAAATCTTCAGTTGCATGTGAGATCACTACATGTGAATTAATTAATATTTAATTCACTTGATCTCTCACTAGTGTATATTCAGTTACAACTAGCACAACTGAGTTTAACTCACTTAATTGAGTTAAACTATTTACAACTCACACAAACTCATGCACCACTGCATTTCCAACTCTGTTACAACTAGAATCACTCAGTTACAACTAGAACTACTATGCATGTCCCACTAACCAACCTCTAACTCAAAATTTATTTAGCTAGCTGATTTTCCACTTCAGTTAAATATTGTCAAGTCCACATTGAGAATATATTACATTTTAAGGTCCATCTAAATTAGGAGATAATAAAAATAGACATGCACCTAAAAATAGCCTGTGGGCCCCACCCTAGTGTAGGTGCTTAATTTTCACTAAAATCACGGGTGCCAAAAAAAATTATTGTTGAATCTCAACATTTGTGAAGGGGTTGAAGTAGAAGATGATGATGTTGAATATAAGGGTGAGGAGAAAGGTGGAGTTGGAGGTGGTTTATCACCATTACCTCCATTCCCTTTTGGAGGCTTATCTCCATTTCCTCCATCTCCCTTTGGAGGATTTGAGCTCTCACCTTGCAACATTTAATTCCTCTCCTCATAGAGAACTTTCACCATCTCAGTCATTTCAAAGAATTCTTTTCTAAAATCCTTCTCATCCTCAGTCTTATTTTCAAGCTCCCAAAAGTTTTCCTTCTCCTATTTTGAGCTTCAAACTTGAAAGCATAAAAAACACATGAAAAAAAATTAAACCCTCAATACAACCAAAAAATTTGGCTCTGAGACCAAACAGATCTGTATATGTAAACTTGAAGGTTTATGATGAAATTTTCAAGTGAAATTTTTAGGGTTTTTATGTAATTATGTAAGTTACATTAACATATAAAAGATGATTTTTATCTCAGTTTTGTAGAAAATAATAGAGACAAGAGTACCATAACAGCAAACACAAAACAACAAATGATGAAGGAATTCACCCCTCCGGGCTACATCTCTTGGTCCAGCTTCCAATGTTGGGCCTCTTTCCTTATGCTCAAAATAAGTGTTTACATGACTTTGCAGTGTTCATAATGCAAAAATAATGTCTCCAATGGCTCCAAAATAGTAAAAAACCCCTAGTTGGGCTCTTTCTGCACTCAAAAAGGTCAAAAAATGACTGAGTTATGCTCCAAAGAAGTTTTTCCTGCTAAATGTCCTCCAATTCCCACCCACTTGCAATCCATCCTACAAATTCCGATTTTTTCTACCATGTGGAGTGACAAATTTTCCCCGCGACATCGAGATTTGCGTCAATTCAGGTACAAATTTTC
Source organism: Pinus albicaulis (assembly GCA_034641835.2). Taxonomy (NCBI): domain Eukaryota; kingdom Viridiplantae; phylum Streptophyta; class Pinopsida; order Pinales; family Pinaceae; genus Pinus; species Pinus albicaulis. Next base: position 660,700,051 of record CM076570.1, read on the forward strand.
AAACTGTTTGATTGTCGGGTACCCCCATGATCTAATCATAATGGGCCAAGTGGCATAAACATAGTTATCGATCAAACATGAACTATTACCTCAAAACGAGAACTCTAGCCCAAAATTGCTCAAAAAACATGAAAACAACCCAAAAACGAAAAGTGTGTCTTCGAGAACGCACTGTTTTTTTTTTAGGGTCAAATTTTAACATTTTTTAAAATTATGCTAAAAACCAATTTTTTTCTTGATAAAAGAATTGAAAAAACACCCTCTAAACAGAAAGTGTTGATGGTGGAATAACATCACCAATTTTTTGTGTGCCAAAAAACAACTTGAAAACAAAAAGTGTTGATGTTGGAATAATGTCGTCAATTTTTTGTGTGCAAAAAACACCTTGAAAACGAAAAGTGTTAATGTTGGAATAACGTTTTTTTTCTTCTTGGGGTAAATTGTCAACAATTTTTAATAATGACATTAAAGATAAAATATCATGACTCTAAAAAACCTTAAAATTTCAACGATAAACATGACATTAAAGATAAAATATCAAAAGTCTTAAAATTTCAACAATTTTGAGGCACGGTATTAAAGATAATCTATTATCGTGTCTCTGAACAACATTAAAAATCCAAGGATGACATTAAAGATAAAATATCACCTTTATGAAAATAAAATTCCAACGATTTTTAGGTATGATATTAAAAAAAAATATCACTTGTAAAAAAAAATTATCATCTCAAAAAAAAAAAAAAAAAAAAAAAAAAAAAAAAATATTTTTTATAAGCTATAGAAATAAAAATAATAATAATAAAACTACATAGTTAAAAAAAGATAAAAAAAATAATCAAAATAAAAAATAAAAAACTAGTTAAAATTTAAAAAATAAATAACAATAATTAAAATATTAACATAATAAAAAAAAAATTAAATTTAAAATAATTAAAATTAAAATTAAAAAGAAAATTTAAATAATAATTTAAATTATATATATATATATATATATATATATATATATATATATATATGAAAAATACTTTTTTAAATAATAAAAAATAACTTAAATAAAACAAATAAATTTAAAAATTTAAAATAAATAAATTAAATAATAATATTAATAATTAAAAGTAAAAAATAAAAAACAAAAATTTAATAAAAAAAAATATAAAAAATGTATTCATTTTTTATTTTTGTTTTTTTATCAGTTTTTTTTTAATTTAATTTTAATTTTAATTTTTTTATTTAATTTATATTTTTTATTATTTTATTTTTTAATTTTAAAAATGTGTTTTATTTTTTATTATTTGAATATATGTGTGTGTGTGTGTTTTCTTTTTATTATTTGAATATATGTGTGTGTGTGTGTGTGTGTGTGTTTTTTTAATTTAAATTTTCGAATTTAAATTATTTTTTATTTTAGTATTTTGATTATTTTTTTTATTTTTATTTCTATTTTTATTTTAATTAGTTTGTTTTATCATTTTTTTTAATTGTATTGTTTTTTTTTGAAAAATTGGTTTCTTTTTTTGGTAAATTTTTTCTTTAAATTATGAGTTTTTTTTTTCTATTTTATTTTATTTTTTATTTTTTTATTTTTACAAGTTCTTTTTGTTTTTTTTACACTTTTATTGGTTTTTTTTCATATTTGATTTTTTTGTCATGTTTTTTTTATTTTATTTTTATGTTTTATTACCAAGATGAAAATCACCACTCTAAACAAAAAGGATTGATGTTGCATCAATAATTTGGAAAATTAGCATGAAAACCCCTAACATTTTAAAACAAATGTTCATACTTGATAAATAAATAAAAATTGAAGTGCCAAAAAAATCACTACTTTTCTAAATCGACATGACTTTAAAAAAAAAAAAAAATCAAAGAAAATTCAAAGTTCCAAAAATATGCTCCAAAACAAAACAGGTTATTATACATCACCACTTTCAAAATCGACATGAAAATCATGACATTAAAAAATAAAAAGTCATAAGAAAATTTAAAGTGCCAAAACTATGCTAAAAAAAGGGTGATTCTGCATCACCACTTTTCAAAATCGGGTGTTTTTTTTGCCAACTCAAAAAAACGAGTACAATTATTTTTCTCGTTTGATCTGTAACTATGTTCATAATATTCATCATGAATTTCGGTTGGTCTGAGAAAACACGCCAGTTTTTAAACCCGCCTCTAAACTGTGGTAAATGGTGGCAGAACTGCAGTTGTAACTATGATTTGGGTTTAAAATTAACATGCCATGCAATTAACCCAACTTGCATTCAAAATCATGGTTGCACTATATTTCCCACTGAAGTTTAAACTATCGTTTGAACTACGGTTTGGTTGTTCTAACATATGGTTCAGGTGGTGGTTAACCGACCCCAATTTAACTTGTGGTTGTGATGTTGACTGGTGGTTTGGTATCGGGGTTAACCCTGCCCCTCTAGCTACCTGACACAGTCTCATGGCTTGGGTGGACTAAGGGCCAAGGGTTAACCCCTACCTCGACTCCCAATGCCCATGCCAATAAACTTTATATAGTGGTGGCACACTATAGCTATCAAGGAACATGGTTGGAAAAAAAGTGGAGTGTTGTGTTGCTGATTGGTAGGTCATGTGTTCAATTTGCTCGATGGTCGGTTGAGACCCATAACAAATTTTTCACTAACTCTAGGAGGCCATATGGCAGCCACCCATTGGCCCACATGGCCTCTCTTGATTCAACCACCTCACAAACCCTTTAACCAATGAAATTGCACCAACCACGAAAAAACAAGAACAAGAAACTTCTCAACACACCGTTGGCCCATAAAAATACAGTCAATTTCCCAATCAAATGCCTAGTCACTGTACAGACTACTCACTGAGCTACCTACAACTTAAATTTTAAAATTGTAGTTGTTTGAGAAAACGGTCATAACATGATATCGGGAGCATATGATATCAGTTTTGAGTGAAATGATTTGCATTGGATTTAGGGCGACAAGATTTTTGTTTTGGTGCCAGTTTTGAGCTGTTTCGAGCACTTTGAATTTTGAGCATTTTACTGATCCACTGGATCAAATCTTAAAATCAATTTCAACGCACGTTCATTGTATAGACCATAGCTTGATTTTAGGGTTTAATTTCGAGTCACGTTTCAAAAATATAGAATCCCAGTGTAGATATCAGGTTTATTATCTTCTACGTAGCTTGGTATTTCTCTCACCACGATCATAGATCAGAATTCCACAAATTTGAAATGGGTTGTTGATTTAGTGTACAAGAGGGTTTCCACCATTAGTCACTCACCTCTTTATTTGAATGGCAGAGTCACTCATGGCAGTGCAGTTGAGTCATCAGAGGGTGTTGATTGTGTAACACGTGAAGATTTTTGAAGTCCCTTGGAGTAAGTAAAATCTCTAGGTCACAGGTATTATGGCACTATAAAAAAATATGAAATATATGTTGCAGGGAAATGTTGGAAGTATGGGGAACATCCCTCAAGTGCCTTACGTCAAACCTTAAGGTGGATAATTCAATAATCCTTCTCTTTTTTCAACTAGGATTCAAGTAAGGAGAGCTCTCAATCATTGCATTGGGCCATATTGGACTCAAAGTATAGGGCAAGGAAGGAAATTCTACTATGTGGATAGATAAATTGTAAAACACTTTATACCAAGAGGGTTGCGGTGATGGATTGAAAACCCATGACAAATTTTGGTTATCGTAGTTCTCAGCCCAAGTCTGGTTTTTACTATTTATTTCTCAAACTTGGAAATTTTACCATATTCTCATCACAAACATTTTGTTTTGATATCCAATGAGATGGAAAAAATATCGACAAAAACCAATTTGAGCAAGTGAGTCACTCTTCTCCTGATACCGTTGGTTCTATGTTATGGTAAAATGGTTGAAACTTGAAATTATATATTTTAGGTTATAATTCTAGCTCCCCTTTGTTTTGCGTTGGAGTTGAGGTATTTTTCCCACTGGCACTATATCGACCTTTTAATTTCCTCTTTACCAAACTCTTCCAGGGTTGAGTTGAATCAAGTCTAACTCCAATCTTTGGGGAAAGAATCAAATCAGTCCCATTAAGAGATAACTTGGTCTGGAGCTTTGTCTTAATAGTCAAATTGACTATCAAACTTTATTCTATTTTTAAAAATTAAAAAAAAAATTGTTATCCTTGTTTATTTATCTCATTTCATAACTTGGTCTGATAACATACAGATGGAAAACCACCTATTGATGCCCAGAATATATGGAATTTTGTTGGATGTGCTATCATCTATATCATCCATGGATGTTATAGAAAAGTAAGACTCAAGTAGAGATCGCATCCATTGACATGACCCCTTTTGATTGCAAGGACTGGAGTGGTTTCTAAGGTTTGTATGTTAGAAAAATTTTCCCCTTCAATGTGGCATTGTGCACCCCGTAAGGTGGCACTAATGATGTACCCTAACATGTAGCAGAAGGAGATAGTTTCCTTCCACAATCTCGACTCCTCCTTTTGGATTTCCTTTGCACCTCTTGGTGCAATTGCTAGTTATAAATAATTAGTAACTTAATACTAGGGCTTAAACCTCTACAGAATATTCATAATAGTATATGAAAATCAAAGGTTGAGATTATCTCCAAAATAGTTATGTTCTTTTCTATTTTTTAAGTAAATTGATTAATAAAAAGAAAATGTTGTATGAACAAATTCCATATGAAGTGAGTTATAATTTTTTTGGACATGTATTGAGAAGCCATGGTATTGCTCCATGATATTGTAACGAAATGTACTTATAAATTAAGAGTCTACATGATAAAGAAAGGGTAAATCTTTGTAGTTAACAATATTGTTCCGTGTTTTTTAGATGTATATATGCTTAATTCATATATTAATTATTTTTAATAATGATAATAATTTAAAATAAATATAAAATTTAATTAGTTTTTGTGATATTTAAATTTTAGCAACCTTAAATATATAATAAAGTATTGAAGAGGTCTCTGGATTTTCCACAGCGTCATAGAACATTTGTTGACGTTTCAAATCCAAACAGGGATCAATCTTGAAGACGTAATTGTGGAATGAAGGAGTGAAAGAAGGAATTAGGTCAGAATTAATAGTGAAAGAAGAAATTAAAAAGAGCCAACAAATTAATAATATTAATTTTTAAAGTTGTTACTTTAATTTTTATTTTTATAATTTGTTCTAAATTTATTAATTATTGAATTGCTTTTAAATTTTTTATTTTGTTTAATTATTTAATTAATTTTATCCTTATTTATTAAAAAAAATTATTTAAAATTTTTAATATTTATTAAAATATTTTTCTTTATTAAATTTTTTATTTTTTATTAATTTTTATTATAATTAGAAATATAATTATAATCAATTAATAACTAATAATATCTATTAATGAGAAATAAATTTGAGAAACAATTTTTTTTATAATAAGTGAAATTTTTTATATAATAATTTAAACCCTAGATTAAATTAAGAATTTAAAAACCATTTTTTAAAAATAATTATTAAAAAAAAAAAAGATTTTTAATATCACAATCTAAATAGGGATTTAATAAAATTATTAATACAAATAAAATAAAAATAAATAATTATTAACTAATTCCTATTAACATTTATTTATCCAAAATAAATAAATAATAATAGTAATTAAAATAATTATTTATTTTTATTTAATTAGGTGAAGAGAATTACATTATTAGGAATTTTGCTTCTGTGATCCATAAATTGTGATTAAAATCTTTCGGTGAAAATCACATGAACCACATTGACTAGTTCGAAACGCGTCGACCAAATCTATTTTGATGTGATTTTCACCGAAAATTTTTAATCAAAATTAGATTATATATATATATATATATATATATATATATATATATATATATATATATATATATATATATATATATATATATATATATATATATATATATATATATATATATATATATATATATATATATATTCTTTAATATTTTTTTTTTATAATTAGAATTATAATTATAATTAGAAGTATAATTATAATCAACAATAACTAATAATCTCTATTAATGAGAAATATTTTTTTTATAATAAGTGAATTTTTTTATATAATAACTTAAATTCTAAATTAAATTTAGATTTTAAAATAATTATTTAAAAAAAAAATTAAGATTTTTTATATCAAAATTTAAATAGAGATTTAATAAAATTATTAATACGAATAAAATAAAAATAAAATAATTATTAAATAATTCTTATTAACATTTATTTATCCAAATTAAATAAATATTAATAGTAATTAAAATAATTATTTATTTTTATTTAATTAGGTTAAGATAATTAGATTATATTGAAAATATATATATATATATATATATTAAACAAAATTAAATAAATAAAATAAAAAACCAATTAAATAATTAAGAAACTTAGAACAAATTATAAAAATAAAAATAAAAGTAACAACTTTAAAAATTAATTATTATTAACTTGTCGGCTCTTTTTAATTTCTCTTTTCACTATTAATTCTAACCTAATTCTTTCTTTCAGTCCTTCATTTAACAATTTTGTCCTGAAGATGGATCTTCGTTGAGATTCGAAATATCGACAAATGTTCTATGACATTGTGGAAAATCTGGAGACCTCTTCATTAATTGATAATCACAGGAGCTTGAAAACCAGAATAATAAAGTATGTTGATGCTTATTATATATTGATGCTTATCGACATTTATCAGTCATTTAATTTATACGGCTGCACTAATTTTATCGTGTTTCATTAAGTCCTATTAAATGCAATCGTTTATTATTCAATGGATTTTTTTTTCTCTAAGGGGGGTGTTCATAATATTCTCTAGTGGATTTCTTTTACTATGCAATGGATGTTTGTAATATTATGTGGTGGATTTATTTTACTCACAGTGAATGCTTGCAATATTCTGTGTGGATTTTTCTTTACTATGTAGTGAATTGAAATATATCATTTGGATGCTCATAATAATTTTTGGTGGATTTATTTTACTCTACAGTGGATGCTCGTAATACTCCCCAATGGAATATTTTTTAGCCTGTTATGGATGCTCGAAGTCACTCATAACCTAGGTATGTAAGTTCCCTTATTTATTTTCTTCCTTCTTCCTTTTTATTTTTATATTTTTAAATATTATGGGTACTTTGCCACACATGTCAAAAACTCAACCTAACGAGGGGAGGCCAAGAAAATTCACCCTAGAAATTTTTTATGGCATTTCGATTCAATGGAAATATGGAGAGAAGAAAGAGAAATAGAATATAAAATAGAATTAGTTGCAATGGTTGAGACAAAATTCAAACTATTAGAAAATAAAATATTAGGGTTCAATACTTAACTAAAAATAATGGAAAATACAATTTATGAGAAATGAAAAAGCATATATAATCAATGATTGAAGAAAGCTACACCTTGAGAAATGATATTAAAGAGTTAAAAGAAAAACTAAATAACAACATGTCCCTAAAAACTTAGACATCAAACCCATCATAGAGGAAATGAAGAAACTAATTGAGCTAGATCATGAGCACAATAAAAGGGCCTTGAATATTATAATTTCTAGTATAAAAGAGAAAAAATATGAGGACACCTTAAAAATAATAAAAGAAGAACTAAAATATAGTTTATAAATTGAAATAGTTTATCTCATAGAAGCAAGAAGGTCGGGAAAGATACTCAAGCATAAAGATAGACTAGTCCATTTTAGGGTAATATGTAGTGACCATAAATTTCCCATACTTAGTAAATCACAAAGCCTAAAAGGAACATGAATATATATATAAATGAGGCATCATCTCATCGCACCAAGTTTAATTAAGGAAGGAGGTTCAAAATGTAAAGGAAGTCGGAAATGAAGGAAAATGAGCAATCATTAGAAATAGGGAATTTATTATTAGGGGTATAGATCAAAAGGAGAGAAATAAATAGGAATTTGGAACACTCCAAATATTATTTTGGAACTTTCATGGATTTCCATGTCGTAAAGGTCATATGTTAAGTTTGATCCCGAGTGAAATTGATATTGTTTTTTTAGTTGAAACTTGGGATCATATTGAGCTAAGGTCCCTCACACAGATGGATTCATTTTGTGGTCAGCTTGGAACAAGAAATCCTATCATAGGGGAATTGGATGAATGGCCTATTATATAAAAAAGACCATATCTCCTCACACTTGACTTCTTAAGACAGACCCCCTCAATTGGTACATTTGGATTAAAATATTTTGCATTAACACTAAGATGATTTATATTACAATTTTTTATTTCCCACCTATCAAATCTACCTTTTATAAGAAAAATAGTCTTGAAAGGAATTTCCTTTATAATACCTTAGATTATGATATTCATAATATAATGGATGAAGGTAATATCATCCTTTTAGGATATTTTAATGATAGAATTGCATGTAATCAAGCTATTATTCTGAGTAATGATTCAAACCTTAATCCTCTCTAACAAGATGAAGACCTTGATTTAGATAGTAGATTCAAGAGAAATTTTGAAGCCCTAAATAAGAATTTAGTTGGTGTCGAGTTAGTCAAATTTTCCAGTTCTAAAGAAATTATAATTTGCAATGGTGTAATCAAGTAGCCAAACTCCAACCAAATGACTTGTATTCATGGGATTCAAAGTAGTGTTGTGGATTATGTGATATATGATATCCCTGTTTCCAACCAAAATGTAAACTTTGACCTCCTAAATGACCATGAGCCTGACTTTGATCATAGACCTTTAGACTTAAATATATTTTCATGCAAAACAAGCACATAGATGAGAATTGTGAGAGTCAAAGCCACATGATTTTTGACAAGAGTAAAATGGTTCTCTTATTAAAGGATTAAATAGGGAATTACACTTATTACATTATAAGGATAACATTGAAAACCTATATGTTAATTTTCCTACAACTTTCTTTGCTACCATTACCAAGCACTCTACCAAGGTGTCATATACAAAGAATACGATAACCACTAACCCTTTCTATCATAATGATTGCAAATTTTTTAGAAAAATCAATTAAGGATGCTCCTAACAAAATATTAAAGCTTGATAACATAAATAAATACAAATATCTTATTAAAAGAAAGAAAATATACTATATAAGTAGAAAGTAAGAGAAATTATTGCACCTCTATAAGTTTTATCCTAGGAAAATTTTGAGGAAAATTGTGATTCATAAGATTAAAGAAAAGCATTGGATTCCCTTGAAGAACTGGAATATTCACCTTAAAATCTTCTATGAATCCCCAAACACCATGGAAACCATTTTTAATGCCCCCATATATGATGGTATCATTTATTTGGAAGATATATAGTTTGGTGTTAATAAGATAAAATTGAAGGATTTCAAGCTAAAATTTAAGGATGCCAAGCTAAACATTTTAAAATGGGAGAATCTATCCTCGTCCCACATATACACGAGCTCTTTAATTTAGCAGTGAAGAAAGGACCCCATAAGCATTGGATGCATGGCCTTATTATTCTTATCTTTAAAAATGGGGATAAAATCATTCCTTCTAATTACAGGACCATTCTAATTAGCCACATTTTAGCCAAGTTGTACGAGCTTATTTTGGAAAAGAATATTAGTATTTACCTTGAAAGCCATGGTAAAAGAGCTAAAGTCCAAGCTGAATTTAGGAGATATGATTCAATCGTGGACCATCTTGTTACTTTTAGGATAATTGTAGAGGAATGTTGCAATAATAAAATTGATCTCTTCTATTCTTTTGTTGACTTCAGAAAAAGTTTTGACACCATACCTAGAACAAAGCTATGGAAGAGGCTAGAAGAGAGAATGTTTCATGTCAAATTGAGGGTAATTGTGACAATGCTATATAAGAATGTTATTTCCAAACTTAATACCATTGAAGATTGGTCGGAGGAATTAAATGCAATATTTGAGTCAACAAAGGTTGTCCCTTATCCCCTACCCTTTTTGGTATATACATTGATAAGCTAGAATAATTTTTGAAGTATGAAGTTTTTTTTGACCCCACACTCATGTATATGGTCATAATTATTCTCCTTAATGCTAACGATATTTTTCTTTTGTAAAACAATCATTACGATCTTGGAAAGCAACTTAGAATCCTCCAATATTTTTTCTCCAAGATGGATATGACTATAAATACTGACAAAATTAAAGTCATGATAAGTAAATCTAAAGAAAATCACCTATGATACATTCAATTATGACAATAAGTCCTTGGAGGAAGTTCATTCATACAAATGTCTAGGAATTGGACTCCATCATAAGCTCAATTTTAATTATAGCATTGAGAAACTGATAAATGGAGGTTGGAAATATTACTATGGGCCTGATAACAATTGTAAAATGAAAAATATTTGGATTTTGGATCAAAAGAAGCTTCTCTTTGAGACTCTTATCACTCTTTTTATTTTATATGGATATGAGTTTTAGGGTTGCGTTATATCCAGAGAGTCATGGAGGAATATTGAAAAAATCCAAAATAAATTTATAACCTACAACCTCAAGATTAAAAGAAATACTCCCTAGCCCATCCTCATGATTGAATCAAGCATTTCCCCCATTGAAGGCATGGCTATGACTAGGTATCTTATGCATAAGAAGAATTTATACAACAAGGATGAGAAGAGGTTTCCTAAAATTTCTTATAACTCTACCAAAACCCCCACCTTCAACTCAAGTGAGGGTGGCATAAGGATTCCCAGACTTGGCTACGACATTGGGGAATAAAGAAGGAGATCATATTTTAGAATTTAGATAATTCTTAAAATATTATTATTTCCAAATCTAAATAGAAATCATGGGGAAATAAAGAGTTGGAGGGAGAAAGGAAAATATAATATTATAATGAGGTTATCGACCCCTATCTCGAAAACAAAAATTACCTATCTATCTTAAGTATGTTAAGAAAAAAATGAACATTGCCAATATTAGAACTAATTCTCATGAGCTTCATAATGAAACTAGGCATTAGCCAATCCCGAAAACACCATGGGATTAAAGAGTTTGTCACCTGTGAAATCCTAGGATGGTTGAAGATGAAAATGATTTTTTCTTATATTGTCCATCTTATACTCACATTTGATATTTTTTCAAATATCTACCACACTACCAAACTTTTTGAACTTTTAACTTGATAAATGTATGGTGATCTTGGAGTGGAGTCTCTTCGGTTCTTTTTTAGCATAGAAATAAATTGTTAAATAATTTTATTTAATCTCCTGTCTTCTTAATGTATGATATCATATCGGTCTTAGTGGACATTAATCATCATCATCATCAAAAAATATTGTCTTCGTAAACAAGCACAAATTCATTTAACTTTGGATTTATCATGTATCGAGAGGGATCAAATATTATATTTGCAAAACTTATTTTTGAGCACAAAACTTTAAAAAATGTTTACACCTCAATTAATATTTTTTTATATTTATAAATCTCTTTTTGAATGCAAAACTTGAAAAAATGTTTACACCTCAAGAAATTTGATCCCTCTGGACACTTTATATATACAAGGTTAAATTGGATCTATCCTTATTCTTTATAGAAATATTTTTATTTTTAATTGAATTAAAACCCTCATAATACATATAGCTACATACATATGTGCATGTCATTTTTCTTTGACATGTTTTATGATTTATTTATTTATATTTTTAAATTTTTATACATAGCTTAGATTTTATATATAGAGAGAGATTATTGAAAGTTATATGTTTATTAACTAAAATGAAATTCTGAAATATCATGGTTATCAATATGAAGCTCATCATTGTTTTACTTTATTACATATTTATATTTTATGTATGTTTTGCATCTCTATATATAAATATTGTTTCTTTTAATTCTATTAAAATCGTCATATTATATGTGTGTGTGTGTGTGTATTAAGTTTTTATATGGTTTTTAATGAAAGTCGTAAGGGTTAGCTCAGTTGGTCGAGTCCCCATCATGAAAGCACCTTTGTTATTGAGAGGTCACGGGTTCTAATTTCTCAAAACTCAACACTCTGGAGGTCACGATCCATGGTTGAGCCAATAAGTAGTGATCCTTTAGGGTAGATATTCCTAGTACAACAAGAAGTGATCCTTTATGGTAGATCTGCCTAGTACAAATATTTTGTGAATGTAAGGATTGCCAATCTCCAAAGACTATGAACCACATAGAAAAAAAAGGTTATTGATTAAATTAAAACACAAAAGTTTTGAATACCATGATTATCAATATGAATCATCATTATTTAATTTATTTTAATGTGATACAAATATCATAATAACAGTCCATATCCATCTAACTATGAATCTGTCATGCATTGTGAGGGAGCAAGTCCCTCAAGGTGAAAACCTTATTTTTGGAGTGCAGAATATTATCAATTATTTTATTTATTTATTTTTTATCCTAGAGGAACCTAACAATTCACCTGACACGTAACTACTATTAAACCTCTAGGGGTCTACAACATGTCCTCCTCTCTGTAAATAGGGTCATAAACAAGGGGATTTGAACCTTGGATCTCTCACTTTTCATAGATTTCACATTACTTTGATCACCAATTGAGTTTCCCTCGAAAAATATTAATTAATAATTTATTATAATTATTAAATTAAATTATTTATAATAGTTTTTTCTCGGATGGGGTAATTTTTTTGAAAAAGGAGAAGGGATGGGTTTCCACCGCATCCTCCTGACCAAGTGATTGGGGGGAATGGAAACACACCCCCTCAAGGGAAGTGATGTTTGCTCCAAAATTAACATCTCACCTATGGTGAGAAATACACACCAACTTCGATCCTAAGACCATGCTTTACAACCACCTTATGACACAACTGTTCTACCAAAACGGTCTCTTTCCCCCTCTCTAAAGTGATATCATATATTAGCTATTACTTTCCACCTTTCCAACTCATATTGAGGTATATATATCCCACATTTGAGTTGTTATCTCTCCATAGAGGGTTTTGATTGGATCACCCTGGTGAAGCTTGGTCAGGTCTTGCCACTAGTTGCATCATTCACTAGTTTCAACACTACTTAGTTACTTTCTATTTGGATCAATGGATAGTAAAATTTTCCTTATTTTTTCTATTCATTAATTAATTTTATCAAGATGCAATCTAGAATTCCTAACTAGAAGCGAGCGGCAAAAGCTCGGTCGTATCCTCCATCCACAACATTCTTTTTCTGGTAATTCCCCCTAGCTCAATTTTCTCTAGTTTACACTCAGTTTTTCATTCATTTCGTATTCCTTGGTTTCTTTTATTTCTCCATTTCTATCTCACTAGGATTTCTTCGCCCCTTCATTTCTTTTCTCCTTCTCTCATCCTCCAATTTTTTTCCCATGCCTTCTACTCCTCTTCCTGCAGTGTCTTGACCCCCATCATCTCCCTCCCTATCTTGTTTGTATTTTACTCATCCTTATCTACGACCTTCTTTCTCACTCATGGTTGGCATGTGACTTCTATTCTCCCTCTCCATTGTTTTACTTTATATCCTTGATTACGTTCCCTTCCCCATTTTTCTTGAGGCCTCATTTTTTGAAGTCAAATCTCTTATATTTGCTTTATATTTTTCCTCTCATTGTTTTAGTTATTGGTTGAGTGTCATGCCCCATCAGCATGAATGCATCCACTGAGGGCCACATACTATCATGAACGTGCCTCTTGGGGTTATACGCATGTGCACCACGAGCTTTAGGGGTCTTAATCCAGGAAAATACAACTTTCACTGCAAGCTAAACTTTTGTACCTCTTGGATGTCAATGCACCATTAAAATCAAGGTGATCATGCACCTTCTTCTATAAATCTCTCATTCTACAAGTTTGTTCACACAAAAACACATCAATCCACATACAGGGAATTGTTTATCCTCAATAAATCTTCTAGTTGTTCTGTTGGATTTACTCACACCAAAATCCATAATCCTTCAACATATTCTTTTAATTCATGGTGACTTCTATAGAATTTGTAACATATATAGGTTCTACCCAAATTCAATCTCGATCTTAATTGGAAATCCAAAATGGAATTTTACCTAGCTCTACTCTAAGTGGGCCTTATCAATATTTTTTATTCTCCTTATAGTCGCTCACACAAATAGATAGTCTTCCAATCTAAATTCATGTATATATTGAGTTAATATTGCATGAAAAAATATTCACTAGACCTTGAATGCATTCATACATAATACATGGAAAGAGATACACAACAGTATGGTGAATTATCTTCTCATTCATCATCACAAAAACTATAAATACAAACATCAAAAACATCATTTTCTTTCCATTCACTCTCTATGGCCTAATTATACATTCATCTAGTTGTTAGCCTTTCCCATAGGCTTATAATGATGAAATATTGTGATGAAACCAACTCCAAAAATAGAAGAAAAGAGTAACGCCTTAGAAATCAGCCACATCGAGGGGGAAACCTCCTTTACATTACATAACTGAAAAATTCTTGGATGATACAAATGAAAAAACCTCCTTTCTATATATAGGAGTCCAATGGGTCACAATATAATCCTAGTCGACGTAACAATAAAATTGTAAGGGCACAACAATAAAAATAGTGGGCTTCTATGGGGCACAATAATAACAATATGGGGACTACATTGAAAAAAAAATAACAATAAGGGGGAAATACTAACAATAATAATAATGGGATACACTAGTATTATAGGGACCTAACATGCCCCTCTCCTTCAAACAAGTGTTTTCCTCAACGACTGATTATTTATTGATGCTTCTGTATAAATTCTCATCCTCCCATGTCGGTAAGTTCTTCCACTTGCTAAGATACTCTGAAATTGATCGATTTTAAAATTGTCGAGTTCTTGTTTCTGTGTCTACTTCAGAACTTCTTTCATTGCGATGTTGATCTTCCTGTTGTTTCATTCAATTCTGCACCAAAGTTAGGTTATCCTTTGAGAGTTGGATAACATGTTGTTGATGCTCGATGTGATCTTCCACTACTTTATCATCCATATTAGCTTTCATTTGATCCTTCAAACCATCCAACTTAGCCACCATTTCTTCTTTTAAACCATCTATGTCATATTTTATTTCTCTTTGTAAGATCGAAATTTGTTGCACTTGGTGCTGCAATTTTGATATATCATACCGCAATTTTTCCTCTTCATGCGTTACAGTGGAGCTTTATGAGAGCTTAATGGATGTGGAATTATTTTTAGGAGGCATTATATAACTCATTACTAATATCTATGCTTCAATATGAATCACTTCAAACTTATTTTTCAAACAAATTTTATGCAAACTTGTTTAAAAAATATACACCTTTTTCTTGCTTTCTAGGAGGTCTATATTGAACTAGATTTATCTCTATTATTTTGAATCTTCAAGATCTGAATTTCTATCCTGTGTTATCCCTCTGAGTCCTCTTTCCAATTCCATAGGTCAAACCTGATTTGGATTCTTCAAGATAAAGTTATGCCCAACCTCCCGCAATGACCTAATTATGGACTGGGTCAGTAGAGAAAACTTGTACGGTGTGCCATGTGTCATTGTTTCCTCCTTCAGATCTCAAATTGATATACAATAAACTAAATTCCATTTAATTTGATCTAATTTTTACATAATTCCAATCTGATGCTCAAAGTTAGAGTTATGACAATTTTCCCAAGGTCACCTCTTTGAGATGAAATTCAGGAGCCTGCGAAAACCCTAACTTCCACAGATCATATCTCCGAAAATATTGCGAATGAAGATCTAAATTTTTTCCACAAAATTCCTTAGGATTTATTTGCAAATGGGTTTTTTATAGCTTCTTAACCTTCGTAGAAAAAAATTTATAGCGAAAATTCCATGATGACCTGTTTGAAGCAATGAAATCGTAGAATCCAAAGCTCTGATACCAAATGTTATGAAACCAACTCCAAAAATAGAAGAAAAGAGAGACCAATGCCTTAGAAATCAGCAAATTTGAGGGGGAAACCTCATTTACATAACATAAATGAACAATTCTTGGATGATACAAATGACAAAACCTCATTTCTATATATAGGAGTCCAATGGGTCACAATATAACCCTAGTCGACATAAAAATAACAATGTAAGGGCACAATAATAACAATAGTGGGCTTCTATGGGGCACAATAATAACAATATGGGGACTACATTGGCAAAAAAATAACAATAAGGGGGCTATACTAACAATAACAATAAGGGGATACACTAGTATTATAGGAACCTAAAAAATACAAAGTTAGAAGAAAATTCCATTTTTCTACATCCATAAATCACTCCCTAAATCACTCATGCTTTTCACGTTGAAACATAATTGCTTTTTCCTTATCAATAAATTATTTCCTATTCATAGCATTTCTAAACCTGTGACTTATACTTCCTACAATAATAAAAGAAACTAAGAATATTTACAAATAAGAAATTAAAATTCATTTTCAATGTTGAAGCCCCTTTTAAGATTTTCTTCTAAAATCTTGATGGCTTTGGGAAGCTTTAATTCTCCTACATCAGACTCCTAAAGTAGAAAAAATTCATGACCTCTTGGTCATGTGTCATCAATTTTTGAATCCTCCAAGGTCCCAAATCTTGTTTTGTAATTTCCCCTTCATCCATTTACATTTTTTCTTTGTTGTTGTTGTTATCTTCTTTAACCTTCCAGGTTTCCAAACGTTATGTTTTTGTCATTCATTTTCTTTGTTGATCAAAATCCTTATAGTAGGTTATCTTCTATTGTTGGTTGTCATTTTATTTTTGTTGTACCTTTTCATGGGTATCTTCTTCATCAATATCCATAACCTATCAATCCCATCATCTAACCTTATTCTTAGTTGCTGAAATTTTATGTTGTCAACTTTCATTTGTTGCATGTTCCTATGCATAAGAATATAAAAATTCTTATTAACTTCCTCTTCAAATACTTTATGTTGATCATACATTGTAGCATCACCCATCTTGATGTCATGTAAAACAACTTATTTTACTAGTTTCATTTTTTCATGTCAAATATGTACATTAGGATCCAATAACCTTTCTTCCAAATAAGCCAACTCTTCATCCAAATTAGCAAAACAATCTTGACTTTAGTAGCAATCCTCCTCACCCTTTTGTGTTGAAAGAAATAAAATTGCATTCGCAGGTTCTCTAAGAATATTTTCCAGCAACCTGATTCCTCATACTTCATCAACATTTTGTGTGAATGGTGCTCTTCCTTTTTATGCTTCTTTTGACTATGTCCATGAGCCAATTCTTCCAAATCCTCTACAACAAAAAGTTTCCCGGAATTGTTCTTTAGCAATCACTTTTATCAAAGGTGTAAGGTTTTCCTTTTGGTTGTCTTTATGATACAATATCATCTCATTCTCCACTAGAATAAAATTATGATTTTGTCTTCCTTTAATTACTTGAGATGACATTTATTTTTCTTCCTTCACCTTCATGGTGGTTCTAGATGACTATCCATCACTATCTAGAAAATAACATGAAACCATACACAAAATGTTAGATTTAGAAATATTATGCTCCTCAACCTCATTTGATTCCTCTATCAGCATCTCCTTATGTTGATTTGAACTCTCCAAATATTTCATGAGACCTACAGTAAGTCCCTCATCATCAATCTCCAAGCAGTTTGTAAGTTCTCAATAGGTTTCTTCTCAACACCATCCTCATCTCCACCAAGCAATGGTCCTTGATCTAGTTCACAAATGCACACATTCATCTTTACTTCTCTAAGCTCTTCATCCTTCAATCGAGCATTCAACCTATGCTCCAACTTCACTTGCAACCTAGGCCACTTTTCTTTCTTCCCCGCAATCCATATTCACATTTGGTCTTCCTCACCTTCCCGTAGCAGATCCATTGGTACATTCAATTTTCTCTTGACTCATCCTTCTCTTTATTTCATTTTCTTTGGCATATTCTTTTCTCCTGTTGTGGCTTCCCTCTGAACCCATGGCATGAATATCAATAGTCATCTTCCCTCTTCCTTTGTGAACTTTACCTTGTCCACTTGTGGACTGCCTCCAAGCCTCTACAATAATAAGTTACTCCTTAACTTGTTACAATACCTCACTAAGTTATCTATGAGTTCATTCTGTTGGTATCCTTGGTTATTTCCTCTAGAACCTACTAATCTTCTCTACTCCCTTTAGGCTTATACAAATATTCACTTCCTCTGAGAAAATTCATTTGTCCTCCTCCTTCTAATCTCATATGGAACTTATAAAGGTTCTTTTCCACAATTATTCAAGAACTTCATTTTTTCTTGGTTATAGTTCTCCTACGATAACCAACCTCTTACTTGTTTCTACCTGAAAAATAACATTAACAATGTCAATTTAAAACCATAGATATCTTCCATTATCATACTATATATGATTTTCACTTCTTACAGTTCTGTCAACTTCACTACTAGAATTGTTTCTTCTCGGTCTACAAATTTCCTATTGTAGGATATACTGTCTTTCACAGGATTCTACTTCCAAAGCAGAAAAATTCCTTTCTTTGTAAACTTTTAAAGAAAATTAGTCTTAAGCCCACATGGTGTAGAGAATTCGGTGATGGGGTGCACTATTAAGGCTCTCTGTCTGTAAGGTCACCAGTTCGAAACCCATGGGTGATTAGGATTATTCTAAACTACCAAAAAAAAAATATTAGTCTTCATCTTCTTCTCTAATATCTCAACCTGAAAATACACCTCCTACTCAATTAATTAAAACATTAAAGCTTCACCTATTAAATTTCACCAAATATGATCCTATGCAAGTTCTACAAGATTTGTCCTCCCCTGGATGTGGGTGACAGAATTGGCACACTTGACAATCACATCCCACACTCCCCGGGAAATGGAGATCTCCTGCACAGAGCCTTAGCTGTTGCAGATCCTCATACCGTTAGCCATTCGCACGACACTCACAGAATCAGAAATGATGATGAGAGGACGGGAACTGTGTCACCATGTCCTGAGAATTACCTCGCATCTATCACCATTAATGACCATCATGATTAACCTATATTGCAGCCATCCCCCTTCCCTCAATCCTGCTCAGGTTCTCAATCATAGCATGCAGATGCCTGCGAAGCCTACTCATTTCTACCCTCATCACACAAATCCTCGTCCCTTTAAAAAGATGAGCTCTCAACCCCTTTCAATACTCAGTCTACTATCTTGGCCTTTCGCCTCCCTAACTTTTCTCTGGCTTCTCCCTGACTTAAAAATGATGCGAAGCTCTACTCTCAGCGTAGCACTGCATAGTCTCCTTTGGGCTGCCACACCCCTTCCTGCACATCTACCCCCAGATATTCCTTCCCCCTGAGCCCCAGTGCTGCTCGCTCTTTTGTGCTACCTTTTTTCCCGAACTGCTCCCCCCTGCCTCGGTGCGCAATGGCTCCAAGACTTCGCCAACGAACTATCTGAGGAGGTCAGAGAAGGGCTCTCCCTAGGAGTTATCATCGTGGTGAGGATAATCATCTCGAGTCGATGGAAGGCTCTTCTTACAGCACTTTTGCGCGTCAAAGTCTCGATCCCGAGTAGCATGCAAAAGCCTTTGGGCATGTTGCACAGAGAGGAATACGCAGTCCGAGTAAGTCCACCATCTCTCCCTAAACGCACCCCTAGCACCACAAAATTGACCCACTGCCGGTTCCGGAGAAGGAATATGAGGATACAGACATCTGGGTGATGGACTCTAATGGCATATCAACGCGTGTTCCAGACGGAGTAGATAAAGACTCCCCCATCCTCTGTGCACTAGTCTACAATCCCAGGCATACATTGGCAGATGCGGAGGAAGATGTTGCGCAGGCTCCTGCTTTCCCCGTTGAGGAGGAGGCCCCCAACAGTGATGATGAAGATGAAAAGTGAAGCCTGCGTAGCTGCACAATTCTCCTATGTTTTTTTTCATTCCCGCCATCAATGCCTTTCTGCTACCGTTTACTTTGTGTTTCTTAGATATGTCAACGCTACTGCACATAATGTAATTCTCTGTTTTAAAGTTTTTTGGGGCTGGTTTCCTCCCCCAGGGTAGCCCAGAAACTATGTAACAAAGGCTGGGATCTGCTAAGCACAACTTTCCAACCCAGCCTATAGCATATGTAACTTTATGTTTTAAAATTAATAGAATATCCCAACATACCAAAAAAAAAAAAAAAGGCTTTGCCCTCTGTTATGTTTGAACTCTTCCAAAAGAATCAGTATGTGATTTCTCCAAAGAGATTTGTATAATTTGATCTCCCCACCAAAGATCTTTCTAGCTCTTATACAACTTGATGCATGAAAATATGAATTTTCCTGTAATCTCAACTTCTATGATTCTTAGATGTCTATGAATTTTTGACATCAAGGTGTTCATACACCTGCTTATATAACTCTCTCATTCCGCAGGTTGTTCATTCAAAAACCCTCAATCCACACACAGGGAATTGTTTATCATCAATAAGTCTTCTACTTGTTCTACTAGATTTGCTCACACTGAAATCCATAAGCCTTCACCAGATTCTTCTAAATCATGGAGACTTCTATAGAATTTGGAACCTATATAGGTTCTACCCAAATTCAATCTCGATCTTAACTGGAATTCCAAAAGGGAATTTTACCCAACTCCGCTCTAAATGAGTCTTATCAATCTCGTTTATTCTCCTTACAATCACTCACAAAAATAGTTTGTCTTCCAATTTGAATTCATGTATAGATTAAGTTAATCTATTAATCTCACATTAACAAATATTCACTAGATCTCGAATGCATTAATACATAATACATGGAAAGAGACACACAACAATATGGTGAATTTTCTTCTCATTCATCATCACAAGAATTTTATATACAAACATAAAAAAACATTATTTTCTCTCCATTCACTCTCTATGGCATAATTCTATGATTCATTTGGCCATTATTCTTGCCCATAGGATTACAATGATTAAATAATAATTTAGAAGAAAAGTAAATTTTTCTACGTCCACAAATCACTCCCTAAATCACTCATGTTTTTCAAGGTGAAACCGACTTTATTTTTCCTTATTAACAAAATATCACCTATCTCTAGCTTTTCTAAATCTGTTTCTCATCCTTACTATAATAATAAAAGAAACTAAGAATATTTTTAATAAGGAATTAAATTTCCTTTTCAATGTTGAAGCGCCTTTTGAGATTTTCTTCAAAAATCTTGATGGCTTTGGGAAGCTTTAATGCTCTTGCATCAAGTCTGCTGACAGGTTTTGATAACTTTCCTCGGAACTAATCTAGGAGGAACTAGCAGGCTTGGAAAGGGAAGGGACCTCCCATCGACAACATCTTTCAGAAAATGAAGTTTTAGTGGACATAGCATATTGGATACCCAATGTAGGGCAGACTCATGGCAGGTTTACCCAATATATGCACAACATATATTTGTATTAGCATATGAAGTTCCTCTTTGGCAGAATTTTGTAGGAATGTACTCAACAAAGGGCATGCACAGGGAGAAAAATTTGTGCTCCCTAGATAATATCCATAGGAATCTACGAGACATTAATCAGTGTATGAGGCACATCAAGAATCATATACGCATTCCTCCTCCAGCTGTCAAGACCCCTGGCAACATGGAAGAACCAATTTAGGTGGCTACTACAAATATCGACTCTTTGACTTGTTAGCTATGTTCTTGCACATTTTGTTTTTGAATGAAATAGTTCTATCTCTAGGCGAGTGTGGTCATTTTTTTGTATGCACACTCTACTCATTTTGCAAAGCATGATATCAGTAGCCTCTTAGAGAAGAGTGTACCTTTGGCTATGGCAAGCCTCCATAATGAAAGACTAGCCTAACATTGCAAGTTCATCCATGTAAATCTCACTTTGGAAGGAAACAAAACATTTAACCCCCCCCCCCCCCCCCACACACACACACACACATATATATATAAAAATAATATTTACATTAATTAATTATAATAAGCTAATTAATATTTAATAATAACTAATTTTAATAGATTTTTGGCTACTGTGATCCATCAATAATTATGAAGAAATCTTTTGGTAATAATCACATTATCATGAACAAAGTCGACGCGTTTCGAACCAACCAGTGTGGTTCATCATCAGGACTAGGTGAGAGATCAGATCAATCGTTAGGTTTAAATAGATGTAGGAGAGGCAAAGAAAACCGTTATGATCAGCTAATTTGACTATGAAATCCAAAACGGTTAGTTCTAATAATTAAAATAAAATAATAAAAATAAAAATAAAAATAGTTCCACTAATTTAATTATTAATTACAATTTGAAATGGCTAGTTTGAATATTCAAATTAATAGTTTAATTATAAATAAAAATAACAAATTTTATTTCTATTAATATCGTTGGTCGATTTTTCCAAATAACAAATATTATTTAATTGTAATTATATATTAATATATTGTAATTCTATCTTAAAAAAATAAATAAATAAAATAAATAAATAAATAAATATTAAAAAATAAATAAATTATAAATTTTTAAAATAAAAATAAAAATAATAATAAATAAATAAACAAATAAATAAATAAATTAAAAATAAATAAAAAAATAAATAAAAATAATAATAAATAAAAATAAAAATAAAATAAAATAAAAAAATAAAAAAATAAAAAATAAAAAATAAAATAAATAAAAAAATAAATAAAATAAAAAAATAAATAATAAAAAATATAATAATAATAATAATAATAATAATAAATTAAAAAAAATAAAATAAAATAAAGTATAAAGATAAACTAAAAATAGTTCAGTCAATATAATTAAAAATCATAACAGCGAGTAAGACATTAAAATTAATTAATTAATTAATTAATTAATTTTTATTTTTATTTTTATTTATTTATTTTTTAAATAAAAATTATTTAGGTCAATCTAATTACTAAAAAAAAATAAAAAAATAAAAATAATAAAATAATAAAAATAAAAATAAAAAAATCAATTTAATTTTTCTTAATATCGTTAATTGATTATTCAGAATTTAAATTTTATTTATTTATAATAATATATTAAATTAAAAAATAAATAAATAAATAATAATAATAATAATAATAATAATAATAAATAAATAAATTATTAAGAATATAAGGCAGGAATCCAACACCTGCTTATATTCCAACTGTCATCTCTATTGAGATTTATGGGTCTTTTTTCAATTTCAAGGGCCTCTCTTAACTTACGATGATGAAAATGATCAATCTTGGCTAAGACCTTAGCCTCTTCAATGCAGATATGATGGTTAGTTTTTTCCACATGTTCAACTAGGGCAGAGGTGCGGGACCTGCCATGTCTAATGTCAGCTGCATGTTCACATATCCTTTGGCTAATGGACCTACCCGTTTCACCAATGTAAGGCGTCCCACAGGAACAAGGAATAAGATAGACACCTTTTCCATCCTTAGTTTTATTAACTAAATATTTCTTTTTTTTAGTTTTAAAAGACACGTGTCAACTCCAAATCGAATATAGACAAAATGTCACATCAATCTTTATATTAAATTATAGAAAAATATGCTTCTTAACACAATAATTTTTTTCTTAAATATATTATTTATATTGAATATATCTCTCAAAGCATTTATTACCCAATAAAATTTTTAATTTTTAATTCGTAATAATTAAAAAAAAAAAAACTCAAAATTATATTATAAATGATTTAATTATAAATTAATTAATAAATTAAAACAATTAATTCAATTTTATAAACATAATGATAAAAATAATCACCGTGATATTATATATTAATCATCATATTATTACATTTAATAAAATAAATTAAAAATATTATTTATATTATATTATATAATAAAAATAAAAATAAAAAATATTAACAAAATATTTTATAATGCAGATTTTGTGTCCTTTCGCGAAAACAATAAGTTCATGCTATTGAAACCAATTAAAAAATGTTAACAAAATATTTTAGCATGCGTTCATACATTACATATAATATTTTAAATATATATAACGCAACTTCATTGTTTTTTCACGAAGTCAATTAGCATGCGTTCATACATTACATATAATATTTTAAATATATATAACGCAACTTTATTGTTTTTTCACGAAGTCAATAAGTTCATGCCGTTGAATACCATTGTCTTTAGGAGTTCATATTGGATTTCATTCCAATCAAATAATGTAGAAATTTTAATACAATTATGTATTGCCTGGATTCTCTTGATCTAACAATTATATGCCACTGTCAATTATAGAATTCTTCTACTTAAATCTTTGCGGAAATTTAATCGCCAATTGCAAACACATGAAGAAAGATCAATCACACATAACATAGATGTTTTTATTGGGAAAGCATAGAGCTAAAAACCCCACTATCATATATTATGTATATATCATGGATCATGAAACAATCTCATACAAAACTCTAATCCAAGAGCTCTCAGTACAATATACAATCGTCTCACACTGTCATATAGAAATTTGCATATTCATGAACCAATTTACTGCCTCTTGATAGCCTGCCTCCACTACACATTCCTTGATGGTTAAGAACCTCTGAATGAATTCGATATGGCCAGCCTTGACTGTGCAATCCTCATAGGAATCTCCAATGTGTGTGTGGTTGCAACTGAGCACCCACTAATGTCACAACTGATAGTCAAATTGTCCCTTTCACATATCTCTCAACTGGGTCTCCACTAGATCTGACATGCATGTAGTTAACAGTAGTATTTCTTCAGTTGTATGTGAGACCACTGCTTGTGAATTAATTATTTAATTAATTCACTGATCTCTCATTAGTGTATCTTTAGTTACAACTAGTTACAACTAACACAACTGAGTTTAACTCACTTAACTGCGTTAAACTACTTTACAACTCACATAAATACACATCTAACTCTGTTACAACTTCGAATCACTCAGTTACAACTAAGTCCACTTGCATGTCCCACCAACCAACCTTTGAACTTGAAATTCCTTCAGCTAACTGGTTTGCCACTTCAGTTAACTGAAATCAAGTGCTTCAAGAGAATAGATTAATATTTATTGTCCAATTATTATTAAGAGATAATAATAATCGACATGCATTCTATTTTTAGACATGCGATCTATAAATAGACTTCGCACATGCATCTAAAAATAGAACCTCATATATAAATAGAATTTTCTCAACCATCTATAAATAGACTCCCGCTATAAATAGAATTTTCTCACCATTCTAAAAAGAGACATACACCTAAAAATAGCATATGTGGGCCTCACCTAGTGTAGGTGCTTAATTTTCACTGGGATCAAGGATGTTTCTTTCGGATGACAATTTCACTGTTTCTTGTTGCAACCATCAACACTCCCTCTCAACAAGAAAGGAATGTCTTTGCATGCGCCCTGCAACTCTTGTATGCAACACTTCTCTAGTGTTTCTCGCACATGCAACACTTCTGAAACTGAATAGCCTCCAAACAACTAAATAAGTATAATGTGTCTGTCATCCAAGTCTTCTGACTTCTGCTGGTACCAACTACACATGTCTTCAAGAACCACTGCACTGTTGAACTCTGCATCCATGCACTCTGCACTTGCTGTTAGCTCTGATACCATGTAGAAATTTTAATACAATTATGTATTGCCTAGATTCTCCTAATATAACAATTATATGCCATTGTTAAATATAGAATCCTTCGACTTAAATCTTTGCGCAAATTTAATCGCCAATTGTAAACACATGAAGAAAGATCAATCACACATAACACATATGTTTTTACTGGGAAAGCATAAAGCTAAAACCCCCACTATCATATACTATGTATATATCATGGATCATGAAACAATCTCATAGAAAACTCTAATCTAAGAGCTCTCAGTAAAATATACAATCGTCTCACACTGTCATATAGAAATTTTCATATTCATGCACCAATTTACTGCCTCCTGACAGCCTGCCTCCACTGCGCAATCCTTGATGGTCATGAACCACTAAATGAATTCGATATGGCCAACCTTGACTGCGCAATCCTCATAGGGATCTCCAATGTGTGTGTGGTTGCAACTAAGCACCCACTAATGTCACAACTAATAGTCAAACTGTCCCTTTCACCTATCTCTCAACTGGGTCTCTACTGGATCTGGCATCCATGTAGTTAACAATAGTATTTCTTCAGTTTCATGTGAGACCACTACTTGTGAATTAATTAAATAATTAATTCATTGATCTCTCACTAGTGTATCTTTAGTTACAACTAGTTACAACTAGCACAACTAAGTTTAACTCACTTAACTAAGTTAAACTACTTTACAACTCACATAACTACACATCCAACTCTGTTACAACTTTGAATCACTCAATTACAACTAAGTCCACTTGCATGTCCCACCAACCAACCTTTGAACTTGAAATTCCTTCAACTAACTGGTTTGCCACTTCAGTTAACTGAAATCAAGTGCTTCAAGAGAATAGATTAATATTTATTGTCCAATTATTATTAAGAGATAATAATAATCGACATGCATTCTACTTTTAGACATGCAATCTATAAATAAACTTCACACATGCATCTAAAAATAGAACCTCATATATAAATAGAATTTAGTCAACCATCTATAAATAGAATTTTCTCACCATTCTAAAAATAGACATACACCTAAAAATAGCATGTGTGGGCCCCACCTAGTGTAGGTGCTTAATTTTCACTGGGATCAAGGATGTTGCTTCCGTATGCCAATTTCACTGTTTCTTGTTGCAACCTTCAATAAATAAAACCTTTCCCAATAGACTCTTAGTATGACAATAAAGTTCAAAGATATGTAGATACTAACTTTGTGGGTCTCAAGGGGTCCCCATGTCAGGGATCCAGTTTGAGACCGAAGCCATCCTTCAGTGTCTAAAACATTTTCCTTTTCTTTTGTGACTTCTTGGTCCAAATCTGAAATTTCTTATTGAATTCCTAGTGTGCTACACTCCCTATGTTGAAAAGTGTAAGTAGGTTCGGTTCCATAAGGACATGTAATTGTGATTTTTTGTAATTGATGCAAAGAAGAAAAATAAAATTATTATTGTAATGCCTGTCTCATGGGTTTCATGAGAAAGGAATTTTATTTTTATTATGACTCCTTTTGTGAGTACTTAGGATTGGTCATAAAGTCAAATTGAATCAATGTCATGTTTGAAGGACCCTTCTTGGGCATGTTACATTTTGTATGAATCATTAAATAAGTATGAAAGCCCTCCAAGATGAGCACAAGACATCTCCTTCAAGTCGGACACAAAATGGAGTAAATAACCTACTCAAAGAGACACATCGGCTCACCCTCTATCAAGTCGGCTAATTATGAGGTTCTAACCACTATAAATAGGGCAGCTCGACCTTATTTCAAAGAAACAATTTTTGGCCAAGATCTAATGTTAGAAAGTGGTGTGAAGGTCATCAAAAGGGATTCTTATAGTCAGCGAAAATAAGGTAAGGAAGAGTGAAGTCCTTAGATTTGTTTTGGGTATGTTTTAAGTGTTGAAATTATCCACATGTGCAAGGAATATTTGTTTTCCAAACTGCAGAAAGGAGACGAAGTATCTCAATCATATTTGGAGGTCAAATAAAGGATAAAGTCAAGGTGATACTAAAGCTGAGTTCAAGGATAATAAGTATACTTCTAGACCAATGGAAAACAAGGATCTAAGTTGGTCCATATTCATGAGCTAAGGTTTCTGATCTAGGGTTGAAAGTTGCAGGTCTGCCCCTAGGAACCGAAACTCTGAGTGATAGCCGAAAAGAATGAAGAACTGTGAAGTGTGTCTATTGTTGACACAAGGAAGACGGAACTCATCAAGGAAGTTTGTGTCTTGTTCTTGGAGTGGAAATTAGGTCAAGGGTCTTAGTCTTGGTATTCAATAAATTGAAGTCTCTATAAGAAGAATAATTTTTTCGGGTTTTCCTCTCAAGTGGGAGAGGTTTTGGCCCTGCCTGATCACCTATATTCTGTGTTTTTTGTCTCTTTATGGTTTATGCATTGGTATTTGTTTGATGAATAAGAACACTAATGATCCAAGAAAGAGAATTTCCTAATATAATAAAGTAAAAATCATTCACAAGCAATTATCATAAGAAGAGAAATCACATAATACTTGATGCCCTAGATTTCTCAACATGGTATCAGAGCTAAAGTGACAAATTCAAGGAAGGGAATCTTATCAAGGGACATTTAAGGATCAAATATCAAGAAGGACATCAAATCAAATCGAAGGTTATAAAAGTGAAGTGAAGATCTACCTCGAAGTATAAAACCCCGGATCGAAGAAGAATTCTACTTCAAAAAGAAGGCTTGGGATCCTTTAGTCATCATCAAAAACACCTCAAAGCCCTCATAAAGTTAAAGATATCTAAAAATAAAGCTTGAGGTCTATACATCCAAGAGAAACACTTCAAGGACAAATATCACGTCGTCATCTTGGAAAAAGTTAAAACCCTAGAAGCATTTCTAGGGTCTGCACTCAATCATCACCGAAGGAGTTAAAATATCTTGAAGGTTAAGGAGGCTAGATAAAAGGGCATTGTCATCAAGATTCTAATTCGATATCTCTCTCATTAAAGTAATATTATTATCATTGAATACATCAACAAGAATTCATCATTGGTCTTCATCAACAAATACTCAACCATCAAAGGATCCAAGTGATCTCCCTCTCTGCGGAATCAAGGATCATTATTAAAGAAATATATCTTCATCAAGGAGAATGTTACTATGATATATATCATCATCAAGGAAGCAGCAAGTGGAAGAAGCATCTAAAAAAAGTAAGTATATTTCCACATATGAATTTGTCAAAATTTATTTTTGCAAGGAAAGAAACAAATTGGTTTAGGCTTCAAACTATCTTGCATGGAAGAAAATGACAGATTTGAATCTCATTGAAAATGAGGTCATGTATTATGTCAAAGGATCTATCACCAAACTAGGAAAATAAGATGCTCAAGAACCTGAAAATTTTATAAAAGGGGAAGTTAGAGCTCAGATAATTCTCATTGAATCCATCAAGGATCCCCTCATTCCATATGTATCAAAACTTGAAACTTCCAAAGAAATATATGACAAACTAGTAGAGTTGTATTTCGTAAGAACTGCAGGGGAAATTATCTCTCTAAGGAAATAAATCTGCAAACTAAATATGTCAAAATAATAAGGTATAGCCTCATACTTTATAAGGATATATGAAATAAAGGATCAACTTCAAGAACTGGGAGAAGTCATGTCTGATAGAGAAATGACTACAGTAGTACTAAATGCACTACCAAAAGAGTGGGGTAAATTTATTTCAAGTATTTATGGGAAGAAATAAGCTATTACATTCCATGATTTGTGGTCACTATGCAAGATTGAAGAATCCAAGCTAAAGGAAAAATCTAATGTAGGACTAGGTGAACAAAATTAGGCATATGTAGCAATAACAAAAAGAAAGGGAAAATTTTGAAATTTTGGTCCTTCGGAAAAGAAAAAGAACGTGGCTAAGATTCAATGATATGGGTGTCAATAATATGGGAACTATAGAAGAGATTGTCCTAAGATCAATAAGGACAATGACGAAAGAGGAAGAGAAGAAGTCCATATCAACGAAGAAGTGGAGGAAGCTGAAAAGAAGAAGTTCAAGAAAGAGTAAGTAAGATATCTCTACTATGACTAAGAGAGTCTTCCTTGCCAAAGTTCTTTCATAGTTCCTAAGTATTCTGTTATAAGGTATGGCTATAATAAATTATGGGATGCATCATGGCATCATAGAAGCATTAGAAGCAATATATCGCGACATCATCATAGCGAAACATGAAATATTGTCAGAAAAAAATCTATGGCAGTCAACTATGAAGGATATAGCTCTAGTTGGGAACCTCATTGGAAACATAAGTGACGATTATGGCAAGGAAAAATATATCTAGGACAGAGCTCATCATACATCAGTCAAAAGGAAACATTTTTTGGCTGTGGATACTCAAGATCCTCAAGATTATCTAATGTAATATTCATCGGAAGGTTCACCGATCTAGAGAGGAAGCAAGTGTTTCATCAAAAATTTCAAGCTTGTGAAATTCATGGGATGATGGTATGATGACATAAAAAGGTAAAGCGTATCAAGGGACTGGAGATCTTTTAATAAAGGAAGTTGTTGCAGGAAGTCTGGATGACCTGAAGAAAATGAGGTATGCATGATTATATTAAATATTTAATAGGCATGTCATGTGGTTGTAGGTAATATGGATCAATGCTTTATATTCAGAGCATTATCAAAGGAAAAAGAATCTCCTCCTTTGAAAGGATGCATGATTGCATGGGTCACACATTCGCTAGATGAAATCAACATAATATGTCCTCATATGTAATATGAGGTGATTGACATTAATTGGAGGAACTCTGATTGGAACCTAGGAATGAAATGTCTAAACAAAGGAAATATGAGATCATGGAATCTGCAATTATGGAAAAAGGAAATCAACATCCAAGGACTAGGATATCTCTATAAAATATATGAATACTCCAATGAAAGTATGAATAAGATGGAGACCCTTGACAATGAATATCCTTTGGAGATGTGTCAATATGTATGCAAGATGTTGATGCAAGTTGGAATATGTCATGATGAAATGCTATCACAAAGTTAATTTTGATTTAATGTTCATTCCATTATTTTTGAACTAATATATGGATGGGCTTATGTAGGGTTGTTGAGGAAAGAACTATGGATGTCTTCCACTATTGATTACCATGTAGTAGGAAGAAATGTACTTAAGGAAACATGGCATGAAGAAGGTAGCATGGCATGAAGTAAGGACAAATATGGACTAATGGATCAATTTTTGATGATAAGAACGATGGCATGGCTCATCAAGTATGAAAGTGATGGATGGTATGTGCCCTAAGAAGAAGTCCCTAAATATGAAGACTCTTGAATAACAAAAATAAGTTCATGACATTGTGAGGAGTTCTTAAAGTAGATGGTTGTCCCATCATCTCCACCTGAGGAGTTTTTGTAGGTCCCTATTTAAGAGGAAGTCTGGAAACAAGTTTCTTACTTGATAGAAACTTGGAAGAAAAATTCATAATCCAAGAGGGAGCTTAGGTACATTCTTTCCATAGGAATGAGTACATTCCTTTATTGGAATAAATACTTCCTTCCTAATTAAGAGGGATAGATAGAGACATCATTCTTATCTTCACTTGGTAAGAAATAATGGAGGATTGGGTAAGCATCTGGCATTTGATGCTCTTTGAGGATGTGTTACGGCATCCAAGACAAGAGTAACTGTAGAGGACCAATATTCTTTTAGGGATGGGAATCTGAGAGAAGAGTAGTCTTGGTGGAACACACTCCGAGTACCCGGGTGGGGTATGTTCCGAGAGAGACAATGATGAGGGTGTTTATACATCATTGGTCTCACCATCATTGTGCTCTGATCTAGTGGAGATATAAAGATATTAGTCAAGGAATTTCTATATGAAAATGTTGGTTGATATGATGCTAAACAGATGGGTTACCAATTTGACCCTTCTTATGAGAATTATTTAGATTGAGAATGACCAAGCACAATTATGAATACCTCCCTAGTTAATAGGGAGTGTTGAAAAATGTAACTGGGTTCAGTCTTAATAAGTACATGTGTAATTATGATTTTATGTAATTGATGCAAAGAAGAAAAATAAAATTATTATTGTAATGCTTGTATCATGGGTTTCATGAGAAAGAAATTCTATTTCTAGTATGACTCCCATTGTGAGTCCTTAGGATTGGTCCTAAAGTCAAATTGAGTCAACGTCATGTAAGAATCACCCTTCTTGGGCATGTTACATTTTGTATGAGTCATTAATAACTATGAAATCCATCCAAGACAAGCACAATACATCTCCTTCATTTTGGCCACAAAAGGAGTAAATAACCTACTAAAAGAGACACGTTAGCTCACCCTCTCCCAAGTCAGCTAATGATGAGGCTCCAACCACTATAAATAGGGCATCTCAACATTATTTCATAGAAAAAAATTTCGGTCAATATCTGAAGTTAGCATGTGGTCCGAAGGTCATCAAAGGGATTCTTATAGTCAACAAAATGAAGGGAAGGAAGAGTGAAGTCCTTAGCTTTGTTTTGGGTATGTTTTAAGGGCTGAAATTATCCACGCGTGTGAGGAATATTTGTTTTCCAAACTGCAGAAAGGATCTGAAGTATCTCAATCATATTTGGAGTTCAAATAAAGGACAAATTCAAGGTGATACTCAATCTGACTTCAATGAGAAGAAGTATCCTTCTATACCAATGGAAAACAAGGATATAAGTTGGTCCATCTTCATGAGCTAGGGTTTCTGATCTAGGGCCAAAATTTGTAGGTATTCCCCTAGGAACCGAAACTCTCAGAGATAGCTAAGAAGAAGGAAGAATTGTGAAGTGTGTCTATCATTGACACCAGGAAGAAGGAACTCATCAAGGAGGCGTGTGTCTTGGTATTGGAGTGGTAAGTAGGCCAAGGGTCTTAATCTTGGTATTCGTCAAATTGAAGTCTCTATAAGAAGAAGATTTTTTTTCGGGTTTTCCTCTCAAGTGGGAGAGGTTTTTGCCCTAGTTGAACGCCTATATTTTGTGTCTCTTGCCTCTTTATGGTTTATGCATTAGTATTTGTTTGATGAATAATAACACTAATAACATAAGAAAGAGAAGATCCTAATCTAAGAAAGTAAAAAACATTCACAAGAAGTTAATATAAGAAGAGAAATCACATAACACTCAATGCCCTATTTTTATCAACACCCAAAACCTGTCAAAATATTTGTTGGCTCGGGCTCAAACTTGGACATTTTTGTAGCCTCCAATACCTCCATCATCCAATATTGATCAATCTTGTTGGTGGGGGGTGATATAGATAATAGAAAGAATACTAGATAAGTGTGTGAAAGTGAGGTAGACATTGTTGAGTGAGAGAGATGGGATTTGTAAGGTTAATTACCACTCCAAGACACAACAAGACAGAACTAATGCAGAAGAGGACCAATTAACAATATGAAAAGGGACCCCATGGTAGAATTAACATTTTTTATTTAAATAGAAATAAAATCCAACAAAGTTGATATAAAAAAACCATGCATGTGGAATATATACATGTTGCATGTTTCTTCCTACAAACATGTCTAAGGAGGGAGTTCGATGAGAGAAAATAAAAAGAGCCTGGTTCTAGAGCCCCTAGTGCTATAGAATTTCCCACTGAGTATTGATGGTGATCCCTGCAAGGAGGATGAACTTATGCCCATGAAAATTAGACCATTATGAAATAAGAGAAGTAACCCCCACTAAGAGGACAACCTCACACTCAAAAAATCTAACAGAAGCATAATGAGGGAAGGGAAAAATACAAGAGGGCTTGACCCTTTAATTGCAAAACTCAAGCCAAAAGGCTAGAAATTTTCTTGATACATAGAAGGCTACCAAGATAGACGTAGAGCTTGCTAATATCATTAGAAAAAAACAGTGAAATTGACCTCCTCATACCAAATTGATATATAAAACCAACTTTGAGTGTATTGTGAATCCCAACACCATCAATAGTGGCCTCCATAACCAAATATGTATTCATTTCTGAGTAAAGTTTATTATGCGCTCAAACCTATTGATGCAATGTATGAATGGGGTGAATGAATGTGTTTTAGTTCACAAGGATGTGGGTAATGCGGGAGGGAATATGGCACCATGTCTACTCCCGAATTTTCACAAGCCTGGAAGCTAGCAACCAACTCCTCCTTCCCTGCTCACAATTGAGACACACCCATCAAGGGGATATAAATATGTCATTTTCTTGATGAAAATATTATTGCCCTATCCCTACTACAATTGAAGAGAATTCAAAATTACATTTAATGGTTATGGTTAACATATGAATTAGTATTTCCTATGATCAATTGTTATATGGTGCACATACCATAAGTCCTATCCACTCATACATCACTCATACATATATACATGATTTTTTTAGGAGACAGACAAGTGGATCTCTTCAATGACCAAGTGGTTGGTGGTTTGAAACAATTGGTGTGTATTGTTTATCTCATTAGCCATTTCCATCTTCTCTCACCAAAAGGTGTTGAATTTTATCACTACATAATCCAATTGTACTTGCAACTCCTAGTTTTTCCTCTCTATTTGATTGAAGGTTTGTTATATCTCTAGAAACCCACACAACCTTGAAAGAATTTTCTTGTTATGAGAATCAATTCAAGTATCATTTTCAGAAGTGGCATGCCCTCTACATTGCAAACTAGGTTAGATTTGAATGTTGTAAACGATTCTCTAGGGATTAAAAAGTATAGGAGAGGACTCTAAAGATTTTAAGGAGTAATATGGATCATGTTTGCAGGATGAATGATGATAATTATGTAATTTACATTCTAGGGTTAGAATACCCTTAATTTATTCCTTTTAAATCCACCCACTTCCTACAAGTACTTATCACAATGGAACGAGGGTTAATGTCCAAGAACTTATTAGTATTTTTGTAGATTGATATGATTCAACAACCATGTGGCCTATCACGTCATTTTTCTCTTTGGGAGATATTTGTTGGGGTTAGTGTATAACAGAGAAATACCCATGTCCATATCATCAATTCCATCATCAAAAGCCTCTAGAACCAGTTCTTCATCCCAAAAACTCTAGCACCAAAAATAGAGGAAGAGAAGTATTGCATAGGAATGCATTGAATCATCCATTTCTCTTGAATTTAATGACGGTGGACTCCTTCACCCTCGATGGTGCCTAAATTGGTTTTTCTCTCTCGATGCTCAATGTTAAGGTTAAGTGTACACTTCAACAAATATTTATTCTAATTGCACAATGTACTTAATTTTTTATTGGTTGCCATTTTTTTTTGTAGTGTTGAAACTCCAAGGAATACCTGCTCATATCACATGGATGTCATCCAAATATTATTTTGAATCAGTTCGGCCTTGGAAATAAAAGTGCAATTAGATGCTTATAGATTTCATAATATTTTCACTTCTGTTAAATATTTTAGTTTTCCATTATCCTAATAAATAATAAAGAGCCCAACCAAAAAAATCCAACCTTCCAGATGTTGTGTTTATAGTGTAATTTTGGAAAATAGTTTGAAAATCCTTGTTGAGTCCTATGAGAATATTCATATTTAGTTCTGAATAATATGCATTTTAATCTAAAATTATGAACCATCTAATATTTCCATCATTACCACCATCTGCAGTTTTTTGCATGTTCATATTCACGACACAAAATATTTCTGAATTCAAATATCCAAACTACAAATTTGGATAGAGTTTGTATTTCCTTGTGTCTGGTTGAACATGTGGGAATCCATTCCAGTCCTTATGTTTTCCTTATTCATATTTACATATTCATAGCTTCTGATCCTAATATCACATCAATTCAAATGCATATGATTAACATATTGGTTCCCTCGGTTTGGAAGAGAAGTGATTATTTAGTTGTTAGTATTGTTTTCAAAATTTCTAACCAATAGTATGTAAAACATCATCAGTTTCAACCATGTAATAGGGTTAAGGTGATGGCACATATGTGTTTGTGTGTGTGTGTGTTCGACGATGGATCATGGATGAAATCATTATTCTTTTCAAACCATCAGAGATGGTCAATAAACTAAACCATCATACATACATACAGACATACATACAACTATATGCATGTGTGATGGTTTTGTTTCTCAATTGTGTTTGATGGTTTGCAAGGAATAAGGATATCATCCATGATATATATTCAAGCATTATAAGTGCGTAAATTTTTATTATTTTACAAAATCTTGTCACTGATTTAAGAAAGTTAAATTCCCTTCACCAAGTATGCATTTCTCTGTTTGTTTTCTAGATTTTTGGACTAGAGTTTAAGTATCATGCCTCTATCTCACATTACATCCGTATATGTTTTCTACCAAAATATGTAGATTTTCTAATTATGTTGCATATATGATAGTGTATCTTATGTTTCCTAAAGAGCCCATTTGAATAATTTACAAGGAAAATGATACTCAAGTTTCTCATAATGTTTTAAATAAGGAACAAAAAAACGATTAATATTACTATACAAAATAAAAGAAAGAAGTTTTGAACAAGATTCAAGTGGTAAAGTTTCCAAACTAAATATGCACATTTAGTTCTAGAATTTGAGATGGTGATAAATAAAAAAATTTCCTTCTTACACAGGTCTCATTCGACAATGATATTTTTGTGATAGGGATTGACCTTCCTCACTCACTACACATTGGCTTTCTATGATCATTGGTTTTCTGACACAAATTGGCATTCCTAATTCACTGATGTAGTTGGGCACCAACCCATACCATAACAAAAAGGAACAATGGTGCGTAGAAGTGGGAAATGGTGAGACCATATCATGAGTGTGATGAAGAAAAGTGATGGTAAGGCAATTTAAAGCTTTGGTTAAGTTCATATATGGAAATAAGTCAATAATTTGTTGAATGTGTATGCCATTAAATTATATGAGAGCTTATCTTAATATTTATAGTATAATATAATACACCATATCATTATTTAAGAACTTCCCTTATCTTAAGCTTTATGACAGAAGATAATAAATTTGGAGGAGTGTAGCCCTGAATAAGTCCCGAAATTTTATTACCTCGTAGGAACCAACATAATAAATTATGAAAAAAAAGGTTTTAAATATAAAATTCTAAGAAAAAATCTGAGGGATATGAAAATAGTAAAAGATATCAATAATTATTGAATAGGATATGGACCGCTATATACCTATGCCTTAATTTAAAAAATTTAATAATTAAAAAATATTTGTAATTGAGAAATTATATATATATATATATATATATATATATATATATATATATATATATATATATATATATATATATATATATATATTTATTTATTTATTTATTTATTTATTTATATTTATATATTTATTTATTTATTTATTTATTATTTTATTATTATTTATTTATTTTATTTTTTTCTGAAATGAAAAGTTAACTTGTAGTTATTAGTAATTTTTTGTTTCATGTGTTATATTATGTTGTGAAACTAGATCCAAAAATAGAAGAAAAGAGATATCAACGCCTTAGAATAAGCCACTTCGAGGGGGCAACCTCCAATACATTACATGAATGAACAATTCTTGGATGATACAAATGACAAAACCTCCTCTCTATATATAAGAGTCCATGGGGCCACAATATAATCCTAGTGGGGCCACAATGTAATCCTAGCCGACCTAATAATAATAATGTAAGGGCACAATAATAACAATGTGGGGGTTACAAGGGTACAACTATAACAATAAGGGGGTTAAACTAACAACAATAAGGGACTATACTAGTAATATAAGGACCTAACATGCTCCTCTCCTTCAAAAAAGTGTTGTCCTCAATGCTTGAGTAGATCTGGGTGCTTCTGTATAAAATTCTCATCCTTCCATGTAGAATTTTCAGTGGGTAAGTTCTTCCATTTGATGAGAGACTCTGAAATTGATCGATTTCATAGCTGTTGAGTTCTTATTTCCGTGACTGCTTCAGGTTCCAATATGGTTTTTTCTTCCTCATCAAGTTCTGGCAATATTGTTTGAACTGGAAGTTTGTCCCCTATAACCTTTTTTAAGCATGAAACATGGAAAACTGGATGCACTTGCGAAGAAGTAGGAAGCTACAATTTGTATGCCATAGTACCAATATTTTGCAACACCTTGTAAGGACCATAGTACTTTTGCAATAATTTATTATCCTTCTTAGCTTACTTGAAGGACATTTGTTTGTATGGTTGTAGCCATAAAAATACCCAGTCTCCCACATCAAAACTTCTCTCACTGCGATGTTGATCTGCCTGTTGTTTCATTCGATTTTGTGCCAAATTTAGGTTATCCTTTAAGAGTTAGAGAACTTCTTGTTGATGCTCGATGTGATCCTCCACTACTTGAACCCTAGAATTTTCCCTTAAAGAATATGTGATGGATGGTGGATGATATCCATAAAGTGCCACAAATGGGGTCATTTTTGCTGCAATATGAAAGGAAGTGTTATACCACCATTCAGCGAGAGGTAACCACTTGAACCATTGTGCTTGCTTATCAGATACAAAACAACGAAGGTATCCTTCCAAAGATTTATTCACTATCTCTATTTGACCATCGGATTGAGGATGATAAGATGAGCTATGAGCTAGTTGAGTACCCAAACAAGAAAATAACTCCGTCCAAATATTTCCATTAAAAATGGGATCTTTGTCGCTCACAATAATCTTTGGGTTTCCATGTAGCTTTTGAATTGTGTCCACAAATGTAGTAGAAACTGTACTTGCTTCAAATGGATGAGATAATGCACAAAAGTGTGCATACTTGGTAAGTCTATTAGCTACCACCATGATGACACTCTTTCCTTTAGATTTAGGTAAACTCGTGATAAAATCCATTGAAATCTCCTCCCAACGTTGACTTGGAGTGGATAAAGGCTGTAGAACTCCCGGGGTCTTAATTGACTGAACTTTATTCTACTGGAAAACCAAACATAACGCCACAAACTTTTGAATATTAGATTTAAGGCCATCCCAAAAAAATTCTTTCTTCACCCCGTGGTAAGTTTTTAAAAATCCTGAGTGTCCTACTAAAGGAGAAGTGTGCAATTCCAGAAGAATCTTTTGTTTTAGTTGGGAATTCTTACAAAGATATAAGCGATCTCTGTACCATAAGGAATCATTTTTCCAACTAAATGTATCAGATGTACTAGGATCTTGCTGCAAATTTTGAATGAGAGTCCACACTTCTTCGTCCTTCTTCCATTCATCCCTTTCTTCGGTTATCCAATCTGGTTGGATAATTGAAATGGAACAAAGCAATGCTTCCACCTCTTCATCCTTTCTTGAGAGTGCATGTGCAACAACATTTAGCGTCCCTATTTTGTAGACAATTTCAAAGTCATAACCCAACATCTTTGTGACCCATTTTTGCTGCTCATCTAAAGATAGTCTTTGTTCCAAAAAGTGTTTAAGACTATCATGATCATTTTTTACCTTGAAGTGTCTTCCCATTAGGTAAGGTTTCCATTTCTTTAGTGCATGTAGAATTGCCAACATTTCCTTCTCATAAATATCCTTTTTTAAACACTTTCCTTTCATTGGACGACTTTCAAAAGAAATGGGTATTCCTTCTTGCATTAAAACAACACCAATTCAATTTCCTGAGGCATCACATTCCATAAAAAAGGTTTTTGTGAAGTCTGGCGTAGCTAAGACTGGTGCTAGGAACATTGCCTCTTTAAGATGTTCAAAGGCCTTAGTTGCTTCAGGATTCCATGAATATGCATATTTCTTCAATAATGTTGTTAGAGGTGCTGCTGTTCTCCTATAATTCTTAAAAAAATTGCAATAATACCCTGTTAACCTGAGAAATCCTCACAACTGCTTTATGGTTGTGGAGAATTTCCATTCCTTAATGGATTTAATTTTGTTAGGGTCTATCTTAACACCCTCTTGAGATACAATATGACTCGGATATTCCACCTCTTGTACTCCAAAGAAACATTTCAATGTTTTCGCATATAATTGTTTCTCTTGCAACAGTTTGAGCACCCTGTCAACATGTTGAATATGATCCTTCCAAGACTTGTTGTAGATTACTATATCATCAATAAATACTAGCACAAATTTTCTAAGGAAGGATTTGAAAATGGAATTCATCAACCCTTGAAATGTAGAAGGTGCATTGGTAAGGAAAAAAGGCATGACCCAAAATTCATAATGACCCTCATGAGTTCGAAATGTGGTTTTCAGAATATCTTCAGTCTTCATTCTAATTTGATGATATCCTGAACGAAGATCCAACTTGGTAAAATAAATTTCTCCATGTAATTCCTTCAATAATTCATCAATCACGGGAATGGGAAATTTATATTTAATATTGATCTTATTGAGCTTCCTATAATCCGAACACATCTGCCATGATCCATCCTTCTTGTGCACCAATACTACTGGAGCAGAGAAATAACTATGACTGGGTTGAATTATACTAGCCTCTAACATTTCTACAACCATACGTTCAATTTCACTCTTTTGGACATAAGGATATCTGTAAGGCCGGATGTTTGGAGGAACACTTCCTGGAATCAAATGAATAGCATGATCATGACCACGAATAGGTGGGAGTCATTTGGGAGTATCAAAAACCTGCTTGAACATCTGCTCCAAGACTCTTTGGAGATCTGGAGAAATAGATGATTTTGATGTTGGAACTTCTAGTGAGCATAATTGTACAATTACGCCTCGTTGTTCTTTCTTCGGAAGATTTGTCATGACATTAGAGCTTATTATATTTCCTGGCTTCCCTGTGATACCTCGTAATTCTATTTCCTTTCCTTCCGAAAAAAAATTCAAGAAAATTTCTTGAAAATTAAAAGCTATCGTCCCCAAAATCGCCACTATCAGACCTCTAGTACAACACGCACCTCCTATTGGGATGGAAAGCATTGGACTATTCAATACATATTCCCCCATGGATAGCTTGATATTAAGGCATTTTTCTGCAGCAATTTATACCCTCCATTTTCAACCATCACTTGACATTCTGGTGCTGGGTATAGGAAACAATTCAATTCCTTGGCTACCTTACAATGAATAAAATTATGGGTACTACACGAATCAATCAACACTATTACATTTTTCTTCTTGATATGTCCTTCTATCTTAAGAGTTTGAGGAGTGGTAATTCCTTCCAATGCATTACATGATATGGTCGAACCCATTTCTTCTTCTTCTAGGGTTTCTTCTTGGTGTATATCCTCTTCTTTTGAAGTTTCTTGTTCATTTTCTTCCTCTTCTTCACAATCTATGTAAAATAATTTCTTCTCAGCACGCTTATGACCTTTAGTGTATTTTCTATCAAAACTGTAGCAAATCCCTTTTGATATTTTTTCTTATAATTGCTATGGTGTCAACCTTGTAGGTTGTGGAAGTCTAGGAGTAGAAACACTTCCATCTTTATAGATGTGAGTGGTAGGCTTCCTTGTTGCCATAATTTTACATTCAATTTTTCTTGCCAACCTGAATGCCTTCTCTAATGAATCTGGTTCCCAAACGTGAACTTCATGTTGGATGTTATTCTTTAAAGTCCCTATGAAGACATCAATCCTGTGTTCCTCTGGAATATCAGTTACCCTTATATTCAATTTTTAGAAGTCCTCAATGTGCTCAGCCACTAAACCCTTTTGTTTAAGATTTATCAATTGGCTAAAGAAGGTGTTTCTCTTTGAATCCTCATAATGTGCTATCATTTCCTCCATAAAAATTGACCAAGTGACAATTTTTTTACAGGAGCAAAGCCATCGATACCATACAAATGTATTTTTTTCTAAATGTAAAGTTGCAATACATACCTTTTGTGTGTTTTGCACATTATTGAGATCAAAATATTTCTCCATCTGTAGTATCCATGTTATGGGATCCTTGCCATCAAAATTCCACATATCCATCTTTCGAATATGATGGTTCTTCCATCCAACCTTAGATTTTATGAAATCATGATTAACATTTATTTTGTTCTCATCATGAGTTTCCTCTACTATATTTTCGCCATTAGGAAACATTTCTTGTGTCAACTTTTCCAAACCTTCGATGTCTACTTTTATATCATTCTTCATGTTTTCCATGTTGCCTTTCATTTTTTCATTGATCTTAGCTTCCATGTCATCTGTTGATCATATGGTTAACATTAATCGTTTTTAAAAATAACCTTAAATAGCAAAGTATCGAATGTTATGACTCGTGGTGAGAAATTTAAATAATGGTTGGAGAGAAAAAATGCTAAGCTAAGTCACGTGGCTGAATAATTAAACGCATGTCTATAAAGGGGATGGAAATATGTAAAAGCTTCAAACATGAAGCGAACAAGCGAAGATATGGTTTAAAAGGTCTAAAACGAAAAATATTATAATACAGCCCGCCTTTATATTATGCACATTGACAGGGATCTCCGCATGTGCTATTCCGGGGGGGTCAAGGAGCGGAGGGGGGTGAGAGACCCATACCCCCGCAAAAATTTGGTGACGTGTCACGGGGGGTGGACACAAGGTAAATATTATATGGCGAAATGAAGTGCAGGCCCTAAAGTCTTCATGTTACATATTTTACAATTCCACGAGGAATATGTTTCGAGAACCAAGTTGCTTGCATGGCAGAAAGGTAAGGTAAGTCCATAGGTGAACTGGTACCGAGGCTCGTACCAGTATTACACCCGGCATGTGGTGTTCACCAACCTATAGTTAAACTCCCAATCCCTATGCGCCGCGTGCTCCATTGTCAGTGTCCTTACGACACTCACCCCACTTACTTCACCATTCTACCTTTTACCAAGGAATCCTCAGTCCTATATAACGGTCCCCCGTATTTTACTGCAATAAACTTACAGATATTCGGCTACGGTATAAACTAAAGTGGGAGCCCAGTGCCAGGTCTACCTAGTCACTATCAGTACCCTTGCGTCGCTTTCTCGAGCAGATTTCCCACTACACAGGTATTCCGTCCCTTATACCCCCTCTGGTTTCCTTTTGTTTTAAAATTTTTTCATGTCAGTCATGGGAAAGGTCACCCCCATGAAAACAGAACCAGAAACCCCTCTGGTCCATGAAACCAGAAACCCTCCTGGGTTCAAGCCCTTCATAGACATGCAAGCTGAAATATATGATCTGCAATACACTTTTCCCATCAGCAGTGTCAAACCGGAGCTTTTTAGACGACATGTCGAGAATAGGGATCGATATCGGGTGGTTCTATCAGGCCTATACCATCAAATTACCCCCCAGTCTATCCTGTGGTCAAGTTTATTTGCTGGCTTAGAGAT
Organism: Pinus albicaulis; assembly: GCA_034641835.2. Classification (NCBI taxonomy): domain Eukaryota; kingdom Viridiplantae; phylum Streptophyta; class Pinopsida; order Pinales; family Pinaceae; genus Pinus; species Pinus albicaulis. The sequence goes on from CM076570.1 coordinate 660,742,828, forward strand.
GCCTAGGACAAACGTCGAGGCACGTTTTTCTCGGCTCAAGGGAATAGGATTTTTTCTCTTTCTCTCGACATTATCAGACAAGCCCTTCGCTTTCCCACTAGCGCGAGCTATACCAGTTTTAGTGAAATGAATTTAACCCCTTAGTTTGTTAAATTTCCATGGGAACAACAAAGATACTTCATTTCCTCTATAACCAACCACCAGGCCACGTCTCTTCCTTCTGCAGAACCTTTCCCTTTGAGTCTGTTTAGAGAAGAAGTGCAGCCCATATTCTCTCTCATCGCAGGTCTTTTAAGTGTAGGCGGTTTGGGGGAAATTTCCAGGGCATGTGTCTCTTTCTTACAGTTAATGTCTCAAACGAGAGTAATTCTGGACATCCTTGGCTTGCTGGCCTCAACCCCGACCAATTTTTTACTGGAGCTTTGCTATGTACCAGTTACCAAATGGGGTGGGTTATTCCAAATTTCTAAATGAATTCATGCCTATTTCCTACACTATCATCCATGACTCTCCCTCACCTAGGGTTTTTCCTGAGATGAAGAGCTAGTTACAAGAGAGTAAAGCCCAAAGCACTGGGGATTGGTACATATATGACAATTATACCGAGATTCAGGTTTATGGCGTCGAGGGTCCCCCTTATCAGTTGCCTGTGTTCCCTGCCCGACGAATTTATGCTCTAAAGCACATTCGGAAGACCCTGAAATCTGACCAACTCCACTTTGTCCCTGCAAAGAAAGGTTTCATCCTGAAACTTCCCATTACTATCAGCCCTTTTATTGAAAATTCAAGGCATGCCCTCCCCATCGTTGAGAAGTTGCTGCAAGACATGGATCTTAGACAAGGAAAGGCTTGGCCCTATGATCTAAGGGGAATCATCTCTAACAGAAGAAGGAGGAACAAATCTACTCCTTACATACATGAAACGAGATCGTTTATAGAGTGGAGGGCTAATCTTGAAAATTGGCCTTTGCTTTCGCAAATGGAGACAGATTCATCTGCTACAGGGGAAGGAGGAGAGGCAGCTTCAGGAAGAGAAGCTGGTAAAGGTAAAGAAGAAGAAGAAGTGGGCCCATCAGGAACAAGTTCTCCCCTTCACAAAAAGCAGAAAAAAGTGACAAGCGAAGCAGAGGTAGTAGGGGAAGAACAGTTGCTCGAGCCGTTCATACCATATGGAAAACCCGACGCGAGCAGAATTGGGCTCAAGGTACTATGAGACAGCGTTACATCCTCTCACTACTCTGAGGTTTCACAGGCTATCAGAGAGGATGCTTCACATGTCGCAACTAAAAGGGGCCTAAAAGCCAGAGCTATCAGGGATAAGTACAAGGCTGAGCTAGAAGGATACATGGAGAAATACCACACCAGGATCTCAGCCTCCATGAATTTGGACACAGAACACCTTGTGTTGGCCATGGCTGAGGCCATTTTGGACCCGGATATAGGTACTACCAGTTATAGAGCACTTGAGTACGTGATCGACATGGATAAGGTGCCATCCCTTGATAAATGTAACTTGTTCCAGGTGGTTGGTGATATGTCAAAAGATGAGGTAATGTGGTTCACAATCACATTGAGAAAACTGGAGACTAAGCATGAACGAGTGAGTGAGACTCTCAGAAAAGAACAGTTGAACTCTCGCACCCTCACGAATCAAGTACATGCTTTCCTTGAGTCGATTAAAGGGAAAGAAACTGGAGAATCAAACCCACAGTGTTACGTCATCGAGCAATTACAGAAGGAGGTGGCGTCTCTGAAATGAAAGATTAGCATACCGGCCTACCACCATGTGCAGACAGCCGAATTGGCTCAGGCTGAGAAAGATAAGGCAGACCTAGCTAACTCTCTGGAAAAGGAGAAGGAAGAAAAGGAAAAAATGGCAGAAGCAATGACGGTTCTTCAGGGCAGGATGACGGAATTACAGACGACTTGGGATACACACAGTTGTGCACCACCTCAAGCCCAACTGGAAACGATTTCACTATCCGAGCAGCTGACTACAGCGATTGCCACAAATGCTATTCTAAAGAAGCAGGCTTCCATCGCAAGGCTAAGAGTCACTGAGTTGGAAACTACCTTGGCAGAAAATTCCAGAAAGATAGAGACTATGCAGAAGGAAATTAAGCAGGCAAAGAAGGAAAAAGTTGACCAACAAAAGACTATCAATGATCTCAACAGCCGCCTGAAGGGCAATATCACCCTCAAGGATTCCAGAAGGATAATTTGGTCAGAAATCACCACGGTGGTAAAAGGTCATTGGGATTTCCTGAGAGTCATTGAAGAAGTGAAATCATCTGTGCTTTATCTCCAAAGAAAGATTCGTGAGGGAAGTGCTAATATATCCAGCAGAGCCCAGCATGCCAGAAGTTATATCTCATTCTTGAAAGGGCTAAATTCTGATGACGTAGGGAAGCATGGCATAGAAATCAGGTTCAAGGAGGTCGTTGAGTGTCAGAAGATAATTGATAAAGAGTCTACCCGCATTGTAGCTTCAAGGACCTTAGGAAACGTGGCAGCCAATTTGAACCAGTTTGATATGGTTTGGGCCGAAATCACCACGGCTGGACTCCTGTCATGCTGGGATCCTACTACTCCTTTCGTGTTACAGTCATTATCATAGTACGAAGCATGTCTCCAAGAAGAGATGGACCGAACAGATGTATTGTCAGATAAAACCACCCAGTTAAAAGCTGAGACCATTGTTTTGTCGCTCCGCCAAGAATTTTCTCTCCTCCATCTGGTAAAGCATAAGATCCCCACCGCTGTAAGTTTTGACGACCTCACCAAAGATTATATCAAGGTGGAAGGATTCACAACAATTCTCGAGCCTGCAGCAGATAGTCAGCAGAGATGCACCCGATATGCTAGCCAGGTCACCAGCTCATCAGCCAACGTCCCACCACCTGTGTCAGCGACAGCCTCGACTCCATCTCATCAGTGAATATGGTCAATTCATGATTCAGCCCTAGCAGCCTTTTATTTTCACTTTAGTTTGTTACTTTTAAATTTTGAGTGGAATTCACATTCCGCTCCTGGATTTTACTTTCAGTCAAAACTGTTGTTTAATATTTTGTTTAAAACGGCCATGAGCCTAACTATAAATGATGATATACCCCTATTCCTCATCATGAATTTTGGTTATTTTTGACGGAGACCGCCAACTGATTACTAACACGCGAGGAATGTATTTTTCCAAAAAATATCTTCTTGCTCATGTCTCTGAAGCTCCTATATAAGCAGTAACTAAAGAGAAAAAGGGGTTCCAGATTTTCAAAAGAAATTGCTGTGAAAGAGTTTTTATATGAATTTTTTTGAAGCTTTAATACAAATGTGAAGAGCCCATTGGGTCTCAATGAGAAGGAGTTTTATCTTTAATGGGGATTCTGGTCTTGGTGCTTTACAGTTTGTAAATTTTTCTTACATCTTATAGTTTGGCTATTCATTTCATTTACATCCATTTATCTTGTATCATGTTCTGGAATGCGATTAGCCCACTGGTTTTGGTATGAATTTATCCTAGTTTATACTTATGCCATAACATGTTTGGCACTTTAAATATAGCTCAGGCATGATATGTTGTTCCATTTTCACTTCACCCGTACTTCTGCTATATTAGCTTCTATGATATGTTATTTGCAAATGCTATTATCATGTGTGGATTCTTAATTTCGTAAGCCCATCGCATGCTGATATATGTTTCTGGATATTGTCTCAACAACAGTTAGTATTCTCTTTATTCTACATACACAGTAAATACTTTCTGATTATTCATCTCTGTGAAGTATTTAGAATCCAACCCTCCTTGTAGAAAGTTGCCTTTGAATTTTCTGATACATTCGTGTTAGAGTTTCACACCTTGCCTCTACACTATTTCTTTCCCTATGGCAAGCTTCTGAAAGTTTTGGTCCCATTAAAATTAATCTTCTTGTTTACTAGAGATATCATGAGAGCCTTTTTCTGATAACTTCCAATATCATATCATATGCTCCTTGTTGTATAAGATGTGCTAGGCACTGGTCTTTCACAACTCAAGGCTGTCTCTAGGTTTGACAACATATTTATGGCGTCATTGCCGGGGAACGAAGTTAAGAAAATTTAAATCCCTGGGCCTCGACAAAATATTTATTCACTCTTCAGAAAGGTGAGCATGAAGAGTTGAGAGTTGTAGATCCCTCACCTTAGCGACTCCACAGTCATCTATCAGATAAACTTACTTGCAGTCCTGGCTCCCTTGAAGCCACACCTAAGGTCAGATATGTCTCCCTCACCTTGGCAACTCCACAGTCATCTATGAGATAAACTTACTTGCAGTCCTGGTTCCTTGGAAGCCACACGTGAGGTCAAATATGTCTCAGCCAAAGATACCTTCTGTGTCTGACCTAGAGAAGATCCTACATAGGAGAAATTGGAGGGAAAGACAATTCATCCACACTGAGATCCCTGATGTAGAAAATTTGAATAATTGATATATTATTCACTGAGATTCTCCTGATCACACACTATTTTAGCTTCATGCATAATACAGAATCTCTTCTACCATTGATCATCACATGCGGAAATAAAATCAATTGCATGCATACATTAAAACCACAAACAATCACACATATGAACACAGTATTTAGTGGGAAAGCTTAAAGCTGAAAACCCCAAATATCTGTATATTATATGTCATGGAGATCATGTAACAATCATAGTACAAAAGCTCCTCACAAGCTCTCATGCACACCCTCAATTGCTACACACTATCAAGCTAGATCTAGAAAAACACATGCTCCAATATTTTGCCACTTGATAGCCAGCCTCTATTGCGTAATTAATGCTATGGGATGGCTTCATTAAATAGATGAACCACCTGGATTGAACTGCGCAATCCTCATGGGCTACTCCACCTATCTGTGTGTTGCAAATAGCAATAGTATAGTCACAACTGATAGTTAACCTGCTCTTTCACCTATCTCTGCACTGGTATCCACTGAAACTGTCCATGCACTGAAGTTAACTGATGCATTCTTTATTTGATTTATGAGTTTATAATTAGTGAATTAATTAATAATTAATTCACACCACTCTCACTAATTGTATCAATTAGTTAAACTGAATATAAATAGCTCAAATATGTTTAGATTATTTAAACTGAATACAACTCCACTAACTTCCTCAATCAACTCCACCAAACTCTGTCACATGAGTTATAACTTAAGTATCCATGCAATAGCTCCAATTAACCCTCAGGAATAGCGTAATTCCTTCTGTCAGCTCCTGTGCCACATCTGTGCACTTAACTGAAGTGCTCCAAGAGAATAAGATAATGTTTAGAGTCCAAATATTATTAAGAGCTAATAATATTCGACATATCTATTTTTAGACTAGAAATCTAAAAATAGATTCCGCCCAGTATGTCTAAAAATAGAAGTCCATCTATTTTTTCCGACTTGACCAACCATCCACAAATAGCATCCTGAAACTCATAGAACATGATCCATATGTCTAAAAATAGACATAGTCTAAAAATAGACTTTGCGCCAAAAATAGCCTGCGGGCCCACTTAGTGAAGGCGACTTCTTTCCACTAAGATCATCATCTTGTTGCAATCTCAACACTCCCTCTCAACAAGATAAGGATTATCTGCCACCCCTATCCTGCCTCTATGGTATTCGAATTTGCTCCTGGTGAGCGCCTTCGTCAAGATATCAGCATCCTGATCCTTCGTGGGAATGTATGAAAGTAACATGATCTTCCACTGCACACAATCTCTGATATGATGATACCGGATGTCAATTTGTTTAGATCTACTTTCCGATGAACATCGGATTAATTGAGAGTAATTGATGCACCGATTATCACAATAAATCGTAGGCTCTAAGTGTGAAATCTAACAACTCGACCAGATCTTTCTTCAATTCATGTAGCCGCATGGCAAACCCAAACTTCGCCGCCACATACTCTCACCGTCGAACTAAGTGCCATGGATCTCTACTTCTCGCTGTACCAAGAAACTTTTGTCGACCTGATACTGAAAATCCCTCCAGATGTGCTCTTTCTATCTGTTGGGCTCCCTGCCCAATCTGCATCCGTGAAGCCACACAGCTGCACCTCATTCGACTGTCTGTACCATAATCCATATCCCGATGTGCCTCTGAGATATCTCAATACATGCTTTCCTGCCTTCCAGTAGAGCTTGGTAGGCTTAACCATAGCTTGTGAAAGCTAGTTAACAGCATAGCATATGTCGGGTCGTGTATTGACCAGATACATAAGCGACCCCACCAACTGTCGATAAACAGTGGCATCCACTACCTCCACCGAAGTAGCATCCTCCTTCCTCCATCCACCAGGAAGAGGAGTATCAACAAGCTTGTAACCATGCATGTTGAACTTCTCCAGTATCTCCCTGGCATACTTACCCTGAGAAACAAACAGTCCATCACTGCGCTGCCAAATTTCCAATCCCAGGAAATAATGAAGGAGGCCCAAGTCCTTCATCTCAAACTCCTTTGCAAGATCCTCCTTGCATGAGAGTATCAACAACTCATCACCTGTCAAAATAAAATCATCTACATAAAGTACAATGATCAGCAACTTACCCTCCACCACAATCTGGTATAGGTTCGGATCCGCCTCACTCTTGGAGAATCCAAGTCTGGTGAAATAACTGTCTATCCATGTGTACCAATCAGGAGGTGCTTGTTTCAACCCATACAGCGCTCTCTTGAGCCTGCACACATGCGACTCGCTGCTGAAGATCTCGAAACCTTCGGGCTGCTCTATGTACACCTCCTCCTCAATGACTCTATTGAGGAATGCAGTCTTCACATCCATCTGATGAATGTGCCACCCCATCTGCGCTGAGAGAGAAAGAATCATCTGTATGGAAGAATACCTTGCGACAGGTGCAAAGGTCTCCTCATAATCGATCCCCTCTATCTATGAAAATCCTCGGGAAACAAATCTTGCCTTGTACTTCTCCACACTCCCGTCAGTTGCTTGCTTCACTTTGTAGATCCATCTCGAACCCACCACTGATTTCCCCTCCGGTCTCGGGACAATCTCCCATGCACTGTTTCTAACAATCAAATCATACTCTTCCACCATGGCATCTACCTATGCGGGGTCCTCCACAGCTTCCTCGAAAGAGGATGGCTCTGTCACAATACACTTTCTCATAAGAGCCATGTATCTAGTATACCGGTCAGGTGACTGTCTCTCTCTGCGCTGTGATGTAGGTGCTCCTACAACCTTCTCTGCATCTTGAGCCAATCACTCAGCTTTCGTAGTGTGCTTCCGCCCTCTGATGGTTGGCGTTGCCTGAGTGGTCTCTTCCACTCCATGAACCTCCTCTTGTGGCTAATCCACATCCTGAGGCTCATCCTTAGGAACTAATAGCTCCTCCTCTACATGCAAGTGTAGCTCCCTCTCAAGTGAACACTTCATGGCTTTCTCCTCATGAAATTTGATATCCCGTCGCACAACAGTCTTGCGACTGTAAGGAAAATACACACGATAGTTGTGGGGCATATCAGTGTACCCCACAAATATACCAACCTCTGCAGTCGGCTCCAGCTTCTTCCTGGCATCCTTCGTCACATGAATGTAAACAAGTGAACCAAAAATCCTCAAATGGGAAATATCAGGCCTCTTACCAGAAAACGCCTCCTCGGGTGTACTCATTCTAAGTATCCCGTGAGGACAACGGTTCTACACATATACTGCAGTATTGCATGCCTCCACCCAAAAGTGAATGGGTAAGCCTTGATCATGCAACATCTCCCGTGCAACACCCATGATCGTTATGTTCTTCCGCTCAGCAACCCCATTCTGCTGTGGGTTATGAGGTGCTATGAGCTCTCTTCGAATTCCTTCTGCGCTACAAAAGTCCTTGAATTCACCAGAGATGAATTCACCACCATTGTCACTCCTAAGAGCCTTCACCTGCTTCCCTGATTCTTTCTCAACCGTTGCCTTGAACTCATAGAACTTTGAGCATGTCTCGCTCTTCTTCTCGCATGAAGAATATCCAAAGACTTACGAGAAAAATCATCAACAAAATATCACATAGTACCCGGGGTTTGCTGTCGGCCATCGAGATATGCCACTACACGTCTATGGTTCTCTCAAGGATCATCATGGCACGTCTATCCTTCTCATGAAAGGTGGCTTTCACGAATTTTCCCAAGGTACACCCCTTGCACTGATCTGACTATGCAAGAGTGCCTTTAGGAAGCCCAGTAGAAATCTGCTACAGTATTTTCAAAGCTCCATGGTGAAGGTGGCCCAATCTCCGGTGCCATAACTCGCCATCATCCCGGCTCACCACTCCTTCTGCCTTGCCTACCATTGTTGCACAGCCATCTACCTGCAATTGATAAAGGTTCTTAACTTGAACCCCTATCCTCTGGGTCTCACCAGTTTCCTTACTACCCAGGAAAGCCTTTCCCTCGCTAAAGACAACATCGTATCCCTTGTCTTCTAACATCACCATAGAGATAAGATTCTTCTTCAATCCTGGAACATGCATCACTTCCTTCAATCTGAAGGGTTTACCAGACTCCCTCTCAAAGGAAATGGTACCGATACCGGTCGCACTGTATCTACCATCATCACCCATCTCGATGTGCACTCCAAGATCTTTCTCATCCAGATCAGTAAACAAATTTCGATCTCCTGTCATGTGAAAAGACGCACCACTGTCAAGAAACCACACTGATCCCGTCACACTTGAGACCAAGCATGCGATTAGTAAAAAATCCAGCTCAAACTGTGAGGCTAAGGCCTCTCCAGCTGCAGTCCTAGCAGCCTGCTTATTTTTCTTCTTCTATGGAAAATTAGTGGCATAATGTCCGTGTTGGTGACAGTGAAAGCACTTCACCTTGGACATGTCCTGCTTCTTGCCTTTCACACCAGAATGAGAAGATTTCTTGCTCTTCCCCTTCTTTGCTTTGGCAACCAAAGCGCAATTCTCTTCATCAGAGTTCTTTGATGAAGATTCGTCCCTGGTACTTCGCCTTATCTCCTCTTGCACAAGATCCGACCAAAGTCGCTCCCATCCTGGCAATTTCTCCTGACCATTGACAGAGTCCTGATAGGAATGCCAACTCTTCGGAAGCCCAAGGAGAGCCAAGCTCACCAAGTCCTCATCATCAACAGTCACCCCCACACTTCCCATCTCATCCCTGCATTGGATGAATTTCATGAGGTACTTGGGCATACTGTCGCCTTTCTCCATATTTATGTTTCTGATTCTATCCTGGAGCGCCAACTTCCTCTAGTCGCTCTTGCTTTGGAATAAATTTGTCAAGGATTTCCACATCAAGAATGGAGAAGACTTACCATGAAGGTTGGATACTATGTGATCCTTCACACCCTCCAACAGAATCCTTCGACACTTTGTTGTCTTCTTTTGCCATGCGTCAAGTACGGCAGCATCACTAGAAGTAGGCTTTGGAACTTCAGTATCTATGAAATCCTTCAACCCATTGTCATCCTGCACCACCTCCATCCTGTCCTTCCATGCAATATAATTTGAGCTTCCCTCAAGGGGATACTCCAATCGCAATCCGTTGAAAGACATCTCAACTTCGACACCATGAAAACACTGCTGCAAATTCGAATTCCACCGGCACAAAACTCAACCGCTTCAATGTTTTGCAATTGCTCCAATGATCAATATCGCTCTGATACCATGTAGAAAATTTGAATAAATGATATATTATTCACCGATATTCTCCTGATCACACACTATTTTAGCTTCATGCATAGTACAGAATCTCTTCTACCATTGATCATCACATGCAGAAATAAAATCAATTGCATGCATACATTAAAACCACAAACAATCACACATATGAACACATTATTTAATGGGAAATCTTAAAGCTGAAAACCCCAACTATCTGTATATTATATGTCATGGAGATCATGTAACAATCATAGTACAAAAGCTCCTCACAAGCTCTCATGCACACCCTCAATCGCTACACACTGTCAAGCTAGATCTAGCAAAACACATGCTCCAATCTTTTGCCACTTGATAGCCAGCCTCTATTGCGTAATTAATGCTATGGGATGGCTTCATTAAATAGATGAACCACCTGGCTTGAACTGCGCAATCCTCATGGGCTACTCCACCTATTTTTGTGTTGCAAATAGCAACAGTATAGTCACAACTGATAGTTAACCTGCTCTTTCACCTATCTCTGCACTGGTCTCCACTGAAACTGTCCATGCACTGAAGTTAACTGATGCATTATTTAGTTGGTTTATGAGTTTATAATTAGTGAATTAATTAATAATTAATTCACACCACTCTCACTAATTGTATCAATTAGTTAAACTCGAATACAAATAGCTCAACTATGTTTAGATTAGTTAAACTGAATACAACTCCACTAACTTCCCCAATCAACTCCACCAAACTCTGTCACATGAGTTCTAACCGAAGTATCCATGCAATAGCTCCACTTAACCCTCATGAATAGCGTAATTCCTTATGTCAGCTCCCGTGCCACATCTGTGCACTTAACTGAAGTGCTTCAAGAGAATAAGATAATATTTATAGTCCAAATATTATTAAGAGCTAATAATATTCGACATATCTATTTTTAGACCGGCAATCTAAAAATAGATTCCGCTCAATATGTCTAAAAATAGAAGTCCATCTATTTTTCCAACTTGAACAACCATCCAAAAATAGCATCCCTTCGCATAATTTAGAACATGATCCATATGTCTAAAAATAGACATAGTCTAAAAATAGACATAGTCTAAAAATAGACTTTGCGCCAAAAATAGCCTGCGGGCCCACTTAGTGAAGGCGACTCCTTTCCACTAAGCTCATCATCTTGTTGCAATCTCAACAACTGAATTTTCTTTAGAATACTTTCCATCCTCTTCTTCTCAAGTGGCCCAAGTGCAAGGCTCCGACTCCACTGTGGGAGAAACCGGTGATTACTCAGACAGTCTACCTCTGGGAAACATCCAAATCAAAGACGAGGCTAAATTGATAGATACTACTCGTCACACATTCCATCCCACTCCAGAGGCCAAAGAGGTCAAAGAAGTCACTGAAGTATCTGTTGTTAGTATTCCGTCTTTTCCATCATCATCCCAAGTTGTTGTTCAATACATTCCTATTGTCATTCACACTTCACTTCCACCTCCTCCTCCTCTTACACATCAAACCCTTCTACTACCTCCACCTCCTCCTCCAATGGCCAATGTTCCTGGTTTCTTGTTGAATAATTATGCCCCCCTGGCATTACCACAAGTGTTAAATGATATGCCACAAGACTATCTGAAGATCTTACCTTGATTCAATGGGGAAAATGAGATTGAAGCTCAAAATCATATTGAGGTTTTATGCTCTTTTGCAGAGAACTTTAATGTGGAACCTCTAGATGTAGTATTAAGACTGTTTGTTCAATATCTTGATGGTGAAGCCCTAAAATGGTTTAAGACATTAGGAGACCATCCCATCACCACTTGGGAATGAATGGAGGATACTTTTCTTAGAAAATGGGGGGATAAGAAAGATCATGGACATTGTCTTACTGATTTTAACACACTCAAGAAAAGACATAACGAAGGAGTGTCAGAGTTCATCAAGAGGTTTAATAAATTGTATTTAATTCTCCCTGCTGATATGAAACCTCATCAAACTTCTGAAAAAGTTGTTTTCGTAGCAGCTTTTGACTCAGAATTTGGTTTCTCTCTGAGAGAAAGAAAGCCTACCACCCTAGATGATGCTCAAATAGATGCACTAGAGTTCGAGGCAAATTTCACCTTCACTAGTAAATCAAAGGGAAAACCATACCAAGATGCTAGAAGGAAAGGCAAAGAGGAGGTGTCTACTTCTAGCCAAGATAGAGACTCAGCTAACAACAGAATTGAAGAAATGAACAAAATGATTAAGAACCTTTCTAGTAAGCTGGTCAAACTTGAATTGGAGGCCAAGAATTCATCCTCCAAGAATTTCCAGAATGCTCTAAACAGGGGTTACAATCCTCAGTATAGGAAACCACCTCTGCAAATACTGTAAAGGGAACAGAAAGAGCAACAAGATCAAGTACCACACTCGCTGTATTTGGAAGGTCAGGTAGATGGTCCTACTGAAGACACTGCCTATGAGAAAGAAGATGCATATCTTTATTTTTCGAATAGTGATGAGGTTGAATGTCCCTTGCAAGGAAGTAATGAAATGGAGATTCCATTACAAGAAGAAGAGAAGGCTAAAGGCAAAGAAGACCCAGAGATTGATGACTATTGCAAGCAGTTTTTTGATTTCATGCAAGCACAGTTCAATAGAAGATATGACCTCAGATCTTCCAGGAAAAGGACTCGTACTCAAGATCAAGAAGAAGAGCCACCTTAGAGGGAAGCTTCTTCTCAGAAGGAGAAGACAGTGCAAAAGGTCACAGACAAAGGTAAGAGGCCTCTAAACGAATCTTTGCAGTCTAATGATGAAATTCCTTCCTCTTAAAAAGTAGTCACTCCCTCTAATACCAAGTCTGTGTCAAAAGAAGTCAAACCCTTGGCCAAAAATAAAGAGTCAAAGGAGGTTGTGACATAAAAGTCCTCTTATGCCTTTAGTTTACAAAAGGAGCTTGAGAAGGTAAAAATCCCAGTTCCCTTGACTAAATTGTTGAAGCAGCCTGCATATCAGTCCCAGGTCACCTCATTCATGCTTCCTCCAGAAGCAGAACATATCCCAGATAGTTTGAACCTTCAAGAAGAAATACCCATGATTGTGTTTGGCCCCCACGTTGAGGAATTAGATGCCTCTACTCCTCCTTTTTTTATGTCTCTAGTGATTCATGACCTGTTATTACATAACTGTATGTTAGATTCGGGAGCTTCCCATAATCTGTTGCCTCTGTCAGTCATGGAACAACTAGGACTACAAATCACTTGCCCATACAAGGATCTCTATTCATTTGATTCCAAAAGAGTTAAATGCCTAGGTATGATCAAGGATCTGGTGGTCAATTTGGCCCAGATCTCAACCAAAAGTGTGGTGATGGACATTGTGGTGGTTGAAATCCCAGCTCGCTTCGGCATGTTGTTATCAAGGTCCTGGGGGACAAAAATCAGTGGGTCAATCAAGTTGGACTTAACATATGCTACTATCCCAGTTTTTGGTGGCTAGGAGAGGAGATTGTACAGGGAAACTAGATTTGTCAAGACAGTTACCAAAGATGATAACTCAGTCAATTCTCTAGTCTATAGTAAAGAGGGAGACTTCTCATGCTTGATGCTGGAAGAAGATCAAGATTATGCTCATGAACCATCATTCTGCTAGATCAAGGCCGAGCAGTACTTAGAGAACCATGAAGCAGGAATTTGGACACTTCATTTTGACGGAGCAAATTCCAGAGAAGGTAATGGAGCTGGAGTATTATTGATTTCTCCCACAGGCCAATGGGTCCCATTGTCTTTCAAGCTAGAATATGAAGCCACTAATAATCTGGCCAAATATGAAGCACTTCTGTTAGGTTTATAGATAGCCAGAAGCATGAATATACAGAGTTTAAAGGTTTTGGGAGATTCGGAGCTGGTACTTAGACAAGTGAAGAATCAGTGTCAAACCAAACATCCTAGGCTGAGGGCTTACAGGAACGAAGTGTGGGACCTGGTGGAAAATTGTTTCTTGGCATTTAACATTCAATTTATGCCTAGAGAGTAGAACAGGATGGTTGATTCCCTTGCAGTAGCTGCTAGTACATTTCGTCCACCTCAGAACCCTCTCTTAAGATATGAAATTGAGGTGCGTTATCGGCCATCAATCCCAGACAACATCAAGCACTGGCAGGTGTTTGAGGATGAAGAGAAAGTAAAAATATTTATGGAAACAATTAGAGAATTCTCAAACATGGAGATATATGTTTTTGAAGAAGAAGAAGTTGAAGACCTTTCAGAAAACAAATGGGAGGAAACGATGGCAGGTCATAAAGTGTTGCAGTTGAAGGGAAATGTTATACCTAGAGGGTTGGTGCCTCTATAAAGAATTTTTGACAAGAACGATGTCCCACTGCAGCCAAACAAATTCTTAGAAGAAAATCATGTAGAAGACCTGAATCTTGGTATTGATGCTGACCCCAAAATTGTGAAGTTGTCCAAGAAAGTCCCAGGAGAATATAAAGAGCTCTACCAAAAATTATTTCAGTCCTACAAAGATGTGTTTGCCTAGTCTTATCAGGACCTGAAAAATTTTTATATCAGCATCATGCAGCACAAATTTCCTCTGAAAGGAGATGCAAAGCCGCACAAGCAGAAGCTTAGACAGATTAACCCTCTTCTGCTCCCCTCAATAGAGAAAGAGGTTAAAAATTTATTGAAGGCCAAAATAATTGTGTCATTGAGGTACTATGAGTGGGTGACAAACTTAGTCCCTATCTGAAAAAAGAATGGAGAAATAAGGTTGTGTGTTGACTTCCGGAATCTAAATCGAGCATCCTTAAAGGATAATTACCCACTGCCCAAGATGGATCATATTCTGCAGAAAGTGGTGGGAGATTCTCGGATGTTAATGATGGATGGATTCTCTGGTTACAATCAGGTGGCTATACTTCCAGAAGATCAAAGGAACAATGCTTTCACCACACCATGGCGTACATTTATGTATTCCAGGATGCCTTTCGGGTTGATTAATGCAGGGGCCACTTTTCAAAGGGCCATGGACATCGCTTTCGTTGGGGAGCAAGATAAGTTTGTGGTAGTCTATCTGGATGATATCACGGTGTTTTCAAAAGATGATGCTAAGCACATTGAACATTTGTGTAGGACTTTTGAGAAATGCAGAAGGTATGGTCTCTCTCTCAATCCACAAAAGTCATTATTTGCATTAGAAGAGGGCAAGCTTTTGGGACATATTGTAACCAAAGACGAGGTAAAAATTGATCCTAAGAGAGTTGAAGTCATTAATGGTATCTCTCTCCCCATAACTAAAAAGGAGGTGCAGGTGTTCCTTGGGCGTATTAATTTTCTAAGGAGGTTTATTCCTAACTATGCATAGATAGTTATACATATAAAAAACATGCTTAAGAAGAATAATGAGGTGAAATGGTCCCAGGAATCACGAGAGGCCTTTTCTAGGATCAAAAATGCCTTTGCTGAAGCCCCGGTGTTGGCTGGGCCAGACTATACTAAACCCTTTATGATCTTTTCATTTGAATCACCTCATACAGTGGCAGGAGTTTTATTACAGAAAAATGAAGAGGGGTATGAGAAACCCATCGCTTTTTTCAGCCAGGTGCTCCGTGATGCAGAATTGAAATATAACATATTAGAAAAGTAGGCTTATGCTCTGGTGAAGTCTCTCAAGGCATTTCGTATGTATGTTCTGCAGTCACACATCACAACATTTGTACCCACAACTGCAGTAAAAGACATCCTTATCCAAGGAAATAGTGAGGGAAAAAGGGGGAAGTGGATTGCCAAAATACAAGAATATGAGCTGGACATCCGCCCTACCAAACTAATTAAGGGACAAGGGTTAGCCAAAATCCTATCTGAATCAAATTGTCAGGCCCTGGGTATAAATCTGTCCATGATAGCTAATGAGGAGCCTGAGAAGAAGGAAGAACAACAGGGAGTAGATATATCCACTCAGAAAACAAACATGAAGTATCTCATCAGTTCATTGTATAAGGAGATCGTGGAGCATCTTTTGACCCTCAGTTGTCCTCCTAGCTGTGACAAAGCTAAATACAGAACATTAAGGTTGAGATCACAGAAATTCGTTGTTACCAATGGTCAGCTGTACTGGTGATATCCTTTAGGGATTCTGCTCCTATGTCTCACAGAGGATGAGGTAGAGAATATAATGGCCAAATTTCATGAAGGAATCTAGGGGGGGTCATTACAGATGAAGGGCCTTTTTGATTAGCATGCCAAAGATTGGAAGTTGCAGGTTGGGGATTTAGTGCTCAGATGGGATATTCGAAGAGCTGATAAGGGGAAACATGGTAATTTTGACCCACTTTGGTTCGACCCTTTTAAAATTGTGGAACAAGGGGGCAACAACACTTTCAGGTTGGAAAATTTACAGGGAGACTTGCTCGATGCCCCTGTAAACGGTCAGTTCCTCAAACCTTACTTCCAGTTCTGATTCAGGCTGAGAGAGCTTGATGTACTATATTGTATATTAGTTTTATGTTTTCATCTTTGTTTGAATGATGTGTGATTCATGATGAATTATGAAGAGAAAAAAAAAATATGCTGAAGGGTGGTGTCCACATAGAAGATTAACAGGTGGTCTGCAAATTTCTCGACATGCCCAAGGATGAACATGCCGTCCCCAGGTTGAGCCAATGTTGATCATATGGTTAACATTAATCATTTTTAAAATAACCTTGAATAGCAAAGTATCGAATGTTATGACTCGTGGTGAGAAATTTAAATAATGGTTGGAGAGAAACAATGCTAAGCTAAGTCACGTGGCTAAATAATTAAACACATGTCTATAAAGTGGATGGAAAGACGTAAAAGCTTCAAACATGAAGCGAGCAAGTGGAGATATGGTTTAAAAGGTCTAAAACGAAAAATATTACAATACAACCTGCCTTTATATTATGCACGTCAACAGGAGTCTCCGCATGTGCTATTTCGGGGGGGTCAAGGAGCGGAGGGGGGTGAGAGACCCACACCCCCGCGGAAGTGTGGTGACGTGTCATGGGGGGTGGACACAAAGTAAATATTATATGGCGAAATGAAGTGCGGGCCCTAAAGTCTTCATGTTATGTATTTTACAATTCGACAAGGAATACGTTTCGAGAACCAAGTTGCTTACGCGGCTGAAAGGTAAGGTAAGTCCATAGGTGAATTGGTACCGAGGCTTGTACCAGTATTAAACCCAGCACGTGGTGTTCACCAACTTGTAGTTAAACGCCCAATCCCTATGCGCTGCATGCTCTATTGTTAGTGTCCTTACGACGCTCACCCCACTTACTTCACCATTCTGCCTTTTACCAAGGAATCCTCATTCCTATATAACGGTCCCCCGTATTTTACTGCAGTAAACTTACAGATATTCGGCTACGGTATAAACTAAAGTGGGAGCCCAGTGTCAGGTCTACCCAGTCATTGTCAGTACCCCCGCGTCGCTTTCCTGAGTAGATTTCCCACTGCACATGTATTCCATCCCTTATACCCCCTCTGGTTTCCTTTTGTTTTAAAATTTTTTCATGTCAGTCATGGGAAAGGTCACCCCCAAGAAAACAGAACCAGAAACCCCTCAGGTCCGTGAAACAAGAAATCCTTCCGGGTTCGAGCCCTTCATAGACCTGCAAGCCGAAATATGTGATCCACAATACCCTTTTCCCATCAGCAATGTCAAACTGGAGCTTTTTAGACGACATATCGAGAATAGGGATCGATATCGGGTGGTTATATCAGGCCTATACCATAAAATTACCCCCCCAGTCTATCCTGTGGTCGAGTTTATTTTCTAGCTTAGAGATGCCTACGACGAACGTCGAGGCATGTTTTTCTCGGCTCAAGGGAATACGATTTTTTCTCTTTCTCCTGACATTATCAGAAAAGCCCTTCGCTTTCCCACTAGCGCGAGCTATACCAGTTTTAGTGAAATGAATCTAACCCCTCAGTTTGCTAAATTTCCATGGGAACAACAAAGAGACTTCATTTCCTCTATAACCAACAACCAGGCCACGTCTCTTCCTTTTGCGGAATATTTCCCTTTGAGTCTGTTCAGAGAAGAAGTGCAGCCCATCCTCGCCCTCATCGCAAGTATTTTAGGTGTAGGCGGTTTGGGGGAAATTTCCAAGGCATGTGTCTCTTTCTTACGGTTAATGTCTCAAACGAGGGTAGTTCTGGACATCCCTGGCTTCCTGGCCTCTAGCATTCAGACCCAATTCCAAGAGCTTTCAGAAATTGGTCACTTCCACTTTTTTTTCCCTGGTTTTCTACCTCTTCCTATATCAGCATGACGATAAGTTCGAGGGTTTGGGTTTAGAGAGGGTGTATAAAGTAAATTCTCAACCCCGCCCAGTTTTTGACTGGAGCTTTGCTACGCACTAGTTACCAAATGGGGTGGGTTATTCCAAATTTCTAAATGAGTTCATGCCTATTGCCTACACTATCATCCATGACTCTCCCTTACCTAGGGTTTTTCCTAAGATGAAGATCTGGTTACAAGCTAGTAAAGCCCAAAGCACTGGGGATTGGTACCTATATGACAATTATACTGAGATTCGGGTTTATGGAGCTGAGGGTCCCCCTTATCAGTTGCCTGTGTTCCTTGCCCGACGAATTTATGCTTTGGAGTACATTCGGCAGACCCTAAAATCCGACCAACTCCACTTTGTCCCTGCAAAGAAAGGTTTCATCCTGAAACTTCCCATTACTATCGGCCCTTTTATTGTCAATTCAAGACATGCCCTCCCCATCATTGAGAATTTGCTGCAAGACATGGATCTTAGACAAGGAAAGGCTTGGCCCTACGATCCGAGGGGCATCATATCTAACAGAAGAAGGAGGAACAAATCTACTCCTTACATACATGAAACGAGACCATTTATAGAGTGGAGGGATAATCTTGAAAATTGGCCTTTGCTTTCATAGATGGAGACAGATTCATCTGCTATAGGGGAAGGAGGAGAGGTAGCTTCAAGAAGAGAAGCTGGTAAAGGTCAAGAAGAAGAAGTGGGCCCATTAGGAACAGGTTCTCCCCTTCGCAAAAAGCAGAAAATAGTGACAAGCGAAGTAGAGGTAATAGGGGAAGAATAGTTTCTCGAGCCATTCATACCATATGGAAAACCCGATGCGAGTAGAATTGGGCTCAAGGTTCTATGAGATATCGTTACATCCTTTGACTACTCTGAGTTTTCACAACCTATCAGAGAGGATGCTTCATAAGTCGCAACTGAAAGGATCCTGAAAGCCAGAACTATCAGGGATAAGTACAAGGCTGAGCTAGAAGGATACGTGGAGAAATACCACACCAGGATCTCAGCCTCCATGAATTTGGACACAGAACACCAAGTGTTGGCCATGGCTGAGGCCATTTTGGACCCAGATACAACTACTACTAGTTATAGAGCATTTGAGTACGCAATCAACATGGCTAAGGTGCCATCCCTTGATAAATTTAACTTGTTCCAGGTGGTTGGTGATATGTTAAAAGATGAGGTAATGCGTCTCACAATCACGTTGAGAAAACTAGAGACTAAGCACAAACGAGTGAGGGAGACTCTCAAAAAAGAACAGGCGAATTCTCGCGCCCTCATGAATCAAGTACGTGCTCTCCTTGAGTCGATTAAAGGTAAAGAAACTAGAGAATCAAACCCACAGCATTACATCATCGAGCAATTGTGGAAGGAGGTGGCGTCTCTGAAATGCGAGATTAGCATATCGGCCTCCCACCATGTGCAAACAGCCGAATTGGATCAGGCTGAGAAAGATAAGGCATACCTAGCTGACTCTCTGGAAAAGGGGAAGGAAGAAAAGGAAAAAATGGCAGAAGCAATGACGGTTCTTCAGGGCAGGCTGACGGAACTACAGACGACTTGGGATACACATAGTTGTGCACCACCTCAAGCCCAACCGGAAACGAGTTCGCTGTCCGAGCAGCTGACTACAGCGATTGCCACAAACGCTATGCTAGAGAAGCAGGCTTCCACCACAAGGCTAAGAATCACTGAGTTGGAAACTGCCTTAGCGGAAAATTCTAGAAATATAGAGACTATGCAGAAGGAAATTGAGCAGGCAAAGAAGGAAAAATCTGACCAACAGAAGACTATCAATGATCTCAACAGCCGCCTGAAGGGCAATATCACCCTCATGGATTCCAGAAGGATAATTTGGTCAGAAATCACCACGGTGGTGAAAGGTCATTGGGATTTCCTGAGAGTCATTGAAGAAGTGAAATCATTTGTGCTTTATCTCCAAAGAAAGATTCATGAGGGAAGTGCTAATATATCTAGCAGAGCCCAGCATGCCAGAATTTATATCTCATTTTTGAAAGGGCTAAATTCTAATGATGTAGGGAAGCATGGCATAGAAAGAAGGCTCAAGGAGGTCGTCAAGTGTCAAAAGATAATTGATAAAGAGTCTGCCCACATTTTAGCTTCAAGGACCTTAGAAAACGTGGCAGCCAATTTGAACCAGTTTGATATGGTTTGGGCCGAAATCATCGCGGCTGGACTCCCATCATGCTGGGATCCTACTACTCTTTCCGTGTTACAGTCATTATCAGAGTACGAAGCACGTCTCCAGGAAGAGATGGACCGGACAGATGTATTATCAGATTAAACCACCCAGTTAAAAGCTGAGACCATTGTTTCGTTGCTCCGCCAAGAATTTTCTCTCCTCCATCTAGTAAAGCATAAGATCCCCACCGCTATAATTTTTGATGACCTCACCAAAGCTTATATCAAAGTGGAAGGATTTGTAGCAATGACCGAGCCTGCAGCAGATAGTCAGCAGAGATGCACCCGATATGCCAGCCAGGTCGCCAGCTCATCAGCCAACGTCCCACCACCTGTGTCAGTGATAGCCTCAACTCCATCTCATCAGTGAATATGGTCAATTCATGATTCGGCCCTATCAGCCTTTTATTTTCAATTTAGTCTGTTACTTTTAAATTTTGAGTGGAATTTACATTCCGCTCCTACATTTTACTTTCAGTCAAAATTGTTGTTTAATATTTTGTTTAAAACAGCCGTGAGCCTAACTGTAAATGATGTGATGCCCCTATTCCTCATCATGAATTTTGGTTATTTTTGATGGAGACGGCCAACTGATTACCAGCACGCGAGGAATATATTTTTCCCAAAAATATCTTCTCGCTCATGTCTTTGAAGCTCCTATATAGGCAGTAACTAAAGAGAAAAATGGGTTCTAGATTTTCAAAAGAAATTGCTGTGAAATTTTTTTTGTATGCATTTTGTTGAAGCTTTAATACAAATTTGAAGAGCCCGTTGGGTCTCAATGAGAAGGATTTTTATCTTTAATGGGGATTCTGGTCTTGGTGCTTTACAGTTTGTAAATTTTTCTTACGTCTTATAGTTTGGCTGTTCATTTCTTTTACATCCATTTATCTTGTATCATGTTCTGGAATGCGAGTAGCCCACTGGATTTGGTATGAATTTATCCTAGTTGATACTTATGCCATAAAATGTATGGCACTTTAAATATGGCTCAGGCATGATATGCTATTCCATTTTCACTTCACCCGTACTTATGCTATATTAGTTGCTATGAGATGTTATTTGCAAATGCTATTATCATGTGTGGATTCTTAATTTCGTAAGCCCATCGCATGCTGATATATGTTTCTGGATATTGTCTCAACAACAGTTAGTATTCTCTTTATTCTACATACACAATGAATACTTTCTGATTATTCATCTCTGTGAAGTATTTAGAATCCATCCCTCCTTGCAGAAAGTTTCCTTTGAATTGTCTGATACATTCGTGTTAGAGTTTCGCACCTTGCCTCTGCAGTATTGCTTTCCCTGTGACAAGCTTCTGAAATTTTTGGTCCCATTCAAATTAATCTTCCTGTTTACTAGAGATAGCATGAGAGCCTTTTTATGATAACGTCCAATATCATATCATATGCTCCTTGCTGTACAAGATGTCCTAGGCACTGGTCTTTCACAACTCAAGCTTGTCTCTAGGGTTGACAACATCATCCATCTTAGCTTCCATGCCATCCATCTTAGCTTCCATGCCCACTTCCATGCCATCCATCTTAACTTCCGAACCATTCATTTTAGCTTCCACGCCTTTCTTCGAACCATCCATCTTAGTTTCCACGCCTTTCTTCAAAACTTCCATTTCATTTTTTGTTGCTCTTTGCGATAGAGAAATTTGGTGCACTTGCTCTTGTTATTTTGATATCTCATGTTGTGTTTCTTCGTATTCATAAGTCATAGTGGAGCCTTCTGAAGGCTTAATGGGTGTTGAATTATTTTTACGGGGCATTTTAGAACCCAATACTAATATCTATTCTTAAATATTCCCTTGGAATAAATTCAAACTATTTTTTTCAAACGAGACATGTAATTCGAAAAAAAATACACATATTTTTCTTTCTTTTGAGGAGCTTGATTTTGAAACTGAATTATCTTTATGATTTTGGATCTTCAATATCTGAAATTCAGCCCTAAATTATTCCTCTGAATCTTCTTTCGAATGCCACAGGTCTGACCTGATTTGGATTTTCAAGTCAAATTTATGTCCAATCTCCCACAGTGACCTAATTATGGACTAGTTCAGTAGAGCAAACTTGTACGACTTGCCACATGTCACTGTTTCCTCCTTCGGCTCTGAAATTGATAGACATAAAACTAAAATCTGTGTACCTATGGCCACTTTTTACAGCATTCCAATCTAATGCTCAGAGAGAGAGCTATGAAGAGTTTCCCATGATCACCTCTTTGAGATGAAATTCAGAAGCTTGAAAAATCCCTAACTTCCAAAGATCATATCTCCGCAAGTATTGTGAACCAAGATCTAAAATTTTGCAATGATGTTTTGCAGGATTTCAGCTTCAAACTCTAAAAATTTCAGCTTTTTAACCTTCATATAAAAAATTTTATAGCGAAAATTCCACGATGACCTGTTTATGTTAAATTCAAGAGCCTGCAAAATGACCTAACTTCCACAGATCATATCTCTGAAAATGTTGGAAACCAAGATCTAAAATTTTGCGACGATGTTCCTCAGGCTTTTGGCTTCACACTCTAAAAATTTCAACTTCTGAATCTTCGTAGAAAAAATTTTATCGCGAAAATTCCACGATGACCTGTTTGGAGCAGCGAAACCCTAGAATCCTAAAGCTCTGATACCAAATGTTGTGAAACCAGCTCCAAAAATAGAAGAAAATAGATATCAACGCCTTAGAATAAGCCACTTTGAGGGGGAAACCTCCAATACATTACATGAATGAACAATTCTTGGATGATACAAATGACAAAACCTCCTCTCTATATATAGGAGTCCATGGGGCCACAATGTAATCCTAGTGGGCCATAATGTAATCATAGCCGACCTAACAATAATAATGTAAGGGCACAATAATAACAATATGGGGGTTACAAGGGTACAAATATAACAATAAGGGGGTTAAAGTAACAACAATAAGGGACTGTACTGGTAATATAAGGACCTAACATATTAATCTTTAATTATTTATTTTGGTGAAAAATTGTTTAATAGCCATAGAAATCAATATTAGAAAAAAATTATGACTTGGAAAGGGTAGAGAATTCTAGAGACACTCCTATATGCAGTTCTTTTGATGGGAAAAATGGCCATATCAAAATTTGAGAAATCACCTGGGCAAGGCCCAAATTATACCCTTATCCATTTGGGATGGTGATTTCAACTGGTATGTGAACTCGGTTGCCACTAAATAAGTTTCTCCTTAAAAAGGAGAGTTTATAATATGGTTTCATAAATGAAAATGAAATTTGATCTAATATGCAAGCAGTAAAAATAAATATAATATATCTCAATTAAGATAATAAACAGTCCCACTCTTAACCAAAAACAAGATGCAAAGAGAACACATATAATCTCTTGTCTGCTTTGTTTTAAACCCTCTTCAGAAACCATATAAAATGGCATCGTTGAAAGGGGGGACTCCCCCTTCCCTTACCCCTACTTCTCTAGAATATGAGGAAGTAGCCTTCTAGGCTTTGGTGTCTTACCTACCAAAGTGTCAGATAACTTTTGGTATTCAGTCCAAATTTATGAAGAGAAACGAAGAAGTTTGTGATATTTATCTGTCGATTGGAGGTGCACCACATTGGCTTACTCAAAATGGGCATTGACTTTTAAGTTCACGAGCATGTGGCCCTCTCTGAGATTGATTGAGGCTTGGATGGAGAGATCCTGGAAGTCTATGATGAAAGGTAACATCGCAATATTTGTTGTTGGAAATGTATTTTTTGCATTTTTATTTGAGCTCCGAGAAGATACAGATGTTATATTTCGTTATGGCCCTTATTTTCTTGGGTATCGAAGAATGTATGAAATAAATGGATGCCTGTCATCAACTAGGATGAATATGTTCCAATAGTCATTGCTGCTTTGGGTGAAATTCCCTTTCCTCCCTTTGTCATGCTTGAGTGATGACTGTCTTAGGGCGATTGGAAATGGGGTTAGAAAATAATTGACAAAGTTGAACCGAGGGGGTCTCATTTTTCCTATGCAAAGATATGTGTGGAGGTGGATCTAGAAAAGTGGCTTCCATCAAAATTCAATTTAACCCTGAGAGACTGGAAACATAGATAAACCTTCGACTATGAACAAATCCCTTTCAAGAGCAGACATTGTCATGAATATGGAAACTTCACTTGGGATTGCTTGAAGAATCCACTAGTATCTAGTGCTAAACAACCTACACCTGTTGAAGATCAACGGAAGACCTGAATAAATAATGGTAATAAGGGCTCAGTAGTGGGAATCAGAACTTCAATGAATAAATAAAAGAACATGGCGACAACATATTCAAACCCTTTCAATGTGTTGGAAAAAGAGATAATAATGAAGAAAAGGGAGAATCCCTAAAGAATGATAATAGCGAGGAAAAATAAGTAGAAGTGGAGGAAGGAGAAATGAAGGAAAAAACTCCCCTAAGGAGCGGTCTAGTGGTTTTGACACCTGGAAAGGCAGTTTCACCTAATCTGAAGACCTGCATTAGTAGTGGAGCACATTGATCATGGCAAAGGGGATAGTTACGGTACTCACAAAGCATATGGCCAAAAATATTGTATGGGTTGATGAAGGAAGTAGCCAGGAAACTGAGAGCTCTTGAAAGAAAGAAAATCGAAAAAACCAAACCCCAAGGGATAAGGAAGTAGATCAGAATAAAAAATTGGGAAATCATCCCATAATAACAAAGATTTTAAAAAATAAAGGGGCTAAAGGCAAAATTGGAAAGGATGGTAGGTCGTTGCAAACCCCCACTTTGAGATGATTATTTTATCTTGGAATATTAGGGGTTTTAGGAGCCTCCTTAAATCCCTGGCAATAAAAGACATGGTAAAACAAGAATCCCCTTGGATTTTTTTCTGCAAGAGACGAAAATGGAGGAATAAGAGGTCTGCAAGTTAGCTAAAATTTTATGGAGAGATAGTGTGGGAGTGGTTCAACATGTGAGGGGCACTTCTGGGGGTCTTTGCATCTTTTGGTATCCTTTCCACTTATCCTTAGTAGAAATCATGAAACACCAATACTATATTTTGGTAGTACTAGAAGATCAGGTGAATGGAGAATGAGTTATGGTGATAAATGTGTATGCTCTCGTTTCGTATGGGAAGAACTTTGAGTTTTTGGATTATATAGATGAGATAAGATTGAGAGGGAGGTGTCAAGATTATATAATTGGAGGTAATTTTAATACATTGATTAGTGCCTCAGAAAAAAAGAAAAAAAAGAAAAAGAGGAGGATCCTTGGTCTGAGATCCGTTCAGGGATTGCATGGAAGATATGATATCAGATTGGGATTTGATATATGTTGTCCTGAAGGTAGGTAAATACACTTGGACAAATAGAAGAATGGGGGAGGCTCATATAGCGACTAGATTGGACATATTTCTAGTACACAGTGGCTACCTCCTTAAAGGCATTGAATGCACATCTGTTATTATTCCAAATGGAATCTTATATCGTTAGAAAATATCCTTGTGGTTAGATAAACTGGAAAACTATGGGTCGATCCCGTTTCGTTTCAATCTTTCTTGGGTCCAAGAAGAAGGGGTGCAAGAACTTATCAAAGAAGCGTGGATAATATTGGTCCAGGGCTCCTCGTCTTATATCTGGGAGTCTAAGCTTCACAATGTTAAAAATTTCCTTATAAAATGGTTGAAGGAATCATACAAGCCCCTCGGGGAATAAAAGAGAGAACTCCAGGCTCAGCTAAAAATCTCATTATAAACTGACAAGTCAGGCACCGATAGAATATTGACATCTCATAATGGAAAGAGAATTATCGAATATGTAGAAATTAGACAAACAGTATGTATATCATATTCAATCTGATCTAACAATGTACTAAAGCTAGATACTGAATCGCATCTACAAATCAATTGTGGAAATTAAACACAATTTCCAATCACATGAAGAAAAGAAGAATCAATCAAACCACAACACATATAATTTCTTGGGGAGAGCTTACTACTCAAAACCCCTCTATCATATATTGTATATTTCACAAGGAATCATGAAACAATTACAATGCAACTCTTCTCACAAGAGTCTCCTGCAATCTTCATATCGTCTCACACTGATCCAGACAAAACCAGGCCAACACTTAGCCAATTCTCAGCTTGCCTTGCTCACGCAATCCCCGATGAATGCAATCCCTATTCTTTAGGAATTTCAACCTTCCTCAATTGCGCCGAGTATCACGGGTATCCTGTGGTTTTTTCACTGCATCTGGGAAGTTTGCTAATATCACAACTAAAAGTTAACTTCCCTTTAACCTTTGTCTCAACTGGGTCTCCACTGGAACTGACATGCATGCAGCTATTAATAGTAAATCATTAGTTGCATGACAGATCACTGCATGTGAATTAAATCTGATTTAATTCACTTGATCTCTCACTAGTGGAACAAACAGTTACAACTAGTTCAACTGACTTGAACTCAATAAACTGAGTTAAATTATTACACATGCATTAAAATAATGCACCAACTGCACTTTGAGCTCTGTTACAACTAGAATTACTCTGCATGCTTCACCAAATACCCTCAACTCGAAATTCATGAGCTAACTTAGTTTATCACACTTAGCTAACCATTACAAGTGATTATGAGATAAGACTACATTTTATTGTCCATTTTAATTAAAGGAAAATTAAAATAGACACGCACAAAATTTAGCCCACACCAGTGTAGGTGCTACTAAGACCTGTGGTCCCACACTAGTGTAGGTGTTGCTTGGACTTCCTGGTCCACACTAGTGTAGGTTTTTCTTGGACCTCCTTATCCCACACTAGTGTAGGTGTTGTCATGTTGCTTCTGGATTCCAATTTCACTGTTTCTTGTTGCAAACTTCAACACTTCCTCTCAACAAGAAAGGAATGTCATTGCATGTGACATGCATTTCTTGCATGCGACATGAAACTCTTGCATGAAACACTTCTCTAGTGTTTCTTGCACATGAAACTCTTGCATGCAACACTTCTAAAACTAAATAGCGTCCAAAAAATTGAATCAGTATCATGCATCTGTCATCAGAGTCTTCTGACTGTTGCTAGCTATTGCACATGTCTACTGGATTCTTTGCATTGTTGACATCTGCATACATGCACTCTGCACTACTTCCAACTCTAATCTGCGCTCCAATATTCGACACATGTCACTCTGATTTCTCTCTTCCTGACATCTGATTGCATCAATCTATCTGATCGTGATATTGATGTATTGTGGGATCCTCGTAGCCAGGTTTGATCCATGAGATGCACCATCTCTAGGACCCTGCCCAAATTTCTTCTTGGGATTATTCATGCACATCGCCCCACCTCACAACTGGAGGTATAGCGACATGTACTCCCTCTGCCCATCTAGCTAAAAGTTTCTCAGCTTGAGTGGTTTCTGCGACTCCATGGTCCTCTGCATGTGGCTGCTCCACATCTTGAGGTTCATTCTTTGGATCCAAGAGTTCCTCATCTGCATGAAAATCCATCTCCCTCTCAAGAGACAATTGCATGGCTCCATATACATTAAGTTTGTAGACATTCTTAACTCGAATCCCAATCTTCTTGGATTGTCCTGTTGCTTTGTGTCACATGAAAGATTTTCCTTCACTGAAAACAACATCATAACCTCTATCCTCAAACATTGCAACTGAAACTAAATTTTTCTTCAAGCCTGGTACATGCACTACATATTTTAATAAAAATGGTTTACCTGACTATCTCTGGAAAGTAACTGTACCAATCCCGGTAGTGCTATACCTTATGTCGTCACCCATTTCACAATGCATATGGAGGTCCTTCTCCTCCAAGCTACTGAAAATTTCTTTGTTTCCCTTCATGTGGAAAGATGCACCACTATCCAAGTATGGCCCTCATCTTATCGCACTTGACACCATGCATGTGATTAGTGAGAATTCAAACTCAAATTGTGAGGCCAAAGCCTCACCAACTATAGATCCTGAAGACTTCATGTTCTTCTTCTTTTGTGGACAATTAGTGGCATAATTCCCACACTCGTGATAGTGAAAACATGTCACTCTGGACATGTCACGCTCCTTGCCATCTTCACCGAACTCAGATTTGGAATGAAATTTATTTCCTTTCCCCTTCTTCACCTTGGCAGCAAAAGCACAATATTCTTCATCTTCATTCTTAGATGAAGATCCATCTCTGGTATTTCGCCTGAATTCTTATTGCACCAAATCCAGCCAAAGTCGTTCCCAACCTGGCAGCGTCTCCCTCCCATTGAGAGAGTCATGATAACTATGCCAACTCTTGGGAAGTCCTAGAAGAGCTAGGATCACCAAATCATCATTAGCGATAATAATTCCTACACTCCCAATCTCATCCCGACATTGGAAAAACTTAAGTATACTGGAATAGTGTTGTTTTTCTCCATTTTGATCTTCCTCAGTTTATCTTTCAGTGCACATTTCCTATGATCACTACTGCTCTGAAATAGATCTGTAAAAGCTTTCCACATTGCATATGGTGTCTCTTTTCCATGGAGACTTGAGACAATGTGGTCTCGTACTCCATCCAATAAGATCCTCCTTGCCCTTGCAACCTTCTTTTTCCAGGCATCAAGATTTGTTGCATCTGCTACAGCATGCAGAAGGAAATTGAGCAGGCAAAGAAGGAAAAATCTGACCAACAGAAGACTATCAATGATCTCAACAGCCGCCTGAAGGGCAATATCACCCTCAGGGATGCCAGAAGGATAATTTGGTTAGAAATCACCACGGTGGTGAAAGGTCATTGGGATTTCCTGAGAGTCATTGAAGAAGTGAAATCATTTGTGCTTTATCTCCAAAGAAAGATTCATGAGGGAAGTGCTAATATATCTAGCAGAGCCCAGCATGCCAGAAGTTATATCTCATTTTTGAAAGGGATAAATTCTAATGATGTAGGGAAGCATGGCATAGAAAGAAGGTTCAAGGAGGTCGTCAAGTGTCAAAAGATAATTGATAAAGAGTCTGCCCACATTTTAGCTTCAAGGACCTTAGAAAACGTGGCAGCCAATTTGAACCAGTTTGATATGGTTTGGGCTGAAATCATCGCGGCTAGACTCCCGTCATGCTGGGATCCTACTACTCCTTCCGTGTTATAGTCATTATCAGAGTACGAAGCACGTCTCTAGGAAGAGATGGATCGGACAGATGTATTGTCAGATAAAACCACCCAGTTAAAAGATGAGACCATTGTTTCATTGCTCCGCCAAGAATTTTCTCTCCTCCATCTAGTAAAGCATAAGATCCCCACCACTATAATTTTTGACAACCTCACCAAAGCTTATATCAAAGTGGAAGGATTTGCAACAATGACCGAGCCTGCAACAGATAGTCAGCAGAGATGCACCCGATATGCCAGCCAGGTTGCCAGCTCATCAGCCAATGTCCCACCACCTGTGTCAGCGACAGCCTTGACTCCATCTCATCAGTGAATATGATCAATTCATGATTCGGCCCTATCAACCTTTTATTTTCACTTTAGTCTGTTACTTTTAAATTTTGAGTGGAATTTACATTCCGCTCCTGCATTTTAATTTCAGTCAAAATTGTTGTTTAATATTTTGTTTAAAACAGCCATGAGCCTAACTGTAAATGATGAGATGCCCTTACTCCTCATCATGAATTTTGGTTATTTTTGATGGAGACGGCCAACTGATTACTAGCACGCGAGGAATATATTTTTCCCAAAAATATCTTCTCGCTCATGTCTCTGAAGCTCCTATATAAGCAGTAACTAAAGAGAAAAAGGGGTTCTAGATTTTCAAAAGAAATTGCTGTGAAAAAGTTTTTGTATGCATTTTGTTGAAGCTTTAATACAAATTTGAAGAGCCCGTTGGATCTCAATGAGAAGGAGTTTTATCTTTAATGGGGATTCTGGTATTGGTGCTTTACAGTTTGTAAATTTTTCTTACGTCTTATAGTTTGGCTATTCATTTCATTTACATCCATTTATCTTGTATCATGTTCTCGAATGCGAGTAGCCCACTGGTTTTGGTATGAATTTATCCTAGTTGATACTTATGCCATAAAATGTCTGGCACTTTAAATATGGCTCAGGCATGATATGCTGTTCCATTTTCACTTCACCCGTACTTCTGCTATATTAGCTGCTATGAGATGTTATTTGCAAATGCTATTATCATGTGTGGATTCTTAATTTCATAAGCCCATCGCATGCTGATATATGTTTCTGGATATTGTCTCAAAAATAGTTAGTATTCTCTTTATTCTACATACATAGTAAATACTTTCTGATTATTCATCTCTGTGAAGTATTTAGAATCCAGCCCTCCTTGCAGAAAGTTGCCTTTGAATTGTCTGATACATTCGTGTTAGAGTTTCGCACCTTGCCTCTGCAGTATTGCTTTCCCTGTGACAAGCTTCTGAAATTTTTGGTCCCATTCAAATTAATCTTCCTGTTTACTAGAGATAGCATGAGAGCCTTTTTCTGATAACTTCCAATATCATATCATATGCTCCTTGCTGTACAAGATGTCCTAGGCACTGGTCTTTCACAACTCAAGCTTGTCTCTAGGGTTGACAACATCATCCATCTTAGCTTCCATGCCATCCATCTTAGCTTCCATGCCCACTTCCATGCCATCCATCTTAACTTCCGAACCATTCATTTTAGCTTCCACACCTTTCTTCAAACCATCCATCTTAGTTTCCATGCCTTTCTTCAAAACTTCCATTTCATTTTTTGTTGCTCTTTGCGATAGAGAAATTTGGTGCACTTGCTCTTGTTATTTTGATATCTCATGTTGTGTTTCTTCGTATTCATAAGTCATAGTGGAGCCTTCTGAAGGCTTAATGGGTGTTGAATTATTTTTACGGGGCATTTTAGAACCCAATACTAATATCTATTCTTAAATATTCCCTTGGAATAAATTCAAACTATTTTTTTCAAACGAGACATGTAATTCGAAAAAAAATACACATATTTTTCTTGCTTTTGAGGAGCTTGATTTTGAAACTGAATTATCTTTATGATTTTGGATCTTCAATATCTGAAATTCAGCCCTAAATTATTCCTCTGAATCTTCTTTCGAATGCCACAGGTCTGACCTAATTTGGATTTTTCAAGTCAAATTTATGTCCAATCTCCCACAGTGACCTAATTATGGACTAGTTCAGTAGAGCAAACTTGTGCGACTTGCCACATGTCACTGTTTCCTTCTTTGGCTCTGAAATTGATAGACATAAAACTAAAATCTGTGTACCTATGGCCTCTTTTTACAGCATTCCAATCTAATGCTTACACAGAGAGCTATGAAGAGTTTCCCATGATCACCTCTTTGAGATGAAATTCAGAAGCCTGAAAAATCCCTAACTTCCAAAGATCATATCTCCGCAAATATTGTGAACCAAGATCTAAAATTTTGCAATGATGTTTTGCAGGATTTCGGCTTCAAACTCTAAAAATTTCAGCTTTTTAACCTTCATATAAAAAATTTTATAGCGAAAATTCCACGATGACCTATTTATGTTAAATTCAAGAGCCTGCAAAATGACCTAACTTCCATAGATCATATCTCTGAAAATGTTGGAAATCAAGATCTAAAATTTTGCGACAATGTTCCTCAGGCTTTTGGCTTCGCACTCTAAAAATTTCAACTTCTGAATCTTCGTAGAAAAAATTTTATCGCGAAAATTCCACGATGTCCTGTTTGGAGCAGCGAAACCCTAGAATCCTAAAGCTCTGATACCAAATGTTGTGAAACCAGCTCCAAAAATAGAATAAAATAGATATCAACGCCTTAGAATAAGCCACTTTGAGGGGGAAACCTCCAATACATTACATGAATGAACAATTCTTGGATGATACAAATGACGAAACCTCCTCTCTATATATAGGAGTCCATGGGGCCACAATGTAATCCTAGTGGGCCACAATGTAATCATAGCCGACCTAACAATAATAATGTAAGGGCACAATAATAACAATATGGGGGTAACAAGGGTACAAATATAACAATAAGGGGGTAAAAATAACAACAATAAGGGACTGTACTGGTAATATAAGGACCTAACATATTAATGTTTAATTATTTATTTTGGTGAAAAATTGTTTAATAGCCATAGAAATCAATATTAGAAAAAAATTATGACTTGGAAAGGGCAGAGAATTCTAGAGACACTCCTATATGCAGTTCTTTTGATGGGAAAAATGGCCATATCAACATTTGAGAAATCACCTGGGCAAGGCCCAAATTATACCCCTATCCATTTGGGATGGTGATTTCAACTGGTATGTGAACTCGGTTGCCACTAAGTAAGTTTCTCCTTAAAAAGGAGAGTTTATAATATGGTTTCATAAATGAAAATGAAATTTGATCTAATATGCAAGCAGTAAAAATAAATATAATATATCTCAATTAAGATAATAAACAGTCCCACTCTTAACCAAAAACAAGATGCAAAGAGAACACATATAATCTCCTTTCTGCTTTGTTTTAAACCCTCTTCAGAAACCATATAAAATGGCATCGTTGAAAGGGGGGACTCCCCCTTCCCTTACCCCTACTTCTCTAGAATATGAGGAAGCAGCCTTCTAGGCTTTGGTTTCTTACCTACCAAAGTTTCAGATAACTTTTGGTATTCAGTCCAAATTTATGAAGAGAAACGAAGAAGTTTGTGATATTTATCTGTCGATTGGAGGTGCACCACATTGGCTTACTCAAAATGGGCATTGAATTTTAAGTTCACAAGCATGTGGCCCTCTCTGAGATTGATTGAGGCTTGGATGGAGAGATCCTGGAAGTCTATGATGAAAGGTAACATCGCAATATTTTTTGTTGGAAATGTATTTTTTGCATTTTTATTTGAGCTCCGAGAAGATACAGATGTTATATTTCTTTATGGCCCTTATTTTCTTGGGTATCGAAGAATGTATGAAATAAATGGATGCCTGTCATCAACTAGGATGAAGATGTTCCAACAGTCATTGCTGCTTTGGGTGAAATTCCCTTTCCTCCCTTTGTCATGCTTGAGTGATGACTGTCTTAGGGCGATTGGAAATGGGGTTAGAAAATAATTGACAAAGTTGAACCGACGGGGTCTCATTTTTCCTATGCAAAGATATGTGTGGAGGTGGATCTAGAAAAGTGGCTTCCATCAAAATTCAATTTAACCCTGAGAGACTGGAAACATAGTTAAACCTTGGACTATGAACAAATCCCTTTCAAGAGCAGACATTGTCATGAATATGGACACGTCACTTGGGATTGCTTGAAGAATCCACTAGTATCTGGTGCTAAACAACCTACACCTGTTGAAGATCAATGGAAGACCTGAATAAATAATGGTAATAAGGGCTCAGTAGTGGGAATCAGAACTCCAATGAAGAAATAAAAGAACATGGCGACAACATATTCAAACCCTTTCAATGTGTTGGAAAAAGAGATAATAATGAAGAAAAGGGAGAATCCCTAAAGAATGATAATAGCGAGGAAAAATAAGTAGAAGTGGAGGAAGGAGAAATGAAGGAAAAAACTCCCCTAAGGAGCGGTCCAGTGGTTTTGACGCCTGGAAAGGCAGTTTCACCTAATCTGAAGACCTGCATTAGTAGTGGAGCACATTGATCATGGCAAAGGGGATAGTTACGGTACTCACAAAGCATATGGCCAAAAATATTGTATGGGTTGATGAAGGAAGTAGCCAGGAAACTGAGAGCTCTTGAAAGAAAGAAAATCGAAAAAACCAAACCCTAAGGGATAAGGAAGTAGATCAGAATAAAAAATTGGGAAATCATCCCATAATAACAAAGATTTTAGAAAATAAAGGGGCTAAAGGAAAAATTGGAAAGGATGGTAGGTCGTTGCAAACCCCCACTTTGAGATGATTATTTTATCTTGGAATATTAGGGGTTTTAGGAGCCTCCTTAAATCCCTAGCAATAAAAGACATTGAAAAACAAGAATCCCCTTGGATTTTTTTCTGCAAGAGACGAAAATGGAGGAATAAGAGGTCTGCAAGTTAGCTAAAATTTTATGGAGAGATAGTGTGGGAGTGGTTCAGCATGTGAGGGGCACTTCTGGGGGTCTTTGCATCTTTTGGTATCCTTTCCACTTATCCTTAGTAGAAATCATGAAACACCAATACTATATTTTGGTAGTACTAGAAGATCAGGTGAATGGAGAATGAGTTATGGTGATAAATGTGTATGCTCTCGTTTCGTATGGGAAGAACTTTGAGTTTTTGGATTATATAGATGAGATAAGATTGAGAGGGAGGTGTCAAGATTATATAATTGGAGGTAATTTTAATACATTGATTAGTGCCTCAGAAAAAAAGAAAAAAAAGAAAAAGAGGAGGATCCTTGGTCTGAGATCCGTTCAGGGATTGCATGGAAGATATGATATCAGATTGGGATTTGATATATGTTGTCCTGAAGGTAGGTAAATACACTTGGACAAATAGAAGAATGGGGGAGGCTCATGCTAAGCGATTAGATTGGACATATTTCTAATGCATAGTGGCTAGCTAACAAGAGAATTGAATGCACATTTATTATTCAAATGGAATCTTATATCGTTAGAAAATATCCTTGTGGTTAGATAAAAAAGGAAAACTATGGGTCGATCCCGTTTCGTTTCAATCTTGCTTGGGTCCAAGAAGAAGGGGTGCAAGACCTTATCAAAAAACGTGGATAATATTGGTCCAGGGCTCCTCGTCTTATATATGGGAGTCTAAGCTTCACAATGTTAAAAATTTCCTTATAAAATGGTTGAAGGAATCATACAAGCCCCTCGGGGAATAAAAGAGAGAACTCCAGGCTCAGCTAAAAATCTCATTATAAACTAACAAGTCAGGCACCGATAGAATATTGACATCTCATAATGGAAAGAGAATTATTGAATATGTAGAAATTAGACAAACAGTATGTATATCATATTCAATCTGATCTAACAATGTACTAAAGCTAGATACTAAATTGCTTCTACAAATCAATTGTGGAAATTAAACAAAATTTCCAATCACATGAAGAAAAGAAGAATCAATCAAACCACAACACAGATAATTTCTTGGGGAGAGCTTACTACTCAAAACCCCTCTATCATATATTGTATATTTCACAAGGAATCATGAAACAATTACAATGCAACTCTTCTCACAAGAGTCTCCTGCAATATTCATATCGTCTCACACTGATCCAGACAAAACCAGGCCAACACTTAGCCAATTCTCAGCTTGCCTTGCTCACGCAATCCCCGATGAATGCAATCGCTATTCTTTAGGAATTTCAACCTTCCTCAATTGCGCCGAGTATCACGGGAATCCTGTGGTTTTTTCACTGCATCTGGGAAGTTTGCTAATATCACAACTAATAGTTAACTTCCCTTTAACCTTATCTCTTCAGTCCTTTGGGCCTGCATGCATGCGACTATTAATATTAAATCATCAGTTGCATGGAAGATCACTAATTGTGAATTAAATAATATTTAATTCACTTAATCTCTCACTAATGCAACAAACAGTTACAACTAGTTCAACTGACTTAAACTCACCTAACTAAGTTAACTGATTACTCATGCATTAAATTCATGCACTTAACTACAACTTGAACTCTAAAACACATAAAATCACTCTGCATGCCTCACCAAATACCCTCAACTCGAAATTCATGAGCTAATCGAGTTTATCACACTTAGTTAACTATTACAAGTGATTATGAGATAAGATTACATTTGATTGTCCAATTTAATTAAGGGAAAATTAAAATAAACACTACACCAAATTTAGTGCACACTAATGTAGGTGTTGCTAGGACCTATTGGTCCCACACTAGTGTAGGTGTTGCTTGGACTTCTGGTCCACACTAGTGTAGGTTTTCTTGGACCTCCTCATCCCACACTAGTGTAGGTGAGGTCATGTTGCTTAAGTTCCAATTTCACGCATTTCTTGTTGCAAACTTCAACACTTCCCTCTCGAAAAGGAATGTCATTGCATGTGACATGCATTTCTTGCATGCGACATGAAACTCTTGCATGAAACACTTCTCTAGTATTTCTTGCACATGAAACTCTTGCATGCAACACTTCTAAAACTAAATATTCTCCAAAAAATTGAATCAGTATCATGCATACGTAAACGGAGTCTTACATTGCTAGCTATGCTCACATGTCTCTGGATTCTTTGCATTGATGACATACGCATACATGCACTGCGCACTACTTCCAACTCTGTCACAACGCTCCAATATTCGACACATGTCCTCTTGATTTCTCTCTTCCACGACATACGGCGCATCAATCTAACTGATCCGGCTACTGTTGTATTGTGGGATCCTCGTAGCCAGGTTTGATTCATGAGACGCACCATCTCTAGGACCCTACCCAAATTTATTCTTGGGATTAATCTTGCATGTCGCCCCACCTCACACCTGGAGGTATAGCTGCATGCAATCCCTCTCCCCATCTAGCTCAAAATTTCTCTGCTTGAATGTTTGATACCACTCCATGATCCTCCGCATGTGGCTGCTCCACATCTTGAGGTTCACCCTTTGGATAGAGAGTTCTCGTACGCATGAAAATCCATCTCCCTCTCAGAGACAATTGCATGGCTCCATCTACATTAATTTTGTAGACATTTCTTAACTTTCGGAAATCTAATCTTCTTGGTTGTCTGTGGCTTTGTGTCGAAGGAAATCTTTCCCTTCACTGAAAACCACATCATAACCTCTATCCTTCAACATTGCGACTAAGACTAAATTATTTTTCAAGTCTGGTACATGCATTACATCTTTTAATAAGAAGGGTTTACCTGACTGTATCTAGAAGGTAACTGTACCAATCCCAGTAGCATTGTATCTCCCGTCATCACCCATTTCAATATGCATATGGAGGTCCTTCTCCTCCAAGCTACTGAAAAGTTCTTTGTCTCCCATCATGTGGAAATATGCACCACTATCCAAGTACCACACTAATCCCATCGCACTTGACACCGTGCATGCAATGAGTGAGAAGTCCAACTCAAATTGGGAGGCCAAAGCCTCACCAACTACAGATCCTGAAGCCTTCTTATTCTTCTTCTTTTGTGGACAATTAGTGGCATAATTCCCACACTAGTGACTAATGAAACATGTCCTCTGGACATGTCACCCATGTCACACTCCTTGCCATCTTCACCGGACTCGGATTTGGAATGAAATTTATTTCCTTTCCCCTTCTTCACCTTGGCGGCAAAAGCTTCAATCTTCTTCATCTTCATTCTTAGATGAAGATCCATCTCTGGTATTTCGCCTGAATTCTTATTGCACCAAATCCAGCCAAAGTCGTTCCCAACCTGGCAGCGTCTCCCTCCCATTGAGAGAGTCATGATAACTATGCCAACTCTTGGGAAGTCCTAGAAGAGCTAGGATCACCAAATCATCATTATCGATAATAATTCCTACACTCCCAATCTCATCCCGACATTGGAAAAACTTAAGTATACTGGAATAGTGTTGTTTTTCTCCATTTTGATCTTCCTCAGTTTATCTTTCAGTGCACATTTCCTATGATCACTACTGCTCTGAAATAGATCTGTCAAAGCTTTCCACATTGCATATGGTGTCTCTTTTCCATGGAGACTTGAAACAATGTGGTCTCGTACTCCATCCAATAAGATCCTCCTTGCCCTTGGAACCTTCTTTTTCCAGGCATCAAGATTTGTAGCATCTGCTACAGCGGGTTT
Source organism: Pinus albicaulis (assembly GCA_034641835.2). Taxonomy (NCBI): domain Eukaryota; kingdom Viridiplantae; phylum Streptophyta; class Pinopsida; order Pinales; family Pinaceae; genus Pinus; species Pinus albicaulis. The sequence goes on from CM076570.1 coordinate 660,780,676, forward strand.
GGGAACATCATTGTCAATGAATTATTTTAACCCATTTTCCTCCAGTACTACCTCCATTCTATATTTCCAAGCAATATATTTAGAGCTTCCCTCGAGTGCATACTCTAATCTCAAGCCATTGAAAGCTATTTTGATCCTGAATCGACTATTGCACCAATAATGTCTTCTGCGAATTCAAATTCTATTCAATCACAAACTCAGCTTCTCCTCCACTATAGTGATCTCCTGTGCTCTGATACCATGTATAAATTATAAAAACAATATGTATATCATGGATTCAATTCAATCTAACAATTTACTAAAGCTAGATACTGAATCGCTTCTACAAATAAATTGCGGAAATTAAACACAATCACCAATCACATGAAGCAAAGAAGAATCAATCAAATGGCAACACAAATAATTTCCCAGGGAAAGCTTACTACTCAAAACCCCTCTATCATATATTTTATATTTGACAAGGAATCATGAAAAAATTACAATGCAACTCTTCTCACAAGAGTCTCCTACAATCTTCCTATCGTCTCACACGGATCCAGACAAAATCGGGCCAAAACTTAGCCAATTCTCAGCTTGTCTTCAGCCTGCATTTCTCATGCAATCCATGATGAATGAAATCCCTATTATTTAGGAATTTTAGCCTTGCTCAACTGCACTGAGTATCATGGGCATCCTGTGGTGTTTTAACTGCATCTGGGCAGTCTGCTATTATCACAACTAATAGTTAACTTCCCTTTAACCTTTGTCTCAATTGGGTCTCCACTGGAAATGACATGCATGCAGCTATTAATAGTAAATCATCAGTTTTATGAAAAATCATTGCATGTGAATTATATCTGATTTAATTCACTTGATCTCTCACTAGTTCAACTGACTTTAACTCAACAAACTAAGTTAATTTATTACACATGCATTAAACTAATGCACCAACTGCACTTCGAACTCTGTTACAACTATAATTACTCTACATGCCTCACCAACTACCCTCAACTCGAAATTCATGAGCTAACTAAGTTTATCACACTTAGTTAACTATTACAAGTGATTATGAGATAAGATTACATTTTATTGTCCATTTTAATTAAGGGAAAATTAAAATATACATGCGCCAATTTTAGCCCACACCAGAGTAGATGTTGCAAAGACCTATGGTCCCACACTAGTGTAGGTGCTTCTTAGACCTCCTGGTCCCACACTAGTGTAGGTGCTGTCATGTTGCTTTCGGATGCCAATCTCACTGTTTCTTATTTCAAACTTCAATAGAATGTAACACCCTCCTCCCACATTTACCCTAGTTAATCGGTCCACTGGGGTAAACATGTGATGAGACGCTACTATGATGTGATTCAACTCCCCATGTATAGTTAAAGAAGTGGAACCGACAAAACCAAACCAAATTGACCTTCCACACATGCTACAGAACCTTCAAGAGCCAACCAACCCTTCCAGGTTGTTATCACAAAAATGGATCTGATAGGCTGCTTGATCAGTCAACTTCATGTAACTATTTCAAACCTAGTCTTTTGGCTAAGGCTTAGCCTCCTCGGCCTGAGAGGGCTCTCTCAAGGGTTAATTATTTGGATAAAAATATAGATGGATAACTCTATTTAGATAATAAACAGATAAATGATAGATGGAGGTTGAGAATCACATCAACATGTATATATTGGGCTTATGAAGTCAAAGCATTTCAGTAATTCAGTGAATCTACTTAACATGGAATTTGAGGCATGTCAGATTTTTATTCATAAGGTACAAACGCACGAAACTGTAAAAACACAGTCAGTTCACTTATATAGGAAGTCAGGGCATCTAATAGATGAATTCTGAGTAATATAGATGAACACCACTACAAATAAGATATATAAGAGATGCAAATAGAATAGGAAAACACCAAAACTCCTTCTGAATCTCAAGTTGGTCAAGTAGAAGATCTCTGTATTAGCTAAAAATAGTCAATTCACAACAAGCACAGTTTTGCCAAAAATGTCCAACCCTTGACAAATTCGACCTCTTGGTCTTTAATAGTCCTCTTACAACATGGGATGATCTGCCTCTAGGCTAGATATATCGAACTTATGTCCCTTGACACCTTTCATAACCATAAAACATGGAATTTATTACAAAAAGACACCTATCCTACTTAACAGTCCTATTCCAAAAAGGACTTAAACTCCTTATCACTATAACAACCTTATCTATTTAAATTTACATCATTGCCAAGTGTATCATCACATGGTCGAATCTGGATGATGGGCTTTGTTATCACCCTAGTAATTCTTAGGTCGTGGGATTTTGGTTTATAGTTAAAGAAAACCAGGGGTAACCAAGAAACTCTTTTAGATTTGAGGATCTAGCCTTCCTGAATTCTGGAGAGGGATCTCTCCTTATGATTTGACTTTGTTTTAGATTTGAATTTTAGGCTAGGTATGACTGAACAGTTGGTTTGGTTTAAAATTTTTGGTGGGAAATAAGATTACTTGGTGACAAATTAAAGAGGGATCTACTAGTCCATTGGGCTATGGAGTCAAAATGTAGCAAGCAAGACTGAAAGGCAAGGCCAAAAGGATGCTAATGTACTCAGGGCAAGGTAGATAACCCTTAGAGTTTTGAATAATTTGATTGGATGGGATGGCTTGCTTTCAGGATAAAGGGAAATGAAGGATCCTTTAATCCGGAAATAAGGAAGAGGAAATAGAGGTCAAACGAGACTCATGAGAAACTAAGGATTCCTAGGTCCGGAAATCAGTAGAAAATATTGAAATGATTACTTAGTTAAGACAGGGAGTTTTTTAACACTTATCCTGAAATAATACTCCTAATTAATCATTTAGATTTGAACACATATATGAAATAGAATGGAACTTCAGAAAAGGAAACAATGACATAAAAAAATCACTTTACTCTTTAAGTTATCGCAAGAATCTTGAGTTATGAAGTCGAGTCAGTTGTATTCTAGTCTGCTACTATGAAATCACCACATTAGCCTTCAAAGTACCAGCAAAAAATATCTATAATAATCTTAGAAATTTTTATTCCACCGTTAATACTTTAAAAAGAGAAGTATTTATACAAAAATTATTACAAAATATCTGAGAGACATGTATGAATATCTCTAGGAAAAAATAAATATTTATTACATAGAAAGAGGGACAGCTGCAAAACAAACTGGCAAGCTATTCTCTTAATAAAAAATAGGACTAATCATCTTAACATGTTGCTGGGTTGTAGTTGCTGGAAATGCCTGCTGGCATTTTGGAAAAAGATAATTTGAAGATAACTTGAAAGACACTCTTTCCATTTCACATCCTTTAAATTGTGCTTTATCATTGATACTCTTTATGTTGTTTCTTTTAAAGCTTTACTATTGTAAAATAAGGAATTATCTTCAATAAAAAGGTATTTTGACCACTACTCTTTGACTCTATTTCTTACCCTGATACAATTTGACTGCAAATATTTATATTAAGTCAGTGAATTCCTGCCATTGTTCTGCACTGGGAATTCTCATACTCTTCAATATCCTGTAACTTTCATCTGCCTTTGTATACTTAGAAAAATTGGGCTTAACAATGAAAATATGTTTGATCTCATTTTGTAGAAAGAACAAGTTCTCAAAATATTCCAAAATGACTTTACCAGTTGGAGACCCTTGTGGTAAAAATTTGTTGACCTGCTCTTTGGCATAAGCCCTGATTTTTTTGTCATAATCCTTCTGTGCCATTAAATTTTCATTCAAAGCATGAATTTCTGGAAGGTCTGCTAGTGTTAGTACTGTGTATTTGGCCCAAAATCTTGTGATTGTTAAATTCATGTCTTTACATTTTTCCTCCAAATTATTCATCATATTTCTCTTATTCAGGACTTTCTTGATTTGTAGTATGCTTTTAGTTATGTCCTGAATTTTTAGTTCTTCAAGCTCCTCTCTTTGTTTTCTATTCAGAAATGTAATAAGCTTCAAAGCTAGAGTAGGTTTTTCAGCCAGTTCTTCTTTTGTTTTTTGAATTTCAATTTGTGTTGCTTTGAGTAACTCCTTCTGTTCAAAAATAATTTGGATTGAAGGCCACTGAGAATGTACTCCTTGAATGATGTTGTTCCAAATATAATTCTTGATATATGACACCTTTTCAGTGAGATTAACCTGTTGTTATAGAATCTTTACCTATTCCTGCAATCTGTTGGCTCTCTTCTCATGTCCTTTGGATGTAATTAATGCATCTCTGTTTGATGTTTCAAGATTTCAGATATTTCCTTTCAAATTGATTATCTCTTTATCTTTTAAGGACATGTATTCCATAGCCTTGGTTTCACCTGTTTGATTTACCTGTGATGTAGATGATGAAGTGACAGAGATATCTTTAGAAGTAATTAACACTACAGTTTCCAATACTCCTTTCGATGCCAAATGTCCTACCAATGTAGAGGGAAAAGTTGTACTTACAGTTGGAATAACTATGGGAATGGAGACTTCATGAGCTTTCTTCAATGTTTCACTTTCTTGCATTAGAGATTCTATTTGATTTTCCATATCTTTAATTTGAGCTGTCATATTCAAAACTAGCTACATGGTTTCATCTTTTTCTGTCTTTTCTTGAAGAATTTCTTTTGCTTGTGGGTGCTCACTCTGTGGAAATTTGAGTTTCTTTCTCAAGGCAGCAATATCTTAATTCTTCTGCCTTATCAATTTCTTAGCAACTTCAGTATTAGAAGGATCTACTCCAGTTTATATCACTAAATCTTCTAAGGACCTGATCCTCAAATCCTTAGCATGTAGAGATGCTTTATCTAATTTTATTTGAGTTTGCAAATTAGATACAGTCTTTTGAAGCATGGTAGCACTCATGGTTTTGCTTACTACCTTTGAATACAACATCTCTGAAGCACTTCTGTGGAACTCTATTTGGTCTAGTTCATGTATAGTATCATCATTCACTTCAAACTCTGTTTTCCTATAGTCTATGGCTGAATTTGGATCTGTTACTACTGGTTGGAGAAAAGACATGATCATTTTATTTGTTGAGTAATCAAAGGTTGTCACAAGCCTGTCTTTATCTCCTAGTTTTTCTTTCAGAAGTTTAGAATAAACCTCATTCTTGATTTCCTCATTCCTTTCTCTAATTTTCTTGAACCTTTTCTGGACATTAGAATTAGTTTCTTCTGTTGATTTAGAGGAAGAGGGAGCTTCTGTATTCATCTCTATTTCAATCATTTATTTGCCTTTTCCCTGTGATAGTAAATGCTCATTCTGAATTTCTCTGAGTGTTTCATTAAAAATCATTGCGACCTCGTCATCATTTTGCTGACCATTATTATCATCTACATCTATGACTCCTTCTTCTTCTAGAGTAGTCATTCTAGCCTTCTTGTTGTAGAATGTTTTAAATTTATTTTCAATCATTTTCTCTGCCAAATAGCCTTATTTTCTAGGCCTTTTATTAGAAATTTCTGCTTGTTGGCCAACTGTAATTACCTGTGTGCTGTCTGTCTGTTTCTCTTGCAAGTTGCCTGTCTGCTCCTCCTGAATATCCTAAATCAAAGTGTTTGCAACCCATTCAATTTGATTAGAATATTTTTTAATTTGAGGCTTTGAATCATGGAGGAATGGGGTTAACTTACACTTGACCCTAAGGTTACTTATAACACCCTGAGGGTCATAATTCCAATAGAAACTTTCTTGGAATTTGAATTCTGATAATTTATTGACTATGTCACTCAAAGCATCTCTACTGTTGACTATGAATGGGCCCATTTGACTTTTAAGCTTGAATTGTGCTTTCTTTTTGGAGCTGATAAAGTTCACAGCATATGCATTCAATATCTATCTTAAATACTCCAAGGAAAAAATCCTGGTGGTTAGAAACTTTGGTAATTTGTAAGGAGCCAAGAGAGCACCATACACTCTGATTTCTGTATAATTTTCATACAAATACCAGTCTCCAAATTTACAGTTTTCAGACGACTGTAAAATTCTTTTGATTTCTTCATTAACTCTTGGTGGCTCTGCTTTATTTAACAAACTCATGGCATGTTTTATAAACAAATCATTGAAATATTTTTAGTTGTATTCACTGATTTTTTTCCTGAGTAGAGAAGTCCAGAATATCACTGAGAGAGGTTTTCATTCCACATCCATTTTTTCTAGTGCAATTGGGAAATTGTCTGCCTAAAAAAATATGAAGAGATGTAACAGATAGGATGAATATCTGAACACTCCTTCATCAGGTAATTTGATCAAATGATAATGTATATTATCAGAAATGAATTTGGAAAATTTGAAAACTACTTTTGGATTTTTTCCTGGGGACAAGGTGGAGAGGAAACCTAAAATAGAGGCATCTGTAAATTCATCATTAGCATAGCCTAATATGAAGGAGAGCATTGAAATGATCTGTATTGAGCCTTCAGGGAAATCAAAAGTATCATAGGGTGGATTTACTTTAGGAAGGTTAACATGATTCGGCATGACGTTTTGAAGGATCATAAACTTCCTAAGGGAATCCAAGTCTAAATACATCTGAGTTAAATCTTCAATAGACAATGATACTGCTCGTGGATCGTGGCTCAGTTGGAGCATATCATTGATGGCTTCAGCAGTTATGTAAACAGGACCTCATTATCTTTGTTCAACATGCATTTTTGGTTAGGGATATAATGTAACTGACACAACCTAATGAAATATTGGGCTAAATGTGTGATAGGAATCACGTATTTAGGAAAATTGGAGTTCCATACAGGTATATCATTTTCCACATTTTTCTCAAATTTCTCATGACACTAGCTTTGTACTTCAAGTAAATCAAATTCTAAGGTAGCATCATCAATTATATAGTCTAAATCAATCAAGGGACTGCTCTCTTCAGAGGATATAGGTGGCTGCAATGGTCTAACTACTTCAGTGGAGTCAACAGTTAGGGCAGGAGTAGGTTTATTGATGATTGAAGGTTTTGGGTTTGGAAGCTTACTGGAGGCGGGCTTTTGAGATTTAGGACCTCCAGTCCTTGGAGTGACCTGCTTCTTTGTCATTTTGAATGAAACTGAGCAAGATTAGACTGTTTTCTCAGCTCTTTTTTAGAACAGAAGGTCAATTAAACTGCTTTTGGAGAAAAATTCAGAATCTGGGTGAGGTTTTTATGATGAAAACACAGATTTTGAATATACAGAGGACTTGGAAATGGATTTCAATGGTTTCTTCAGTAATTAAAATGAATTTTCACCACAGGAATAGCTTTTGTATGGTCAAAATTCTTCAGGCAGAAGTGGAAAATTCTGGGAAAATTTTGACAGGGTTTCCCCTGTTTCTTCAAGGTCTGAGTACTCTCAAATGAGTACTTTTGTCTTTTAAATTCAAATTGGTTTAATTTTTTCTTGAAAATTAAGAATTTGCAGGTTTGGATTACTGAAAAATACCTTTGAACAGGTATGGTTGCGGTCGAAGAGGGTTGTAGGTGGCACCAGTCTTCAAACTGGTTGCAGTTGTTTGGTATAAGGCACTGGGAGTCTTTGGAGGTGAAATTCAGAGGGGAAATGGCTTTTAAAATGATGAACTGGTTTGAAAGAAGCTCTGAAATGGCGTGTGTGAGTGTTTTCTGAGAGGGCATAGGCGCAAATGCATGTGAACAATAAGATCTAAGGTTGAAACCTTAAGTCTTGTCAATACACACAACATTTATTACAGGTCAAAATTAATGGCGGGAGCGGTTTTTGTGTTTGAAGGCGAAACCATTAGTGGTTATCGCATTTCTTCCAGGTGGTAAATGGTTTTTAGCTTTTGCAATGTGATCCAGTAAAATTAAGACACGTAGAGGTGGTGGTTTCGTGAAACAACTTTTATCGCAAATTTTTTTGCCAACTTTGCCCGATCACTTTTGTAATGTGATATGGGATCCGTGCCGTCGGATTTGGTTGAGCGATGTGAACGGCTGAGATGCATCGGGAAGCTGCGGGGAAATAAGGTGGGACTAGGTACTTTGATATGTGCCATAGATTTGATAAGAGAAGATCGATGATTTAAAATTAATGTGATAAGGAATGGTGGGGCATGAGGCCCAATAATCGCGCTCAATGCAGATCGTTGGATTTGAATATAAGAATGATCAGAGGGCTCAGAATGATTGAGAGGGCGCTGGGTTAATTGATGAATCTTTATGTAAAAAATGTGTTTATACATATAACTAGGGTTTAGACTGTGATAAAATGATATATGTCAGGAAAATGGGATAATTTTAAAGCTTTAACCATGGCTAAAGCTTATGACGGAAAAGGCGAATAAACTCTTTTTCTTCGCAGTTTTATATACACAATGTGTAAATAAATTGAGCATTTTGAATATCATTTATGTTATATAGTTTTAGATTTATAAAAGTTCTAAAACTATAGGGGAGAGGGGCTATTTTGTTATGGATAAGTTTCATGTCAAAGGGGTAATTTCAGGATGTTTTTCAACATGTGTTTAATATCTTTGACATAAAAAGTATATAATAAGAGGGTTTTGGGGATATTAAATAAAAGGGGGCTATATTAATAGGACTAGGATAATTGATAGGGAGTTAATAAAATATGTTAAGTGTTAATATGAAAAGGGACAATGAATACTCAAAATTCACAAATAAAACTAAGGAAAGTGAAAATTAAAGCAAAGCTTAATCACTTTTACTTAGAATATCATGTTTTTGAGGGTTTTTATGTCTTGTAAAATGGAGGAAGTTAATCAAATGGATATTTATGTAACATTTAAGTAAGAAAAGAGTTCCCACTTATGAAGTTAAATGGTGATGAGTGCATGAAGGGGTAAATGATGAATATATCTGGGATTAATACAGAAACGTAACATTTTCAACTAATCAATCATTGAGCCTTGGGTCTAGTCCCAACAGAAGTCAAGGAAATGCCTTGAGCCTCTTTGACTGATAGTCTAGAATATCAAATTTTCTATTGGGAGGGGAAATTAGTTATTTATAGTCTGGTGAAATATATTTACATTGATGTCTCCCACCTTCTTCTACCTACCCAGTTATTGTCTTCTAACATTTTTTCCTTCTACTTTAATTAGGTGCATTTGAACTAGCAACCTTACAACATTTTATTCTTTTTGAAAGAAGTAAACTATCTAATTCTACACTTATTGCATCCAAGAATCCAGACTAAGCTGTTGGATTATTTTATTCTCTACCTAACTACTGAATTTCCATGATTAAACTGTATGAAAATTCTTTATTCACTATCTACAACATTTGAAATTGAAAGATGACAAGTCAAGATTAAACTGTTCAACTCATCACAAACTATGGCATTTATTGACACTTTGCCATATGAATGGCTAGATATCCTTAATATGATGGGAAAAGGGGATATATATCAGTTCACATTACCTGAAATAGTTGAATTATTTATCAACCTTTCAAGAGGGAAATCTAAAACTGTAAAAGGACCAAGAGACCCTGCTCTTGCAAGGGCAAGTAAGTCTGCTTCTGGGACAGTAAGTAGGGAAGAAATAGGACATATGCTTGATGAATTCAAATCTGATATTTTAGGGAGTCTTAGTGAACAAATAGACACCCTTAAGTTACAAAAAAAAAGCAAAAAGATGAATCTGATGCCTTAGCAATATTTTTTCCCAAATGTAGAAAGAATAATGCCTTGAGAGAGTGCCCTTTGGATGCAAAAATAGTAGAGACTTGTGTAATTTGTTCAGAAAAACATGAGACCAAGAATTTTCCTTCACTTCCTGGTCTTAAAGCTGTATTTCAAGAAGAAACCCCTAAAAATTCCACAAAATCTCTCAATTTTGTCTCTAGGAGGCCTTGGCAGGGACCTTAAACACAAGGATTCCATGATCAGCTATATAATCAACCCCCACCAAATTGGAATTCTTGGTAGCAACCTTGGCCCCAATTCCAAAATCAATCTCAAACTTGGGCACAAGGAGCACAAAATCCCTATGGAAGATACTCTCAGTATTATCAATATCCACCATATTATCCACCATATCCAAATTTCCCTCCTCAACAAAATCCTCAAAATCCACAACATCAAAATCCACCACTTCCATTACCATTTCCTCAAAAAGAAAATCAGTTACCTGCCCAACCCATACCAAACCCCAACAATAAAAATCCTCAGAACACATACATGATAGAAGGCCAACAGTTCCCAACCTATTTGATTACTCCTTTAGACCTTAATGATGTTCAACTTAGGTCTGGAAGAATACTTGAAAATAAGAAACCTCCTGTAATCATACAAGGGAAAAACAACTTTGAGGAAGATTCTCTACGGGTAAATAAAATTCTTGAAGAGAACACATCTTTTCAAAACCCAAACATTGAAAAATCAAAACAAAAAGACCTAATAATTTCAACTCCTATATTAGAGCAGCCATCAACATCCACCTCTACACCTCCCTTTCTAGAAAGATTACAAATTGATAGGGGTGTAGAAAAACAAATTATGGTGCCTAATTATGATTTCCTAGATGAGCTAAGGAATGTTTGCATTAAGATCCCATTATTACAAGCTATCAAGGAAATTCCAATCTTAGCAAAGACAATAAAGGAGTTGAGCATGAAAAAAATAGGAAAAAGAATAAAAGAGACAAAGAAAATTCAACTGGCAGGAAAAATAGCAGACACTATCATGGGTAAGATTGTTATTCCAAAGTATCTAGACCTAGGGAATCCAGTTGTTAAAATACACATCAATGGAACTGAGATCCAAAACACACTTATTGATTTAGGGGCAGCAATCAATATCATGAGTAGACAAATCATGGACAAACTAAATAATCTTCTTTTTACACCCACATTATTACAATTAGCAGATAGATCTGTGATCAAACCTGATGGGGTAATAGAAGACATTCCAGTGTCCCTAGATTCTTGGGAGTATCCTGTGGATTTTATGATCCTAACTCCTAAAAATAATCTAGAAGGGCATCCTATTATATTAGGAAGACCTTGGTTAGCCACAGCTGATGCTTTCATTAGTTGTAGATCCGGTGATATGTACATCTCTGATGGTATTTCAACCAAGAAATTTACCTTGTATCCTCCAGCAAAAAAAATTACAGAGTTAGATGATACTCAATGGACTGAGGATGAAGAAGACATACAACCTCTCTTCACAATTTCAGAAATTAGTGAAGATAGCCAGATTCTAAATACCTTAGAAAATTTTGAATCCTCTTCGGAATACAAACATGAACAATTTCAAGAAGAATCCAACATTGAGTTTTTATCATCAAGACAGATGTCTCTTTACTCCATCGATAAATTTGGCAGCTCTACAATTGAGATATTTCCAGGTAAAACTTTAAACATAAACAAGAACCTAGAGAAATCTCAATAAGAAAAGCTAGTCAAGATATTATAGAGACATTCTTCTGAATATGCATGGGAGTACACTGATATGAAAGGGATAATCCCTAAGACTTGCACTCATCACATCTACATAGAGGAAAATTGTAAACCAATCAGACAACCTCAGAGACGAATGAATCCAAACCTTAGGGAGATTGTTAAAGAAGAATTGCAGAAATTGTTAAATGTCAACTTTATCTATCCCATTTCAGATAGTCAGTGGGTTTCTCCTTTGGTAATTGTGCCAAAGAAAAATGGTAAATGGAGGGTATTTATTGACTACTGGGAATTAAACAAAGCTACTCTTAAAGATCATTTTCCCCTACCTTTCATAGATCAGGTGTTAGATACATTAGCTGGAAAAAAGTACTTCTCATTTTTAGATGGGTTTAGTGGTTATAATCAAATTCAAGTAGCACTTGAAGATGAAGACAAAACCACATTTACCTGTCCTTGGGGTACCTATGCTTACCGAGTATTTCCATTTGGACTATGCAATGCACCTGCAACATTTCAAAGGGCAGTACTAGGAATATTTTCAGATCTAATACATGCTTGTGTAAAGGTATATATGGATGATTTCACAGTTTATGGAAACACATTTGAAGAAGCCTTAGAAAACTTGGAAATTTTTTTAAAGAGATGTAAAGAAGCAAATATTTCACTAAGTCATGAGAAGTGTTTTATGATGTTTACTAAAGGAATTGTTTTGGGGCATCACATTTCAGGGGATGGGATTACAGTTGATGAGTCAAAATTTGAAGTCATCTCTAACTTATCTGTTCCAAGTTGTCAAAAAGATGTTAGGAGTTTTCTAGGATTTATAGGATATTATCGAAGGTTTATAGAAAAATTCACCAAGATAGCATCTCCACTTCTCAAATTACTCACCAAGGACTGTGAATTCAAGTAGAATCCTAATTTCTAGTTAGCCTTTGAGACCCTGAAAAAAAAAATCTCTGAAGCACCTATTTTAAGGGGAACTAATTGGAAATTACCTTTTCATATTTCAACAGATGCCTCGGATACAGCTTTAGGAGCTGTATTGGGACAAAAAGACCTGATTCCTTATGCCATCTACTATACCAGTAAAAATGACTCCTTCAGAGTTAAATTATACTGTAACTGAAAAAGAGTTCTTAGTTGTTGTTCATGCCATAAATAAATTTAGACACTATATAACATGCTATGAAACTTTTGTTCACACAGATCACTCTGCAATTAAATATCTAATGAACAAATCAATTACTAATGGCAGAGTCATAAGATGGTTATTTCTTTTACAGGAATTCAACATCACCTTTCTAGATAGGCCTGGGAAACAAAATACAATAGCTGATTTCCTATCTAGACTCTAAAACATTAAAGACAATATTCCAGTTGAAGATCAATTCCCTGATGAATATCTTTTTGCAATTTCTACTCAAACTCCTTGGTTTGTTGACATTTCCAATTATCTAGTTTCAGGGAAATTTCCTTCAATAATGAATGCAAGAGACAAAAGAAAGATCATTTATGATAGTGAAAAATATTCATGGGTTACTAATGAGTTATACAAAACAGGTCCAGACTTTATCATTAGGAGATGTGTTCGAGAAGATGAGATGCCTGAGATTCTCAAGGCATGTCATAATGAACCTTGCAGTGGACACTTTGCTGATAAAAGGATAGCTTATAAGATCCTTCATTAAGGATACTATTGGCCATCCCTTTTTAAAGATGCTAAAGAGTATGTCAAAAGGTGTGATAGTTGCCAAATGGTAGGGAAACCTTCTCCTTCAGGTGAGATGCCATTGTAGCCTCAGGTATATATTGAACCTTTTGAGAAATGGGCTTTAGATTTTGTAGGACCTATTAGTCCTCCATCAAGACAAAAGAAATATATATTATTTTGCACTGATTATGTTACCAAATGGGTAGAGGCCAAGCCATTACTTTCTGCTACTGAATCATCTGTAGTTAATTTTCTTTTTGAGGATATTTTTACTTGTTTTGGTGTCCCAAGAGAAATTGTTACAGATCAAGGAGCTCAATTCACATCAAGGCTAGTGGAACAAATGGTGGAGAGGTACAAAATCAGACACAGAAAATCTACTCCCTATCATCCACAAGCAAATGGCCAAGTGGAAACTACTAATAAGGTCATTGAAGGGATCCTAACAAAGACTATTCATTTACATAGAAGAGATTGGGCAGACAGGCTTCCTGAAGCCTTGTGGGCCTATAGAACTACATGGAGAAGCACAACAGGTCATACCCCTTATGAACTTGTTTATGGAAAACAAGTCTTGTTTCCCATAGAGTTTCAGATTCAAAATTTTAAAATGGCAGTCCAGCTAGGACTTGATCTAACATAAGCACAAAAGCACAGATTGGAGCAGATTAATGAATTGGATAAGATCAGACAGGATGCAGTCCAGAGAACAAATATAGTCCAACAGTAAAGGACTAGATGGCATGATAAGTACATTAAGGAAAATAAATTCAAAGAAGGTGACTGGGCCCTCTTGTTTGATTCAAAGTTCAAAGATTTTCAAGGTAAATTCCAAACAAATTGGCTTGGGCCATATGAAATTGTGAATTTTTTTGACAATGGAGCAATTAAAATCAGGACAATAGATGAAGATAAGGTCACTTTTCTTGTAAATGGTCATAGATTGAAACCGTATCATAAGCCACTTTCAAGAGAAGAATTTGTCAAGATATTTCAAGAGAACAGTGATGTGAAGTTAATGAAGAAGAATCCTTCTTCTTCATCAACTTAATTGTATTTTCTAAAAAAAAAAAAAAGCATAAACATGAAAACTAATCATTGATTAGCATGTTTATGCAGAAAAGGTAAGGTGAAAATCAGAATCCTTCTGACACTTTAGCTTTTCAAAATTTTTCTTTTCCTACAAACAACTATCATAAAATCATAAGTGCAGGCTCACTTTACATATCACATTCCACTTAATATCCATTTCACTTCATCATATCTCACTTCATTCATATTTCATTCACTCCATTCATCCATACTTCATTCACTCCATTTCATGATCCATCTCATTTTCATTTCAGATTTTCAAAATTGATCTTTTTCTGCAATTGAGTATTACAAATCATAAGTTGCAGGCCACTTTTCATATTTTATTCCACTCCACATTTACGATTCATTCCATTCCATCATATTTCACTTCATTCATGCTACATTCCACTACATTTCATGATCCATTTTATTTCATCTCATACTTCATTCCATCCATATTTCAAATCATTTCATTCCATGTCTCAAAGCTTTTACAGGTACATTCTGCAGCCAGATATTCTGCAGCCAACTATCCAGCAACCACTTGTTCAACAGCAAATTGGTCCTGCACACCTACTTCAACAAGCAAAATCAAAAGGATTATGAAGACTGAAAGATCAATAATTTCCAAAGGAAAGACAAAGCATATTAAAACAACAAAAATCAAAAGAAGGGCTAAGGTAAAATTGTGTGAAATTATTATGATAGCAGATTATGAAAGATATAGTACGGTTAAGTCATATGTATGTTTCATAAAGTTATTTTGATTATTCGTATTGATCAACCCTATCATAAAATCCTTGAAAAAATCCCTTCCATTCCACCCATATCAAATCATCATTTATTAAAAGTTAACGGTTAGTACTTGAAGTGACCTATTAGGTCACGTCACTAACCCAAAATATTCATTGATGATTTTGAAATCCTCATGGAATTTCTCCGCGGTCTTTTACTCCATAACAACTCTCAAACTCATTTATTCATGTGATTTACCCTCATCATATTTCACTCATCTCATATCCATTTCATGTCATTTTTTTGTAGCCAATTCATGTCTGCAGAAACAGAGAAGTCATCTTTAGGGTGAAAACAACCCTCTACATCCATTTTTACCTCGAATAGGAGAGCAGTAACAGAGCAGTAAATTGAAATTGAGGAAAAGAAGCCATGGGACTTATTGTAAGGTCTGAACCATTCAGAACCAAATATCTAGAAGGTTACCCACAGATTAGAGAGATGTTATAGCAGGTTGGATGGCTATAGTTTTTGGAGAAGGTCAATGGATTTCATAAGGAGGTCACCAAGTCATTTTCCCGGTCATTCAACGGGTCAGAAGTTGAAATAGGTGATGTCAAGTTCATTATCACAGAATCCTTTATAGTAGAAGCAGCAGAGTTACCAAGGCAAGGTGAACAATGGTTCAAAAACAAATAATTTCACAATGAAGCATGGAGGTAGATGCTAAAAACACCAGGTATGGATATTTCAGTTTTTAAGAAAGGCATTCCTAGTTCAACATTGAAGAATAAATGGAAAAATATGTTGCTAATTCTGTAAAAGTCTATAACCTGTGAGGGAAGGTTTTGCACCCTATATGTTTATCACATTCGACTTATGATGAATTTCCTAGATGAAGAGATAAATTTACCCTTTTTCTTACTCCATAGCCTAAAGAGGATGGCTTCTAATGTCCAAAAAAGGGTTCAGTTCTTAGAAACCACCTTATATCATCATGGCCTAGTCAAAATTCTAATTGAGAATCATTTGAAAAAGATAGGAGACGGTTGGGATGAGTTCCTTTTGAGGAATCATTTTGAAGAACCTAAAGAAAATCTATTTGAAGGAAAACTTGTAAGGAGAAGCAGGAGGGGAAAAGTTTCCAAATCTATTGAAATTAAAACTGATAAATCCATCCAAGAATATAGTGAGGAGATTATCTCTGAAAAATTGGCCAAAATCAAGAAACAACTCAAAAAGGAAAATATAATAAGAAAGTATGCTAAGGAGAGAGGTGAGGAGGGACCATCTAAACTGAGAAGAAGTCATAGGCT
This sequence comes from Pinus albicaulis, assembly GCA_034641835.2. Classification (NCBI taxonomy): domain Eukaryota; kingdom Viridiplantae; phylum Streptophyta; class Pinopsida; order Pinales; family Pinaceae; genus Pinus; species Pinus albicaulis. Next base: position 660,796,869 of record CM076570.1, read on the forward strand.
TAGAGGCATATTGAAGAAAACAGGAGTTAAGCAAACATGAATCATAGATATTGAAGATGAAGAGACACCAACTGACAGATCTCCTGAGTACCAGTACAAAGAAGATCTTGATAGAGGAACTCCGGAGGTATACCCAGCCCAACAATAGATCTATAATTATGTGGAGTCATTAGAAAAGAGAGCCTTAGAAAACAAAGAAAGAACTCCTAGCCCGCAAGAATCTTCAATTGAAGTGCTGAGAAGAGACAAATATGAATTGGAAGTACTCAATAGGCATATAAAAAATGAAAATGAAATTTTAAGGGAACAAGTCAAACTAAAAAGTGATATAAACACAACTCTCTCTCTACAAATGGAAAAATTGTACAAGGCTAGTGAGAAGCTAAAGAATAAAAACAAGGAATTTTTCAGGGCACTTATAAATCTGAGGTTCAAATTGGTCATAAGGAAGCCTAGGATGCCATTGAACACCAAGAAAAGCATAAAAAGGAAGCTATATGTCCTAGCAAAAGTTTCAGAATATATGGATTGATTACATGAGGACATGCAAAAGTTTTGTAGTGGGGGTATGTTGAGCCCTAAAGATGTCCTTTCCTTTCACCAAATTTCACTTCATTCCATTTTTCCTTTATCAGTTATAGGCTTAAAATATCAATAGGAATGATTAAAATTACTTTAAGAATGCATGCAATGATTGACTTATTATACTTTTGTGGTTTTGTTGTCATAGTGGTCTTTGATCAGACTTAGCTACAGAATGTAGCCATTCTGTAGCTAGTCACATATTTCGTAGCCATATTTATGTTTACACAGGTTACAGGTGTCATTTGAGGGAAATAAGCATATGGTTAAATTCCAGAACTCTCCTACATCATTCCTTGTCCTCCACGAAGGCTGAGCAAAAATCTGAAAGTGGTTATGCACATGGAAAAGCCAAAACCAAGAAGCAGAATTCAACAAGGATAAGGACTCTGCAGGTGTCTTTAGCAAAATACGAGTCTTCATCAAGAGTTCTAGTTCGATTTTGATTATAAGAGATGCCTATGCCTATTTCTACTCAATGGCAGTTATGTATTTGCTTATAAAAATAACTCGATGAACCGAGAAACAGTTAGTTGATTTTTTGTTGTTAGTTCTTAAAAGACTATGATACTTTGTTTCTGAGCATTTTTCCTTTAATGAAAGAAGTAAAAATTTGGTGCATGATCTGAAGCAATTTTAAGGAGTTAAGGATTCATGTGCCAATCTGATGGTAGAGGGCCCCTACTATCCGAAAGGCTTTGTGCACATTTTCTAGATAAGTAACCTTTAACTCTGTTTTGTTCTTAACTTAGGAAGTTTTCTGAGTTTATCCTCTTGCATCATGCTTATTTCATTTACTTATATCGAATATTACAGTCAATCTTGTTCTCATGAGCTGTTCCAATATATCACTAATGCGTGAATGAGATATAGCTATAGTACTCTTGAGTTAATTTCACTTTAGTTCAGTTCTGTTCATTGTATTTCAGTTTTATTAGTTAGTTGAATTCTAGTCCTGTTAATTAGACTTAAAAGACCCTCATTATTTTATAAGTTGTTCTTGTTCTTAACTTCTTCTAACACATCATTATCATATGAACAAGAATTAGTTATATCATTTTGAGTTCTTAACTGTTCTGCAATTTTTCATAATTTTACAAACAACCTCTTTCCAAAGTTATTCCAAGAGATCTCTAATCCTTGAATGAAGCCTAATAGTAACATTTTGAGTTTCAGAATGAGTTAATTCTAGTGTCATAAGTTATTTTATCATAGGATTCCTTACTATGTTGCAGATAATATTTTCTCAAAATGTTCCAACAAATTTCTAACAATGGATGAGATTTTCTCTATGATATTTTAAGTTGTTGTTTACTAAAGAGAACCTTATTACATCAAACTTATCCTTTTCTCAAGTTGTTCCAACATACCTCTAATGAAATGAATTGGACTGAGTTTAATGTTATGAGTTACTTTTCTTATCAGCTTTACAATCTGTGGATTAGCATTTTCTGTTATTAGGTGCCATACATAGTTTAGAGTAGATTTTGTTCTGCTTTAGTGTGATCAGTAACTTCTATTTGCCAATAATTTAGTTCTTTTCCTCTTAACATAAAAACACAAAACCAAAAACACTAGAAAAACACTAAGCACAACGAAGTAGGAAGAAGATACCTAGGCACATATAGTGCATTTCACTTCAACATTTTACTAGCCCTGGTTGACAATTTATGACATCTTCTATATCAGACTTAACTGGTTCCATTTTTGGCCTTTTTGGCACATCATTGGAATCAAATAAGTCCTCTAAAGGAGTTGAACCTCTGGGTAAAATGTTATGTTTTAAATCAATCAAATCTGGTTCATCTTCCATTATTTGCTCTATATCTACTTTTTCCAGGTCATTTATGTCACTCTGAGTAAATATAGTAGGTCTATCAAAATTATGTACATCTAAATCATCTATTTGACAAAAATTTAAATCTATATTACAAGGTGAATCTATATTACAATCATTATCAATTTGGAAATTTTGAGACTCTTGCTCATTGTTCAAAAACTGATATATTTGTTCATCTTCTGAGAAAATTTTCCAGTATTTTACTTTATCTGGGACAATAGGTCTGTGTTTGATTTCAGCAGTGTATTTTTGTATTGGTGAAAACGGAAGTTTGCAAGTGCTGGAAAAGGTTGCTAAACAATGGGCTTGTAAATTCTGTTTCCTAGGAATAATTGCAAACTTGCATTCTAACAAATCTTCAACTAAATCATGTAACACATATTTCATTAAAATTGGAAATTTTTTATTACAAGGACATCAATAGAATTGAGTATTTTGGTTATTTTTAAATTCTATATCCACCATTTAATTCCAAATTTAATGAAATATGTGTTATGTGTTGTGTCCCATATATCTAGCCAATCTGGGATTGTAAACAGAGTATTTTGTGTTATTTGTTTGATAACTAACTCTGAATCTCCCATGATAAATATTCTTTGCCCTCCCAATTTTCTAATAATTTGAATACCTAAGATTAAAGCCTCATATTCAGCCATGTTATTGGTACACTTGAAATTTAATCTAAAGGCATGCCCTTGGGAATGGCTAGTTTCAATGTTGGTGATCCATACACCAGCTCCAGCTCCTGATTTATTAATTGATCCATCAAAATACTAATGCCATAAAGCTTCATGACCAATGTAATCATACATTATTTTAGGCTTTATATCAGTAAGTTCAGTTTGTACATTATTATGATCAGAGTTACAGAGAATAAAGGAATCAAGATCAGTAGGAGTTGAATAGATTTGGTAATTGGTAGGTCTGTCAGCATTATTGATCATAAACTTCATTAAGGTTTCTCTGTAAAACTTTTTGGGTTGTCCAAATACTGAGATAGTGGCATAAATCATGTCAAGTTGTAGATATCCTTGCAACTTTTCTCCCCATGAGCGAGAAAGAAGCATGCCATATTCTAGTGGGATATCAACTACCACAACATCCATGATCATGCTTTTACCAGGATATTGGACCAAGTTTACACACAAATCTTTAATCAATCCTATGCATTGGACTTTAGAAGAATCAAATGAGAATAGGTCTTTATATGGCCGAGTTATGTCTAGATTCATGGTTTCCATTATTGCTTTGGGCATTAGGTTATGAGAAGCTCCAGTATCTAGCATAGCATTGTGTAATATTTGATCATGTATAGTAAGACTTAAATAAAATGGAGGTATTGACCCATATAAATGCTTACCATCTACATTTGGACAAAATATTAATTCAGGTCTATCATCATTCATATTAATTGTATCCTCATTTTCATTTACATTCAATGTTTCAGTAATAATAGATCTATACAAGTCATTTTTAGACAATTCAACTAAGAGAACAACTATCTTCAACTTAGATATTTCAGATTGAATGTTAAATGATGACTAAGATTTGATAGCTTGAATTAATTCATCTTTTGGAACTATTGTTTGGGATGATTTTTCTTGAGTTTCAGCCGTTTTACCTTTAGCTTGAGGTTTTCTTTTATCTTCTGTTTGAGTTTCCTGATTTCTGCTATCTTTGATTATTTTTCAGGAATATTTTGAGTATTAACAGATGCTTTGTCAGATTTGGAGTTCTCAGCAGAAGATTTAGGATTTGATGATTTTGAGCCAGCTGGATTCTTTTTGGATCTGTAACTATTGCTGAATTGGTGGCCTTTGTGGTATTAGCCTTTTGGGCATCTCTGGAAGATTGAGCCACCTCATCAGTGATATCTACAATCTTAGGACTAAGCTGTTTTTTAGGACTGGGTGGGTTTGAATTTTGTTTATTTTCTCTAGGAAGAATCTACAAAAGTTTAGTCTTGGGAGTCTCTATATTCTTTTTGTTTTGATTTTGTTAAGTTGGAGCATTGTTTTTTGCAGTAGGCTCATTTGTTTTCTTGCTCCTAAGGTTATATTGACTATGAATTTCATTGATCGCGAAGTCATAACCTTGCTTATAATCAAAAGATTCACCAAATTCCACTTTTAATTGTTGTAGTTCAAAGAGTTCCTGATCTTCATGTGTGAGGAAAATTGTATTTTCTTCATCTATCCCCATAACTATGTTGATGTCTTCCTCATCCTCAACATTGTTTTGAGAACTCTCTGCAAAGTTCTCTTGGAATGGGGGTCTAATGTTCTGATATGGGGAGGGTTCCTTACCTTTCCCAGGATTGTTGGTTTTTCTGTAGTTGGGATTTCTGATTTGGGATTGATTATCCCATTGCGGTTTCCTCTCAATGTGGTCTAATCTCTCAACTACTTTTTCTAAAGTTTTGTTGATAAAATCAAATTTACCATCTAAGTTTGAAGCTTCTTCTTTGATGGTAACCCTCCTCTCATTTCTAGGTCTGGTATTTTTAGCAAGGATATTGATTTCTACACCAACAACATTTAGTTGCATTTGTTCTAGGGTCTTTGCATCTCTTTCTCTAAGTTGATAGGCCATGTATACATCAAAACAATCAAGGAATTTGAGCAACACGGAATATGGAGTGGGTTTAAGGTCTGCATGAATTGAATTGTAGATACTGTTGTATCTGGTGCAAAAGTCTTGGACAGACTCATTGGGAGCTCTTTTAACAGCATCAAACTCAGATAATATTTGTAGGGGATTTTTCTTCTTTTCCCATTTATTTAGGAAAGCTCTGTGAAAGGCAGCTAAGTCTACTATAGTACCAGCACCTAAATTTCTGAACCATGTTTTGACTTCTCCTATTAGGCTTTGTGCAAACAACCTCATTCGAACATGTGATTTATCTTTCTCATAAATTTCCCAAAAATCATTCATTCTAGTGATATGTTGTTGTGTAGTAATTTGTGAACAATTATCAAATAATGGGATATCCTTTTGGTAATTTTGGGGCATTTCATGGAGGTTTTGAGGTAAGATGAGGGGAGCATATCTGGCTGTCATGGCTTGGATTTTTGCTAAGCTTGGAGGTACAATAGTAGTGGCAGGGATAGTGCTGGTTATAACAGTAGATGTTATGAAGGTTGTACTTGAAGAGATAGGAAAAAGGGATAAAAAATAAGTGGTATGGCTAGGAAATATAGATGAAGTGCTTATGAAGCTAGTGGGTGCAGAGGTAGTGGTTGTAGTGGATTTAGTGAATGATGGATATACTACTTTAGGTTGCAAAGGAAGCTCATGGATGAATGGTCTTGTGGAGGAACTAGCGGTGGATTGATGATTTGACAAATATATGATCCTAGGTTGCAAAGGCAGCTATGGACTAACAGGCTCTAGGGGTGAACTGCCAGTGGAGTCTGTAAATGAAGTGGCAGCATACAGAGTAGAATTTTCTACTGGAAAGATGGTGGTGTATAGTTGAGAAATTGGAGGTTTAAATTGAGACAAAAATTGGCTAATTTAATAGCTTCATCAATGGCTTTTATTCATGTAACGCTTACCCTTTCTACTGGAGTTTGAATTCCTGTTTTGTCTGATTTTATAGGTGCTGAAATAACTTTATGTTTCTCATTCACAAAAGAAGTAAAAACAGGATCTATAACAGTTTCCTTTAAATCAGATTCAGACTTGGATCTAAATAATGATTTTTCAAACTTCAAATCAAATTCAATATCTGATAAGCTTATTAATTCTTTGGGTAAAGAATCAGCTCTTCTCAGGGGTACTTCAATTTCTGAACTAACAATTTGTTTTTTCTTTTTTCCTATCTGGTTTGGATTGTCTACTATATCTGCAGGGTTGGGATCAAGGTTGGATCTATTATAATAGAATTTCTTTGGAGCCAGAATGATTATTTTATAAATACCCACAATCTTTAAACTTAATCTTAAATTAGAAAATATATGTTTAAAAATTTTCCTCTAAGATTAAACTTAAAACTGGAGAGTGGTTAGTCCCCAGTATGTTATCACCCTAGTAATTCTTAGGTCGTGGGATTTTGGTTTATAGCTAAAGAAAACTAGGGGTAACAAAGAACCTCTTTTAGATTTCAGGATCTAGCCTTCCTGAATTATGGAGAGGGATATTTGATTATGATTTGACTTTGTTTTAGATTTGAATTTTAGGCTAGGTATGATTGAAAAGTTGGTTTGGTTTAAAAATTTTGGTGGGAAATAAGATTACTTAGTGACAAATTAAAGAGGGATCTACTAGTCCATTGGCTAGTGGAGTCAAAATGTAGCAAGCAAGACTAAAAGGCAAGGCCAAAAGGATGCTAATGTACTTAGGGCAAGGTAGATAACCCTCAGATTTTTGAATAATTTGATTGGATGGGATGGCTTGCTTTCGGGATAAAGGGTAGTGAAGGATCCTTTAATCCGGAAATAAGGAAGAGGAGACAGAGGTCAAACGGGACTCGGGAGCAACTAAGGATTCCTAGGTCCGGAAATCAGCATAAAATATTGAAATGATTACTTAGTTAAGACAGGGAGTTTTTTAACACTTATCTTGAAATAATACTCCTAATTAATCATTCAGATTTTAACACATATATGAAATAGAATGAAACTTCAGAAAAGGAAACAATGACATAAAAAAATCACTTTACTCATGAAGTTATCGTAAGAATCCTGAGTTATGAAGTCCAGTCAGCTGTATTCCAGTCTGCTACTATGAAATCACCACATTAGCCTCCAAAGTACCAGCAAAAAATATCTATAATAATATCAGCAATTTTTATTCCACCCTTAATACTTAAAAAGAGAAGTATTTATACAAAAAATATTACAAAATATCTGAGAGACATGTAGGAATATCTCTAGGAAAAAATAAATGTTTATTACATAGAAATAGGGACAACTGCAAAAGAAACTGGCAAGTTTTTCTCTTATCAATAAAAAATAGGACTAATCATCTTAACTTGTTGTTGGGTTGTAGCTGTTGGAAATGCTTGCTGGCATTTTGGAAAAAGATATTTTGAAGATAACTTGAAAGACACTCTTTCCATTTCACATCCTTTAACTTGTGCTTTATCACTGATACTCTTTACGCTTTTTCTTTTACTGCTTTACTGTTGTAAAATAAGGAATTATCTGTAGTAAAAAGGTATTTTGACTGATACTCTTTGACTCTGTTTCTTACCCCAATACACTTTGACTGCAAATATTTATATTAAGTCAGTGAATTCCCGCCATTGTTCTGCACTCGGAATTCTCATACTCTTCAATTTCCTATAACTTTCATCTGCCTCTGTATACTTAGAAAAATTGGGCTTAACAATGAAAATATGTTTGATCTCATTTTGTAGAAAGAACAAGTTCTCAAAATATTCCAAATGACTTTACCAGTTGGAGAACCTTGTGGTAAAGGTTTGCTGACCTCCTCTTTGGCATAAGCCTTGATTTTGTTGTCATAATCCTTCTGTGCCATTAACTTTTCATTCAAAGCATGAATTTCTGGAAGGAATACTTGTGTTAGTACTGTGTATTTGGCCCAAAATCTTGTGATTGCTAAATTCATGTCTTTACATTTTTTCTCCAAATTATTCATCATATTTCTCTTATTCAGGGCTTTCTTGATTTGTAGTATGCCTTCAGTTCTGTCCTGAATTTTTAGTTCTTCAAGATCCTCTCTGTGTTTTCTATTCAAAAATGCAATAAGCTTCAAAGCTAGAGTAGGTTTGTCCGCCAGTTCTTCTTTTGTTTTCTGAATTTCAATTTGTGCTGCTTTGAGTAACTCCTTCTGTTTATAAATAATTTGGATTGAAGGCCGCTGAGAATGTATTCCTTGAATGATGTTGTTCCAAAGATAATTCTTGATATATGACACTTGTTCAGTGAGATTAACCTGTTGTTGTAGAATCTTTACCTGTTCCTGCAATCTGTTGGTTCTCTTCTCATGTACTTTGGATGTAATTAATGCATCTCTGTTTGATGTTTCAAGATTTCGGATAGTACCTTTCAAATTGATTATCTATTTTTCTTTTAAGGACATGTCTTCCATAGCCTTGACTATGGCAGTTGTTTCACCTGTTTGATTTACCTGTGATGTAGTTGATGAAGTGGTAGAGATATATTTAGACGTAATTGACACTGCAATTGCCAATACTCCTTTCGGTGCCAAATGTTCTGCCAATGTAGAGGGAACAACTATACTTACAGTTGGAATAACTGTGGAAATGGAGACTTCATGAGCTTTCTTCAATGTTTCATTTTCTTGCATTAGATATTCTATTTGATTTTCCATCTCTTTAATCTGAGTTGTCATCTTCAAAACTAGCTACATGGTTTCATCTTTTTCTGTCTTTTTTTGAAGAATTTCTTTTGCCTGTGGGTGCTCACTCTGTGGCAATTTGAGTTGCTTTCTCAAGGGAGCAATATCTTCATTCTGCTACCTTATCAATTTCTTAGCAACTTCAGTATTAGAAGGATCTACTCCAGTTTCTATCACCAAATATTCTAAGGACTTGATCCTCAAATCCTTAGCATGTAGAGATGCTTTATCTAATTTCATTTGAGTTTGAAAATTAGATACAGTCTTTTGAAGCATGGTAGCACTCATGGTTTTGCTTACTACCTTTGAATACAACATCTCTGAAGCACTTCTATGGAAAGTTGTTTGGTCTAGTTCATGTATAGTATCAGCATTCACTTCAAACTCTATTTTCCTGTAGTCTGTGGCTGACTTTGGATTTGTTACTACTGGTTGGAGAAAATATATGATCATTTTATTTGTTGAGTAATCAAAGGTTGTCACAAGTCTATCTTTATCTCCTGGTTTTTATTTCAGAAGTTTAGAATAAACCTCATTCTTGATTTCCTCATTCTTTTCTCTAATTTTCTTGAACCTTTTCTGGATATCAGAATCATTTTCTTCTGCTGATTTAGAGGAAGAGGGAGCTTTTGTATTCATCTCTGTTTCAATCACTTCTTTTCCTTTTCCCTGTGATAGTACCAGCTTATTCTAAATTTCTCTAAGTGTTTCATTAACAATCATTGTGGCCTCATCATAATTTTGTTGACCATTATTATCATCTACATCTATGACTCCTTCTTCTAGAGTAGTCATTCTGGCCTTCTTGCTGTAGACTGTTTTAAATTTATTTTCAATAATTGTCTCTGCCAAATAGCTTTCTTCTTTTCTAGGCCTTTTATTAGATATTTCTTCTTATTGGCCAACTGTAATTACCTGTGTGATGTATGTTTATTTCTCCTGCAAGCTGCCTGTCTGCACCTCCTAAATATCCTCAATCAAAGTGTTTGCAACCCATTCAATTTGATTAGCATATTTTTCAATTTGAGGCTTTGAATCATGGACGAATGGGGTTAACTTACACTTGAACCTATGGTTACTTATAACACCCTGAGGGTCATAATTCCAATATAAAATTTCTTGGAATTTGAATTGTGATAATTTACTGACTATGTCTCTCAAAGCATCTCTACTGTTGAATATGAATGGGCCCATTTGACTTTTAAGCTTGAATTGTGCTTTCTTTTTGGAGCTGATGAAGTTCACTGCATCTGCATTCAATATCTGTCTTAAATACTCCAAGGAAAAAATCTCGGTGGTTAGAAACTTTGGTAATTTGTAAGGAGCCAAGAGTGCACCATACACTCTGATTTCTGTATAATTTTCATACAAATACCAGTCTCCAACTTCACAATTTTCAGACAATTGTAAAATTATTTTGATTTCTTCATTAACTCTTGGTGGCTCTGCTTTATTCAACAAACTCATGGCAGGTTTTATAAACAAATCATTGAAATATTTGCAGTTGTATCCACTGTTTTTTTTCCTGAGTAGAGAAGTCCAGAATATCACTGAGAGAGGTTTTCCTTCCACATCCATTTTTTGTAGTGCAATTGGGAAATTGTCTTCCTGAAAAAATATGAAGAGATGTAACAGATAGGATGAATATCTGAACACTCCTTCATTAGGTAATTTGATCAACTGATAATGTATATTATCAGAAATGAATTTGGCAAAGTTGAAAAATACTTCTGGATTTTGTCCTGGGGACAAGGTGGAGAGGAAACGTAAAATAGAGGCATCTGTAAATTCATCATTAGCATAGCCTAATATGAAGGAGAGCATTGAAATGATCTATCTTGAGCCTTCAGTGAAATCAAAAGTATCATAGGGTGGATTTACTTTAGGAAGGTTAACATGATTGGGCATGAAGTTTTGAAGGATCACAAACATCCTAGGGAAATCCAAGTCTAAATACATCTGAGTTAAATCTTCAATAGACAAGGATACTGCACGTGGATCGTGGCTCAGCTGGAGCATATCATTGATGGCTTTAGTAGTTATGTAAAATAGGACCTCATTATCTTTGTTCACCATAAATTTTTGGTCAGGGATATAATGTAACTGACAAAACCTAATGAAATCTTGGGCTGGATGTGTGATAGGAATCACGTATTTAGGAAAATTGGAGTCCCATACAGGTATATCATTTTCCGCTTTTTTCTCAAATTTCTCATGACACCAGCTCTGTACTTCATGTAAATCAAATTCTAAGGTAGAATTAGCAATTCTGTAGTCTAAATCAATCAAGGGACTGCTCTCTTCACAGGAGATAGGTGGCTGCAATGGTCTAACTACGTCAGTGGAGTCAGTAGTTAGGGCAGGAGTAGGCTTATTGATGATTGAAGGTTTTGGTTTTGGAAGCTTGGTGGAGGCAGGCTTTTGAGATTTAGGACCTCCAGTCCTTGGAGTGACCTGCTTATTTGTCATTTTGAATGAAACTGAGCAATATTAGACTATTTTCTCAACTCTTTTTGAGAATAGAAGGTCAATTAAACTGCTTTTGGAGAAAAATTCAGAATCTGGGTGTGGGTTTTACGATGAAAACGTAGATTTTGAATATACAGAGGACTTGGAAAGGGATTTCAATGGTTTCTTTGGTAATTCAAATGAATTTTCACCACAGGAATAGCTTTTGGATGGTCAAAATTATTCAGGCAGAAGTGGAAAATTCCGGGAAAAATTTTGACAGGGTTTCCCCTGTTTCTTCAAGGTTTGAGTACTCTCAAATGAGTACTTTTGGCTTTTAAATTCAAATTGGTTTAATTTTTTCTTGAAAATTAAGAATTTGAAAATTTGGATTACTGAAAAATACCTTTGAACAGGTATGGTTGCGGTCAAAGAGGGTTGCAGGTGGTACCAGTCTTCAAACTGGTTGCAGTTGTTTTGTATAAGGCACTGGGAATCTTTGGAGGCAAAATTCATAGGGGAAATGGCTTTTAAAATGATGAACTGTTTTGAAAGCAGCTCTGAAATGGTGTATGTGAGTGTTTTATGAGAGGGCGTAGGCACAAATGCATGTGAACAATAAGAGCTAAGGTTGAAACCTTAAGTCTTGTCAATACACACAACATTTATTATAGGTCGAAATTAATGGTGGGAGCAGTTTTTGTGTTTGAAGGAGAAACCATTAGTGGTTATCACATTGCTTCTGGGTGGTAAATGGTTTTTAGGTTTTGCAATGCGATCTAGTAAAATTAAGACACGTAGAGGGTGGTGGTTTCATGAAACAAATTTTATTGCAATTTTTTTTGCCAACTTAGCCCGATCACTTTTGTAATGCGATATGGGATCCACGCCATCGGATTTGGTTGAGCGATGCGAACGACTGAGATGCATAAGGAAGCTGCGGGGAAATAAGGTGGGACCGGGTACTTTGATATGCGCTGTAGATTTGATAAGAGAAGATTGACAGTTTAAAACTAATGCGATAGGGAATGGTGGGGCATGAGGCCCAATGATCGCGCTCAATTCATATCGTTGGATTTGAATATAAGAATGATCGGAGGGCTGAGAATGATTGAGAGGGAACTAGGTTAATTGATGAAGCTTTGTGTAAAAAAGGGGTTTATACATAGAACCAGGGTTTAGACTGTGATAAAATTATATGTGTCGGGAAAATGGGATAAGATTAAAGCTTTAACCATGGGTAAATCTTATGAGGGAAAAGACAAATAAACTCTTTTTCTTCGCAGTTTTATATACACAATGTGTAAATAAATTGGGCATTTTGAATATCATTTATATTATATAATTTTAGATTTATCAAAGGTCTAAAACTATAGGGGAGAGGGGATATTTTATTATGGATAAGTTTCATGTCAAAGGGTTAATTTCACGATGTTTTTCAACATGTGTTTAATATTTTTGACATAAAAAGTATATAGTAAGAGAGTTTTGGGGATATTAAATAAAAGGGGGCTATATTAATAGGACTAGGATAATTGATAGGAAGTTAATAAAATATGTTAAGTGTTAATATGAAAAGGGACAATGAATACTCAAAATTCACAAATAAAACTAAGGAAAGTGAAAATTAAAGTGAAGCTTCATTATCATAACTTAATCACTTTTACTTAGAATATCATGTTTTTGAGGGTTTTTATGTCTTATAAAATGGAGGAAGTTAATCAAATGGGTATTTATGTAACATTTAAGTAAGAAAAGAGTTCCCACTTATGAAGTTAAATGGTGATGAGTGCATGAAGGGGTAAATGATGAAAATATATGGGATTAATATAGAAACTTAACATTTTCAAATAATTAGTCATTGAGCCTTGGGTCTGGTTCCAACAGAAGTCAAGGAAATGCCTTGAGCCTCTTTGACTGATAGTCTAGAATATCAAATTTTCTATGGGGAGGATAAATTAGTTATTTATATTCTGATGAAATATATTTACATTGATGTCTCCTGCCTTATTCTACCTACCCAGTTATTGTCTTCTAAAATTTTTTCCTTCTACTTTAATCAGGTGCATTTGAACTAGCAACCATACAACATTTTATTCTTTTTGAAAGTAGTAAACTATCTAATTCTACACTTATTGCATCCAAGAATCCAGATTAAACTGTTGGATTCTTTTATTCTCCACCTAACTACTGAATTGTCATGATTAAAATGTATGACAATTCTTTAGTCACTATCTACAACATTTGAAATTGAAAGATGACAAGTCAAGATTAAATTGTTCAACTCATCATAGACTATGGCATTTATTGACACTCTGCCATAATCGACTGCAAATGGTAAAAGTAGTGGCATTTAGACTTGCACACTTTCATTTTTTATTCATATTTTTTCTTTGGGGTATCTTATTTTTTCCAAGTCCTTTGATTTTTCTTTTAGGACTTTTACCCTCCTTTTTTTTTCTATTTTTTATATTTTTTTACAAAATATGGGAAAATAACTTATAGAAAGAAAATTTTGTACATATTTACAAGACTACCATCAGTCAAGTCAAAATTATGAATCCTATATTTATAGGTCACTAACAGGCTTCATTTCTTCATGACCATATTGTTGACCTCCACCAAAATAAGAAACAATACCCTATTTTTTAGGCATAAGATCTTTTGCATTCTTTGAACATTCTGACCATCATGTACTCTTCATTTCGTGGTCCTTGGTTGTTGGAAGTTGGCTTAGCACGTCCCATAACTCCTCCCTTGCCTCCAGCTGTCTAAAATCACTTTAAACACTGCTCAAAATGTTGTAATGTCCTGCGTGTTGAATCTCTAATTAAACTGAGAGGGGGGGGGGGGGGGTGAATCAGTTTAATACATTCCTAATCTTTAAACTTTTCAATAAACTTATTTACACCTTAATTTCAAACTCTATTTGATGTGAGAGTAATCTTAGAATGTAATCTGAAAGTATTAGTTTAATAGAGCAGTAGACTTGATTTGAGAGCAGCAGGTATTAAGCAAATGATACATATCAGATCAATACATAAATATCATGCACAGAGACACCATATATAAGTGGAAACCCATAAAGGGAGAAAACCACATCTTATTATTGTTGTGATGCAAAGGCAAGCTCCAACTCCCTCTCACCACTGTTTTTCTGCAGGCACCAACCTACAGGAGGCTCCTACCTCAATTCTGCAAGCTACAACTTGCAAGGAAGCATCAACTCCCTTCAGTTTTCTACAGGCACCAACCTACAAGAGGCTCCAACCTCAGTCAGCTACAACTGACGACTATCAAGCTGCAACTTGATAGGGAAGCTCCAACTTCCTCAATTTATCAAACTGAATGTTTGCTGATTTTCCTCAGATATCAGCTCTGTTCTGTAGCTTCTCTTAATCTTCTCTGTCTTACTCTTCTATATTCTGCCTTCTCTCGATTTACTCTCTCTTCATTAAAAAAAAAACTTTCTCTGCATATCAAGATGATATTATTTATAGATTTCCTCACATGACTGTTTGTATTCTGCTTGGAATTCGAAATGGAAAGTCATGTCTCTTTGCCTTCTGCCTTCTCACTCCTTTTATCAACTTACTCAGAAATTATAACTGTAGGTGTCAATTTTAACATTACAGTGGGAGTTTGTTTTCTCTCGGAGACTTGCCAATGCATCACAAACAATAAAAATTTAAATAAAACATTTACATTCAAATTTAAATGAGAACTCCAGCTCAACTCATTTAGTCTTTTGAATTGGTACGCATTTGTCTTTTCTTTGGATGTCTTTGTCTTTTCTGTGACTGTGTTTTATCTTCTTTCGGATCTGTTTTCTCTTCTGTCCTCTACTGTGGTGTAACTGCTGCATATGTGTAAATGTGCCTTTTATATCCGCTGACTGTAAATCTGGAGGAATTCCAATCCCTTTTATGCCATTAGTGTCTTGTTGATGTGGCAGGTTCCGCAGGCCGGAACATACATATATCACAAGAGTTAATAATCGCCCTCCCGTAAAGCTAAGGTCCGTGGGTCTAGAGACCACGCGGCTTATCGCAACCGTGTTATATATATAACTCAATAACCATTATATATCATATGTGTTATGCCCCCGGATCATATTCAAACGTTATTCAACATATATAATATATACAATTTATTTTCAAATAACCCGACGTCCATAAGGATTGGCTGCCAATACGATTAGACCTGGAACTCAAGTTGTATATGAGTCGTAGTTTATATACCAATCAGGTCCGAATTTCCAATCGCAATCGCAACTCTTATATTCTCCAATGCGATTGACCATTGCCGATGCGATTAGAACCTAGAGCTGAAATCTTTGTTAATCATAATTTATAATTCCATCGGGTCCGAACTCTTAATCGCAATCGCAAGTTCTTTAATATGTGTTGCGATGGTTTGTTTATTTCCGATGCGATTGGAACTGGACTTCAAACACTTTGTTAAACATGGTTTATAGACCCATCGGAATCGGTCTTCAATGTAATCACAAGTCTTTAACATATTCCCAGATCCCCTTGCGATTTCCAATTGCGATTGATGTATTTTAGCTTTTAGTTTCTAAGCCCTCTTCTCTTGAACCTCCCGTGCGATTGGGAAGAGTTGCCACCATATAAAACTTCGTTTTGTACGCTCCATATATATACCTTGGACCTTTGGTTATATGCTCTGGGCTTCATTGTATTCGCAAATTCTCTGTTTATTTAAGTTCCGAGATTTATCAATTGCGGTTTATAGACCCATCGGGTCCGGATTCTTATTGCAATCGCAATTTCCTGTGGGTTACATATTACGCTGCTCTTGTGATCTCTGATTGCGATTGGGTGAGGGGTCCCACCTTATAAGCCATTTCGTTTTGATAGAACCTTTGATTATATAGATATAAAGCGCTCCGATTGTATATAACTGATATATATGTTTATATATATATATATTTTGCCGCTGGAGTGAAGCGATTCCCGGAATTATGTTTGTATATGTTATATGTGCTCCGCTTGCATATAACTGATATATATGCTCATATATATATTTTTCCGCAAGAGTGAAGCGATTCGCGGAATAATGTTTGTATAAGTTATATGTATAATGCCGGTTGGAGACTGCGATTCCCGGAATTTTATAACATCTCTCTGCCTCTGTCTCTGACTCTGTCTCTGCCTTTGCTGCGCCGGTTAGAGAGTGCGATTCCTGGAATTTTATAACAACTCTGCTTCTGCCTCTACCTCTGCTCCTCCTGTCGCTCTGCCTCTGCCTCTTTGCTTGAGCGCTGCCTCCTTTGCTTGAGCGCTGCCTCCTTTCCTCTGCCTTCATTTGCTTCTTTGCTGCCTCTTTGCTTCAGCGATGCCTCCTTTTCCATCAATGACAATATTTCCAACAGTCTCCCCCTTTGGCATTGATGGCAATCCACTTTCTCTGTTTGCTTTCTCTTTCTCTTGTTGCTTGCTCTTCCTGTTTGCCTGCTCTTCCTCCTGTTGTTTGTTCTTCCTCCCCCTTTGACATCAATGGCAAAGGACGACGCCTCATCTCTCTGTATGGGTTTTTTCGTTGCATTTCCTTTCTCTGAGTTACGTTTAGGTCCTCTTCTGCTGAAATTGGACTATGCTGCTCCAGAGTGATGTATGAAACTTGTTGAGAGAACACTTTGGTATAGTGAGCCGATATATGTTTTATAGTTGTGTTTCATTTGTAGTGCCTGTAATATGTGCTAGATTGCAGACAGAGATGATGCATTTTACGATTGAAAGGTTCTTGTTGCTTCTGAATGCTGATAATATTGATAATGCTAATAATACTGATAATGTGATCCTGTGGACTTGTTTTATGCTTATCTTGCTGGCTATTCTCCCCCTGGAATGATATCTTCATTTTGTTCTCCCCCTGAGACTGTACTTTCTCTTCATATTAGAGAATAGTATCTACAGATACTACCCCTAGTTTGTCTCTCAAGTATTCAAATGGTTCTCTGGCAAGTGGTTTGGTAAATATATCTACTATATGTTCTTTCGTTGATACATAGTCCAGTTTAACTATCTTTTGAGCCACTTGTTCTCGGAGAAAATGATACTTGATTGCTATATGTTTAGTTTTTGAATGAAGCACAGGATTTTTAGATATACTTATAGCACTTGTATTATCACATTTGATTGAGATAGGTTCATTAATGCTTACCTTCATGTCTTGAAGTGTCTGCTTCATCCACATGACTTGTGTGCAACATGCTGCTGCTGCTATATATTCTGCTTCAGCTGTAGACAAAGAGATGGATGTTTTTTTCTTGCTTAGCCATGCCACCAGAATTTCTCCTAGATAGAATGCACCTCCACTTGTACTCTTCCTATCATCCACACAGTTGTCCCAATCTGCATCTGTGTATGCTGTCAAGGTGAAGCTTTTGCCTTTAGGATACCAAAGCCCATATTGTGCAGTTCCTTGTAGACATCTGAGTATTCTTTTTACTGCCAGAAGATGGTTTTGTTTAGGTGCTGCTTGATATCTTGCCACTAGTCCTACTGCTAGCATGATGTCTGGTCTTGAAGCTGTCAAGTACAGCAGGCTTCCTATCATGGATCTATAGATTTTTTGATCTACATCTGTAGACCTATCATCAGCACACAGCTTGCATCCCGTGATCATGGGGGTTGTCATTGGTTTGCAGTCCTCCATTTTGAATTTTTTCAACATTTCTTTTACGTATTTTTCTTGAGAAATGAATGTGCCTGTGTTCTTTTGCTGAATTTGCAGTCCCAAGTAGAAACTGAGTTCTCCAATCATAGACATTTCAAACTCTGTTTTCATCTCATCAGCAAACCCTTTTGCTAGTTCATCTTTGTTTCTTCCAAACATAATGTCATCAACATATACCACAACAATTAGGAGTTCATTTTCATGCGTTTTTATGTATATATTGCTGTCTACTCCACCTCTCTTAAAACCCTGTTTTTGCAAATATTTGTCTAGTCTTGAGTACCAAGCACGAGGAGCCTGTTTCAATCCATATAGGGCCTTCTTCAGTCTGCACACATAGTCTTCTTTGTCTGTCAATGAGAAGCCTTCTGGTTGTTCCATGTACACTTCTTCTTCTAGATCTCCATTAAGAAAAGCGGACTTTACATCCATTTGATATACCTTGAAGTCTTGATAGCATGCAAATGCCAGGAACATTCTGATAGCTTCCATTCTAGCTACAGGGGCAAATGTTTCATCATAATCAAGTCCTTCTATTTGTGAGTATCCTTTGCAGACTAGCCTTGCTTTATTCCTGATTACTTGTCCTTTCTCATTCATTTTGTTTTTAAATACCCATTTTGAACCAATGATATTTTTTTCAATAGGTCTAGGAACTAGTTCCCAGGTATTGTTCTTCTCAATTTGGTCCAATTCTTCATTCATTGCTTTTATCCAATACTTGTCCTTGTTGGCTTCTTCAAATTTCTTTGGCTCTATTTGTGATAACATGGCTATGTATACTTCTTCTGTTTGTTCTGTTAGCTTCCTTCTTGTCTGGACTCCTGCTTTCTTGTCTCCTATGATCTGATCTTCAGGATGACTCTTCTGAGTGTATCTTGAGGGGGTTTTCGAGCTCAGCTCTGCATTATCTGTTGTCTTGCTTGTTTCATCATCATCCTTGTCTTCCTCTTCATGGTTGTCTGATGGACTGCAGCAGTCTGTATTTCTTGTATTGTTTGGAAGTTCTTCATCAAATCTCACATCAATACTTTCAACTATCTTCCGAATGATCTTGTTGTAGCACCTGTACCCTTTGCTTTTGGAAGCATATCCTAGAAAAATCCCTTCATCTACTCTTGCATCAAATTTCCCAAGGTTTTCATCATTATTCTTTATGTAACACTTGCTACCAAAGACTCTGAAATGTTTTATTGAAGCTGGCTTTCCATGCCATAGTTCATATGGAGTTTTGTCACTGCTTGGCCTTAAGTGAGCTTTATTAAGGAGATGTATTGCTGTGTGTACTGCTTCTGCCCAGAAGGTTTGAGAAATATTATTCTCTTGCATCATAGCTCTGGCTATTTGTTGTACAGACCTGTTTTTTCTCTCTGCTACTCCATTCTGCTGAGGTGTCCCTGCAATAGTAAATTGTTGCTTTATTCCATGTTCATTACATAGGTCTGCAAAGTCATAATCTGTGAATTCTCCTCCTCTGTCAGATCTGATACATTTCAGCTTGCATCCAGTTTGATTTTCTGCTAATGCTCTGAATATCTTAAATTTTTCCAATGCTTCTGATTTATTTTTGAGAAAGGCAACCCATGTCATTCTGGAGAAGTCATCTATTATCAGCATGAAATAGGATTCTCCACTTGGTGTTCTAATTCTAGCAGGTCCACACAGGTCCATGTGCACAAGCTGGAGTGGTCTTCTTGTTGACAACTCCTCTTTAGATTTAAAGGATGTGCGAGTCTGTTTCCCTAATTGACAAGATTTGCATATAGTACTTGAAGGCCTTTTTATTTCTAGCATGTCTTTGACAGCTTTCTTCTTGCTCAATTTGATGATATGGTCAAAGCTGAGATGTCCCAATCTCCTATGCCACAACCATGACTCCTCAAGTTTTCTAAGATGGCAGGCTTCATCTTCCTCTTTCACTATGTATACATTGTTCTCTGTTCGAACACCTTTGAGCAGAGTCTTCCCTGTTGTGCTTGACCTGACTACACAATCTTGTGCTCTAAAAAGAACTTCACAGCCTTTGTCACACATCTGACTGACACTCAGTAAATTTGCTTTCAGTCCATCCACAAATAGTACCTCTTGGGCTTTTCCTCTGCCATTGTCTATGCTGACTGAGCCTTTTCCTTTGATCTTTCCTGATTTATCATTACCAAAAGTAACATTGCCAGATTTCTTTTCATCAAGAGTTATAAACTTGCTTTTGTCTCCAGTCATGTGTTTGGAGCAGCCACTGTCCAAGTACCACTGGCTTTTCAGATCTTGAGCAGTTAGAGCCAGGTCATAGTTATTCACTTTCTTTATCCACTGGAGGCCCCCTTTTGAACATTTGATTATAGTTTTTGCAGAATTGTGAGCATGAACAAAATTTCTTTGACTCATAAACCTCCTTGAGGTATTGAACATCAGTCTTTGTCTATACTTTCTACATTCAATAATTTTATGGCCAAATTCCTTACAATAAAAACAATAACCATAGAAATTATTTGCATACCTGATGTAAGATTGTTTTCTCCATTTGTTTGTTTGAGATAGCCTCTTCAATGTTTGCATCTTTTGCAGGTCTGAATTACTCTTCCTTGCATAACAATATGCAGCAATGTGTCCTGGCTTGTGGCAGACATAGCAGGTGGCATTCTTCATAGGAGGGAAGAATTTCCTCCGATGACTTCCAAATTTGATATACTTAGGGGCATATGATTCTTTTTCTGCCATCTTAGTATTCATTATATTCTTTGTTACTAGAGGTTTCTTCTGCTCTCTGTCTCTCTTATTGCAGATATCTTCTTTTGTAGGAATTATTTGAGCTACTTCCTCATCCTTCTTTGCTTTTACAAAAGTAATCTCTCTGTCAACCTTTTCTTTTCCTTTACTTGATTCTCCTTTGTAGCCTATTCCAGTCTTTATCATAGGGGATCTTTGAGCAACCAAAATTTCATTCAACTTAATAGAGCTTGTTGTTTGAGAAGGGTATATAGAAACTTTCTGTTGAGCATTTTCTAATTTCTTTCTCAGACACAAAATTTCTTCTTCCAACTTCTCTTGTTCTCGAGTTTTATCTTTGATTTGATGAAGTAACATATCTTCTATCTTCTTGGCTTCTTCAAGCTTTACCTTCAGCTGCATGAGGACTTCTGAATTTTGTTCTTCTTTCACACATTTTAGGAGAATCTCTTTTTGTTTTCTGCATTTTAGTTTGAGTCTGTCAATCTCCTCCAGAGCACTTCTTAGCTCCCCCTCAAGGTCTACTTCCCATTCTTCTTCTTCATCTTCTAGTAGGAGTCCCTCAAGATCTTCTATGGCCATCAATAAAAATTCTGAGGTTCCTTCTTCACTTGAGGGTTCATCTGAGTCTTCAGATGCACTGTTGTCTTGGTGAGCATAGAAGGATTTTCTGCTAAATTTCTTTCCTTTCTGCTAGTTATTTGATGTGTCTTTCTCTGATTCTTGAGCTTGATTTCTTACTTTCTTGTGAGGACATTTAGCAACATAATGTCCAACTCTTCCATAGTTAAAGCATTTGAAGGGAAGTTTACCTTTGTATCTACCTGAGCCTCTATCCAATTTCTTGACAAATTTAGCCTCTTCTTCATCAGAGCAAGAGCATATTTCTTCCTTTTCTTCTTTCCTTTTTTCTGTTTTGAATGCTACTTCCCTTGTACTTGGCTTCTTCTGTGGGAGCCTCATTTCATAGGCTGTTAGATTTCCAAGTATCCGGTTCATGGTCAAAGTCTCCCAATCCGCCGTCTCTTCTATTGCAGATACCTTGGGATTAAATCTGGGTGGGAGTGATCTTAGAATCTTTTGCACAACTATACTTTCTGGTATGGTTTCTCCAAGAGCTTTCATATTGTTAACAATTTTTGCAACTTTTAAGAAGAAGCTGCCAACATCTTCATCATCATTCATTTTTAAGTTTTCAAACTGGGCTCTATATACTTGAAGTTTGGCAGTTTTTACTTTCTGGTCTCCCTCATGTATGCCTTCAAGAGTATCCCATATTTTATTGGCAGTGTCTTTGTGCATTACTTTAATAAACTCTACTTCACATAATCCATTCAGGATGGCATTCATGGCTTTTGCATTAGCTACAAAGATTTCTTTAGCTTCTTTTTCTGTATCAGTTGACTTCGGGGCATATCCTAATTCCACAGCAGCCCAGACTTCTATTCCTAGAGACATTATGTATGTCTTCATTCTGATTTTCCAAAAAGCATAATTTTCACCAGTGAAGAAAGGGGCTTTATTGGTTGAGAATCCTTCTTTACTAGCCATCTTGGGAACCTAGGATCTCCTTTCAGTTGTTAGACTTGTACAAAGGAACTTGCTCTGATACCAATTGTTGAATCTCTAATTAAACTGAGAGCGGGGGGTGAATCAGTTTAATAAATTCCTGATCTTTTAAACTTTTCAATAAACTTATTTACACCTTCATTTCAAACTCTATTTGATGTGAGAGTAATCTTAGAATGTAATCTGAAAGTATTAGTTTAATAGAGCAGTAGACTTGATTTGAGAGCAGCAGATATTAAGCAAATGATACATATTAGATCAATACATAAATATCATGCACAGAGACACCAGATATAAGTGGAAACCCATAAAGGGAGAAAACCACATCTTATTATTGTTGTGATGCAAAGGCAAGCTCCAACTCCCTCTCACCACTATTTTTCTGCAGGCACCAACCTACAGGAGGCTCCTACCTCAATTCTGCAAGCTGCAACTTGCAAGGAAGCACCAACTCCCTTCAGTTTTCTGCAGGCACCAACCTACAGGAGGCTCCAACCTCAGTCAGCTACAACTGACGACTATCAAGCTGCAACTTGATAGGGAAGCTCCAACGTCCTCAATTTATCAAACTGAATGTTTGCTGATTTTCCTCAGATATCAGCTCTGTTCTGTAGCTTCTCTTAATCTTCTCTGCCTTCTATATTCTGCATTCTCTCTATATATGCTCTCTCCCTTGCTCTCAAAAACTCACTCTGCATATCAAGATGATATTATTTATATATTTCCTCACATGATTGTTTGTATTCTGCTTGGAATTCGAAATGGAAAGTCATGTCTCTTTGCCTTCTACCTTCTCACTCCTTTATCAGCTTACTCAGAAATTATAACTGTAGGTGTCAATTTTAACATTACAGTGGGAGTTTGTTTTCTCTCGGAGACTTGCCAATGCATCACAAACAATAAAAAATTAAATAAAACATTTACATTCAAATTTAAATGAGAACTCCAGCTCAACTCATTTAGTCTTTTGAATTGGTACACATTTGTCTTTTCTTTGGCTGTCTTTGTCTTTTCTGTGACTGTGTTTTATCTTCTTTCGGATCTGTTTGCTCTTCTGTCCTCTGCTGTGGTGTAACTGCTGCATATGTGTAAATGTGCCTTTTATATCCGCTGACTGTAAATCTGGAGGAATTCCAATCCCTTTTATGCCATTAGTTTCTTGTTGATGTGGCAGGTTCCGCAAGCCGGAACATACATATATCACAAGCGTTAATAATCGCCCTCCCGTAAAGCTAAGGTCCGTGGGTCTAGAGACCACGCGGCTTATCGCAACCGTGTTATATATATAACTCAATAACCATTATATATCATATTTGTTATGCCCCTGGATCATATTCAAACGTTATTCAACACATATAATATATACAATTTATTTGCAAATAACCCGACGTCCATAAGGATTGGCTGCCAATACGATTAGACCTGGAACTCAAGTTGTATATGAGTCGTAGTTTATATACCAATCGGGTCCAGATTTCCAATTGCAATCACAAATCTTATATTCTCCGATGCGATTGATCATTGCCGATGTGATTAGAACCTGGAGCTGAAATCTTTGTTAATCATAATTTATAAGTCCATCGGGTCCGAACTCTTAATCGCAATCGCAAGTTCTTTAATATGTGTTGCGATGGTTTGTTTCTTTCCGATGCGATTGGAACTGGACTTCAAACACTTTGTTAAACATGGTTTATAGACCCATTGGGTCCGATCTTCCAATCGCAATCGCAAGTCTTTAACATATGTTCCGATCCCCTTGCGATTTCTGATTGCGATTGATCGCAATCGCAACTTTGAGTTGCAAGCCCCTCTGCTTTGTTTACCTCCGATGCGATTGGGAAGGGGTCCCACCATATAAAACTTCGTTTTGTGCGCTCCATATATATACCTTGGACCTTTGGTTATATGCTCTGGGCTTCATTGTATTCGCAAATTCTCTGTTTATTTAAGTTCCGAGATTTATCAATTGCGGTTTATAGACCCATCGGGTCCGGATTCTTATTGCAATTGCAATTTCCTGTGGGTTACATATTACGCTGCTCTTGTGATCTCCGATTGTGATTGGGTGAGGGGTCCCACCTTATAAGCCATTTCGTTTTGATAGAACCTTTGATTATATAGATATAAAGCGCTCCGTTTGTATATAACTGATATATATGTTTATATATATATATTTTGCTGTTGGAGTGAAGCGATTCCCGGAATTATGTTTGTATATGTTATATGTGCTCCGCTTGCATATAACTGATATATATGCTCATATATATATTTTGCCGCTGGAGTGAAGCGATTCCTAGAATAATGTTTGTATAAGTTATATGTATAATGCCGGTTGGAGACTGCGATTCCCGGAATTTTATAACAGCTCTCTGCCTCTGTCTCTGCCTTTGCTGCGCCGGTTGGAGAGTGTGATTCCTGGAATTTTATAACGGCTCTGCTTCTACCTCTGCCTCTGCTGCTCCTGTCGCTCTGCCTCTGCCTCTTTGCTTCAGTGCTGCCTCCTTTGCTTGAGCGCTGCCTCCTTTCCTCTGCCTTCATTTGCTTCTTTGTTGCCTCTTTGCTTCAGCGCTGCCTCCTTTGCCATCAATGAAAATATTTCCAACACTGCGCTATGAAAACACAGCAATTTCGTAGCGCCTTTTGTAGCGTTGCCATTTCAACCTTTATTCTTCAAATATTTGACTCTTTCCTCCAACATTGTTTTAATTACCCTTTAATACATCTTCCATAGAAAATTCAGTTCTTGACTCATTCTTCAACCCTTCAAAAACTAATCAAAATAAGCAAGAAAAGCAGCTACAACAGTTTCGTAGCACTTTTATGCTTTTTTACACTGAATGAGCTACGAAACTGCTGAATATGCAATTTTTTTCATAAATTTTCCAAGTGAAAACTGTAGTTATGCCAAAAACTCAAAATATACCCGTCTTCATCATTTGAAAACCATATCAACTGTAAAAACACAATCATTCTAACTTTCTTGAGGTCCCTTCTTCATTTACACTTGGTTGAGCTATTGTTTCTTTTATGATTGTCATTTTAATGCCTCTGCTCTTTAACACATCATGAATTAACTCCAGTTGTTGCTCTAAATCATTCACCTGGTCTTTAAGTCTTCTGTTAGTATCTCTCAGATGATTGTTCATTATTCTGACAAACTTAGCTTCTTTTATTGCTAGAACTGTTGATCAGGAGATCATGTCCAAGTTAAGAAATTTGCTCAAAAATGAAAGTGCTCAGAAATGGTTGCAATCTAAAGGACCGGAAAGGTCTCGTCACTGCAATTTTGGCACCGCAAACGGTTCTTAGAACCGAGGTCATATGCAAAATTTATTGAGGTTTGAAATCTGCAGTAAAATCCAAAATTTAGTTGACCAAGTTTGACTTTATAAATTCGTGAAAATTTTAAAAAAAGAATATTCCAAGAATATTCCTCAAAATATTCCTCGAAATATTCCTTAGAGGGCGAATCAATTGTTGACAAGTGGAATTTGATGATTCATTGGTGGATTGACTGTTTAATTTGTGGCCAATCAAAGGGTGCCATGTGGCAAGCTCGGAGGCCGCCACGTGGCCCCAGGCTAGTGGAATTTTGGCTATGTAAATTTTTTTGTTCTAGCCAGCAGGACTCAAACCGGAGACTTGTCACCTGCAAGCGCAAAGGCCCGACTGGCCCGCTTGTGTGTTGGTTCTTAACTCTAAGGGATCACATTACGTATTTGAAGTTTGGTTAAAGCTGGGTTGGCAGAAAATGGGGGGCAGCCCCCACACTACACAGGACCTGCGATGAGGAACCTAAGGCTTAAGCCTCCGGCGGATTTCATAAATCATTTCCATAATAGTTATTATGGGCATGTGGCTAGTGCCACATCACATTTATTATAACAGTTTTTAAAATCGTTTGGGCCG
This sequence comes from Pinus albicaulis, assembly GCA_034641835.2. Classification (NCBI taxonomy): domain Eukaryota; kingdom Viridiplantae; phylum Streptophyta; class Pinopsida; order Pinales; family Pinaceae; genus Pinus; species Pinus albicaulis. The sequence goes on from CM076570.1 coordinate 660,822,973, forward strand.
TGGCTAAATCGACAGTTGCGGCGGAGGTCACATGTGACCCCACCCAACTTAATATTAAATGCCATAGTTTTTCGGTTTGTAGAGCCGCTAGAGGGATTAACGGTGGGTCATGTGACCACCAAACCCCGACGTTAAATTAACATTAAATTTCTCCACCTATTTTGGGGCGCGGTTCGGCCATTCCAGGTGGACCATAATTTTTGTCAACCCTAACTGGAGTTCCTACAGTTTTGGAGGAGGATTTTGGGGGACATTGAGAAAAAATTTGTTTTTGCCATAACTTTCTCAATTTTCGACCAAACAAGGTGCAAAAATAGTTAATTTTGGGTTTCTTGAGCATTATGAGTAGTTTGGAACAAGCTTCAGGTTGAACAGAGATGATCTACAACAAATTTTTCTTCGAGGAATACGAAGGAGCCATCAGGGCCATCATGGAGAAGGCAGTGCATTGGGATATATTTCACTTTTTAGTGTAAATGAAAAGCCATTTCTAGCTATTTCATATCTTCTCAAGCTGAATTTAAAGTTGGTTTTGCCTATTAAGGCTTATTTTCACTTTTACTTGCATTTTGAGCAAATTAATACAACAAGGACATGCCATTAGGGAGCCTTGGACCGACAGATGTAGCCCAGGAGGGGTGAACTGCCTCAACAATTTGTTGTGTAATGTGCTTGTGAATTTTATTTTCTGTGCATTTCTACTGTACTATGTTAAATAGTAGAATGACTGAATCAATCCTCACACATAAACCTCATAAACATAACCAAAACTAATTTGTTTAACTTGCAATTCATGGAGAATACTTTGCACGCTTTATTATATCAGTTTGGATACTTTTCATATCGTTACAAATATCATCTATTCAGATCAAGTTGGTATTAGAGCTAGATTTATACACTCTGTATTTTTGTTGTGCAAGATTTTTTTAACTGTTTGCAAGGTTTTTTGATGCTTACTAGGCTTAAGCTCAAGAGAGGAGAAGGTCAATCGGTTAGATCTCAAAGTAATCCTCAACCAAGGAGGGCCAGAGTGCCATTATCTCCACCTTCTATTTCACCTCCAAGAGAAATAGAAGAAGCCATAATCATGTCTTAAAGAGAAGGAGAATTTCCTGAAGACATTGATCCCAAAGAGGAAGAAAGGGTGTTCAAAAAGGAATTCCTAGATATGACTGAAATGGTGAGGATACTCTACCAAGAAAGGAATGAAAGGCTTGAAGGAGAAGGGTCTAACCATCACAATGAAGGAGAGGGATCTTCGGGAGGAAAGAAGAGTGAAGACAAGTCAAAGAAAGGACATGGAGGAAATGGTGATCCACCATCCCCATCTTCATCCTCTTCCTCTACATCGTCATCCTCAACTTCAGTGAATCAATCTCACAAGTCCAAGAACACTGGTAAAAGTCAATTTTTAAAGCTTCATGTTAAGTTTGAGTTGCCTATGTTTAGTGGTGAATTCAATGCAGAAAAAATTGACAATTGGATAAGGAATTTGGAGGTTTACTTGAGGATACAGAACCTTCGTGATGACGACACCAATATTCAGTTAGCTTCTTTGAGAATGGAAGGTTCAGCATTGGTATGGTGGGAAACCAAAACCAAGGAGGAGATTAGAAAGCATGGTAAGATCACTTTATCATGGGCTAATTTCATTACTGTAATTAAACAAAAATTTTATCCCTTAGCTCATTTACAAAAAGCTATCATGAATTGGAAAAATTTCAGACAACATAAGGGACAAAATGTACAAGACTACACCCAAGAGTTTAGGAGAAGAACAGACTTATTAGGGGTAGACGTACAAAGTCAAGATACTTTGCTGAAATATATAATTGGTTTGCATAGCTACCTTAGACATACTATCCTTATGCTCAATCCTACTAGTCTAGATGAGGTTTGTGTCCAAGCCACACATTTAGAGGCTAGAGGGAAACATAATTTTGATGAGGGTAGAAACAAGCCTTTTAAGGGGGAAAAAAAGATAAAACCTCAAAAGGAAAAGGAAAAAAGAATGCATCTTTCAAAAAGGAGGGTGAGAAAGTGATATGTAAACACTGTTCAAGAGAAGGCCATGAAGAGAAAAACTATTGGAAACTTCATCCTGAAAAAAGAACTCATTTTAACAAAAACTAAGAGAAGAAGAAAACTAGAGCTACTACAACTACACAAGAAGACTTAGGTGATGATTCAGGTGACGAAACTAAAATTAAAGCCATGGGTTTGAAGAATATGAAGGGTAAAGAAAATGAAACTGAGCCAAGTACTAGTACTTCAAACTGTCATGTACAAACTCCAAATGAGGAAGAAAGAATTGAATTGTTCCATGTGAGGGTTATCTCAAAACATAAAAAAAATTAACACATTGTTTGACAATGGGTCACAAGTGAATCTTATCTCAGAAGACTTAGTCAATCAGCTAAAAATTGAGACCATTTCACATCCAAAACCATATCCACTTGGTTTGATTTGCAAGGATGCAAACTTACAGGTTTCTAAGAAGTGCACATTGTGCTTTGAATTTTTTGCATATTTCATTGACACAGTTGAATTGGATGTAGTTCCGCTTGATATATCAGGAATTGTTTTGGGAAGTTCTTACTTATATGAAAGGAAAGCGATCTTCCATCATCATGAGAACCAGTATCATCTATTCAAAGATGGAAAGGATTTTATTTTCAGAGCACATCTCAAGAATACAAATATAGCGATGGTAAATGCTAGATAGGTAAAAAGGCTAGTGAATTCTAGTAAGAGTTTTGTACTTCTTATGGTTAAGCCTAAGGTTGATGTCAATTATGAGTCATTTTAAAATTATGATCCCAAGTTAAAATCAGATTTCTATGATGTAGTTGATGCACATCATGAGATTTTTCAGGAGTCGATAGGTTTGCCTCCTAAAAGGGAGATTCAACATGGAATACAGTGGCAACAAGATTGTCCTCTTCCTAACATAGGCATGTACCGCATGTCTATCATGGAGAATTATTATCACTTGAATGATAATTTTTTGTTTCATATGGGAAAGTTATGCATACCACAGGGAGAGAGACTAAGTGTCATGAGAGAAGCTCATTCTTATCTTATTGTCGGACATTTTGGGGTAAGCAAAATGGTGGCACATTTACAGAGGTATTGTTATTGGCCTCGCATGGTAGATAGTGTTTCACTTTTCATTAGAGAATTTTCATTATGTGCTACAAGCAAGCCTATCAATAGGAATATTTTTTTATATACGCCATTACCGGTACCTTCTAGACCATGGGAAAGTGTTTCTATGGATTTTGTTGGAGGTCTACCAATGTCTAGAAAGAAACATGATTATCTTTATGTAGTAGTTGATAGATTCAGCAAGATGTGTATTCTTATGCCATGTAAGAAATCTATAACTACTGAAAAAACTATTGATTTATATTTTCAACATGTTTGGGTTCATTATGGCTTGCCTACTTCTATTGTTAGTGACAGGGATTCCAGATTTGTTGGGAATTGTTGGTCCAATTTATGGAAGATGATGGACACTAAGTTGAAAAAGAGTACTCCTTTTCATCCACAAACAGATGGCCAAACAGAGGTAGTGAACATAAAGATTGTACATCTTTTGAGAGGTTATTGCAGCAATCATCCCAAGCTTTGGGATGAGTACTTGCATTACATTCAGCATGCTTACAACTGGGCCAAGCACTCTTCTACAAATAATTCACCTTTTGAAGCTTGTTTTGGGTGTTTGCCTAAGTCACCTTTAGATTTCATTCTTGAGAAGGATTTTTCCATTGATGGCCATAGTGACATTGACAAAGCTCGCATGTTCATTGAAATAATTCAGCTCATACATCAGCAAGTTCAAGAACATCTTGAAAAGAGTCAAGGCAAGTACAAGGAGAAGCATGACAAACATAGAGTTGATCATAAGTTTCAAGAAGGAGATGAGGTATGGCTGCATATTAGTAAAGAAATAATGCAAGGAGAAGGTAAAAATATGAAGCCTATTCGTTATGGTCCATTCAAGATTATTAAAAAAGTTGGAAATAATGCTTTTCAACTAGATTGGCCTTCACATATGCAAATGTATTCTGTTGTGAATGTGGGAAATTTACGTTTGTGTGAGCCTCCTTTAATTGTTGATCAAGGGAGTGAAATTAAACTGTCATCCATAGAAGATTTATCGCCAAAATATTTGGATGAGATTAAAGAGGATACTATCCTTGACAGGAGGACACACACTTCTAAGAGGGGAAGTGTCGATTATCTTCGGATTGGTTTTAAAGCCAGCAAACCGAGTAAGGAAAAATTAATGGAGGTGGAAAAGGTGAGGGGTTTGTACCCTCATCTCCTGAACAGGTAATTGAAGGCTTTTGGGGTCCAAAAGATTCCCAATGGGGAGGTGTGATCAGGATATCATGTCCAAGTTAAGAAATTTTCTCAAAAATGAAAGCGATCATAAATTATTGCAATCTAAAAAACTGGAAAGGTCTCGTCGCTACGATTTTGGTGCCGTGAATGGTTCTCAAAACCGAGGTCGTATGAAAAATTTATTGAGGTTTGAAATCTCCAGTAAACTCCAAAATTTAGTAGACCAAGTTTGACTTTATAAATTTGTGAAAAATTTAAAAAAGAATATTTCAGGAATATTCCTCAGAATATTCACTGAAATATTCCTTGGAGGGTGAATCAGTTGTTGACAAGTGGCATTTGATGATTCATTGGTGGATTGACTGTTTAAGTTGTGGCCAATCAGAGGGTGCCACATGGCAAGCTCGGAGGCTGCCACATGGCCCCAGGGCGGTGGAATTTTGGCTATGTAAAAATTTTTGTTATAACTGGCAGGACTCGAACTGGAGACCTGTCACCTATGAGCGCAAAGGCTCGACCGATCTGCTTGCATGTTGGCTCTTAACTCTAAAGGATCACATTACGTATTTGAAGTTTGGTTAAATTTGGGTTGGCGGCAAATGGGGGCTAGCCCCTAAGGGCCAGCCCCCACACTACGTAGGACCTGCGGTGAGGAACCTAGGGATTAAGCCTCCGATGGATTTCATAAACTGTTTCCCTTACAGTTATTATGGGCATGTGGCCAGTGCCACATCACATTTATTGCAACAATTTTTAAAACCGTTTGGGTTGCTACTATACTGGTAGTTGCAGCGGAGGTCACATGTGACCCTGCCCATCTTAATATTAAATGCCACGGTTTTTCGGTTTGCAGAACCACCGGTGGGATTAACGGTGGTTCATGTGACCACCACACCCCGGCGTTAAATTAACATTAAATGTCTCCACCTATTTTGGGGCACAGTTCCAACATTCCAAGTGGACTGCCATTTTGTTCGACCCTAACTGGATTTCCTCCAGTTTTGGAGGAGGATTTTGGGGGACACTGAGAAAAAATTTGTTTTTTCCATAACTTTCTCAATTTTCGACCAAACAAGGTGCAAAAATAGTCAATTTTGGGTTTCTTGAGCATTATGAGTAGTTTGGAATAGGTTTCAGGTTGAACAAAGGTGATATACATAATATTTTTCTTCGAGGAAAATGAAGGAGCCATCAGGGCCATTATGGAGAAGGCAGTGTATTGGGCTATATTTCACTGTTTAGTGTAAATGAAAAGCCATTTATAGCTATTTCATATCTTCTCAAGTTGAATTTATAGTTGGTTTTTCCTATTAATGCTTATTTTCATTTTTACTTGAATTTTGAGCAAATTAATACAACAAGGACATGCCATTGGGGAGCCTTGGACCGACAGATGTAGCCCAGGAGGGGTGAACTTCCTCAACAATTTGTTGTGTAATGTGCTTGTGAATTTTACTTGATGTGCATTTCTATTGTACTATGTTAAACTGTAAAATTACTGAATCAATCCTCACACAGAAACCTCATAAACATAACCAAAACTAATTTGTTTAACTTGCAATTCATGGAGAACACTTTGCACACTTTATTATATTAGTTTGGATACTTTGCATAGCATTACAAATATCATCCATTTAGATCAACTGTCCATTTGAAAATTTGCTCTGTATTACTTAAGTGTTCAGAAGCAGAATCAACTTTTCCTTCCCACATTGCCTTCATTATTTTAAACTGTACTTTTTCGACACTATGCTTTCTAGCTCTCTTTTTCTTGACAACAATTTCCTGGTTTTCCAACCTTAATTTCTCCTCAAGGCACTGAAACTCTGTTTTCTCTGTCATTTTCTATTTTCCCATTTTTGTTCTGATGATTGTATGTTTCACTGTAGGTGATGAGAGATCAACGATTTCTTTAGGAGATTTAGCTGTCTCAGTGGGTATTTGAACTTCCTTGCTTCTCTCTACCAATTTCCTAGCATGCCTTTTCATAGGCTTTCTTGCTTGAGAAATGAAACCTGCATCTTCCCCCTCAAACTCTAGCCTTTTTGTAGACTTGGAATTTTTCAACTTATGCTCCTCTTCCCCAATGAACTCAGCTTGGACAATGGGCGTTTCCTCTATGCCAATAACATGAATAATATCCTATAGATTCCCCTTTGTTACTGGGTTGTCCCTTGTAGCAATTGTCTTTCCTTTTAATGCCACTGCTTGGCTTCTAGTTACTCTTTTCGTTCCCTGTTTGCTGACAGCTTGTTTCTGTTTTGCAGGTGGGAGAGTTGGTGTATCAAGCATTTGCATTTGCTCTGGCCCTTTCTCATTTTGCCTTCTTGGCTTCACTATTCCAGTTGCTCTTGGTTTTGCAACCATAGGTTGGCTTGGTTCTGCTGCTGGTGGTGATGGAACTTCTTTAGTTTTAGGGTTTCTTGCAAGAGTTAGGGTTTCCAACTCAAAGCCATTTATAAACAAGAATGATGACCAATCTCTGCCTATCTTCTGAAGTTCATCTAAAATTAAAAATTTCATTAATCCATGATGAACCAAGGATGTTTCACTCCCTTCAGACTTTTCTTGCACCTTATCAACCATATTTTCAAGACTCCTATGCAGTTTAAAAGGTAAATCAAGTGAAATCTTACTCGTGAAGTGTAGACGAAATTTGAAATGATATGAATAAACCTTGTGATATCTTCCTTCATAAGTAAAATATTTCTAAATGTTGAGCAACAGTCTTGAATAATTATCTTTGATGCAGCCTCTAGGGATAGCATTATTAATATCCATTTCTGTGTGCTCCGGTTTCATGAACTCTTTACACTGCTCCATCTCAAATTTGAAACCTTTGAACCAGGTTTATTGACATGTTGGTATCTCTATAACAACAACAATGATCTTTGGTGTAATAGACACACTTAGCATCTCGAACTTAGTGGTTTTTCCATTGAAATTCATAGCAAATTCCTTGGATACCTGTGTGCGATAGCCCTGCAAATTCTCACAAAACGGTAGGCAACCTTCACTTCTGAATTCTTCCATCATTGTTGGTTCTTTAGTTATTTCCCTCATACCTTCAAGTTCATGCCTTAAGCACTGTCCTCCTCTGTGTATTTTCTTTTCTTCTGCCATATTCTTTAGAGAAAAATGTTAGCCTCGCTTGAAAAAAATGTAACATCAGCCTCGCTTGAGAAACTATCAGGCTCACTTGATATGGGTGTAGTAAAACCTTTATATGAACCAGCCACAGGTTTAGCTTGACACTCAGAGCTCAAACATTTTGAATGGAAGAAAAAGGGAATGAGAATTAATAATTAGGAAAGATTTTGAAATTTTAAATGTCCTCTCATAACTAAAATGATAACTCTCTCATACCTAAAATGACCATGATGACTGCAAACATGGGTGTGTACCTTGATTTCATCATTACATGACTCAACATGCCACTATCCTACACTTTCCCAATGATTTCTGACATTTTCCAACTCAACTGACAAGATAGTTACAAAACCGCACTTTCGTAGCACCTACAGTGCAATTTTTCTTGTTTGCGCTACGAAACTATCAGCGCTTTCGTAGCGCAAAATGACTTTTTTCAATGGGTGGTGCTACGAAACTGCGGTTTCTCAGCTAATTGGATACTTTTGACACAAAACTTTTGGAAATGAAATACAAATGGAAAATGATGAATGTTTGACATGAAAGGGCTTTAAACAAGGCTTAATTTGAACCTTAGGATGAGCTTTAAACTATAAAAAATCTAAAACCTTCCCTTGATCAAACCTAAATTGACACCTAAAACCCTATTTTAATCCATGAAATTTTGTAACCTTGTCAAAATGATGCTTTGAATTTTTTGAGTGATAACACAGGTGACCAACCCCTGAGACAACTTGAAATTTTATTGATCTTAACCCTCAATCGCTCCTATGAAAATCCATGCATGCAACTGAGGCCTTCTAGTCACTCCCGCATCAAGGCATGCTAGCGAATGTGGACCTTTTTAGGTAGTTTGTGCCGACAACCCTAGATTATAAGCCACTTTTTCAGGGCTAGGTCTTATTCCATTGTCCCAAAACTTCATGAAAATCCCAAAAATGAATAATAACAATGAAATAAGGCTACTAATGCAATCAATAGTATAGGCTACTAAGGCAATCAATAGTCATATGAAATTTTAAATAATATTGCATTTTGCAAATGATTTCCAAATATATATATAACGAAAATAGAGTATATGAAAATAAAAATAGAATAAAAAATAAAAGAAGAGAAAAATAGAATGAAATAGTAAAAAAAGATGATGAAAGAACCCCATGAAGAAAGAAAAACAAGTGTGAAAGTGACGCAAATTCAAATGCCACTAGAAGAAAAATAGTTTGTTTTGAAACATAAAGTAGGATGTTGTGTGCAACTTGTTTTGAATGCCAAAACCATGAATCCTTGTTTAGATCATACAGTGTAATCAGGGTAAAAAAAATTGAATTTATGTTATTAGATTAGAAAAATAATTTAGCCAAATTGTTTAAACTTGGCTAAAAATTGTTTTGTAGATGAAGAAATTGGTCCAATTGTTTAAGTTGGATAAATGATGTAAATGGGTAGGTTAGAATTAGATTAGATGATTCTCCTTTCAAAGAAAAAATAAACAAGGGTATTCAAATTTAAATGCACCCTTAGTTAGTAATAATTAACCTTGGTATGGGAAAAAATTGGAATAAAACAGTTTGAATGTGTTTATTCATGTTTTGGACCATTTGCGCACTTATCCCAAGTATTCACCCTTATTTTATAAATTTCACAAAATACGAAAGGTTTTTTTTCATGTAGCGTTAAGTGGCACATATGATCCAACGCTCCGATCATCCTTCATTTGAATCAACGGCCCTGAATACCTTTCGGCCCCCCTGCCCTTCCTAACTTTATCGGCAGAGGGGGGTCCGAAAAGGGGTTTGAACCCCCGTCAACCCCACATTACGTGTCAACTCCTTGTCATTTCGCACACCCCCCCTTCGCATACCACTTACTACCTCTACCCCCCTCTGAAAACCACCAATCCACCTTCCTTTCCCACCAACACTCCCCGCCTCACATCCTATCGTTTCACGACACCTGTCTTATATGTTATGCATTGAATTTTCCAAGGATTACTGTTTACACCTCCTAATGTTCCCGCAACCCTAATGGGTGTCCATTTTAACCATAAAAGCCTCCCAATTCACTCATTTTACACCATTTTGTCACATTTTCATTCCTCCAAATCATCTCTTCGTTTTCAAACTTTCCCTTTCATAGTAAGAGCATCTCGAAGCCGAATAAAGAGACCAGAACACGCTATGAAAGAACCATTATTGTCACCAATTGTTAACTACCAACGATTTCCCAGTAACTATCCCACTGCCAGTCTTCTTTTTCCTACTGTGTAATTTTCAAAAATTCCTCCTAAAGTAAAAAACAATGGTAATTCAGATAACCCAATGCTCCCTCCCACAGTTGATCTCGACCATATCCCTATAATTGATAGAGACTATAAAATTGCAAATCCAAAAGGTGAATTCAACCTATTAAAATTGCATTGTTGGCTTAGAGATAATCACCTAGACCACAATGATGAAATTGGACTCTGGAAATCCAATTTTTCCCTTTTTATGTTTCCTTGGACATACCATTTCCCAGAGTTTGTCCTCAGATTCCAATCTTGTTATTCCCTAGCAAGAGAGCTATTGTAGCCCAAAGTGGGGATTTTTTATTTACAATACCCCTGTAACCATAAATCAAATGTTATAGATCCCCTAGAATGATTCCACAGTCCCCTTCTGAGTGGAAGCCCTGAATGAACTATGTTAGAAATTAACTTTTTCCCAAAGAGCAAGGATTTTTAAAATCTTCCTACTAGAAAATGCCCAGTTACCTAAGAAAAATCCACCCTATCCCTCATATGTTTTTCTAGACAAGGAAAATCAAATAATCTGCATGCTTTCATTTTTGTTAGGCTATTATTCACATGAATGAGGAGATGAACCTGTTTTATATTTTCTGTCCATTTTCTCCACTGAAGAGAAATGCTCTGTAATTTTCAATTTCGGCCAATTTCTCACTGATAGCATCCATGAACAATTCCTTAATTTTCAAACTAATGGAATGTTCAAATATGCTTCTATTTTAATTTACATGTTTTTATTTTATCAAGAAAACAGGTTTCCATTTGCACTACAAAAGCTAAATGAGCAAGGGGATCCACATTCAGTCATTTTTTGGACTTCCTTGGTAAGGAATAATTCAGAAGAATATAGTTTCAAAGACCATATTGATCATTTCATTCATCCAACCATAGTTTACTAAGTAGTAATACAAAACCTGGGGTCAGTGAAGATATTCAAAATATTTTACACCTTAGTGAGTAGGCTAAGACAGGTGATTGGTACTTGTACCATAATTACACTGAAATAAGAGTGTATGGGTGTGAGATGCCACCCTAAAATCTTCCTAAATGCCTCCAAATGAGGGTGTTTGCATTAGAGTACATTGTGAAGATGATCAATTCAGGTGAAATTCACTGTGTTTCAGCTAAGAAGAAATCACAGTTTAGAATAAAGATTCAGATTGGACCTTGTATATGCAATAGTAGGACAGCAAGAGAGGACGCAGACATCCTCCTAAAATATATGAATTTTCCCTTGAACTTCACTTGGTCATATGAACCATTTGGCATAATTTCTAAGCTAAGGGTGTAAAATAAAACCACTCCTTATGTTCATACACAAAGACCTAAAATTAAGTACATAAACCAGGCTGAGTGGGAAGAAAACACCTTGTAAGAAGCTGAGGAGGAGGTTCTATATACATTAGCTTCATAGACTCCCACACCTTAGGAAAAGCATATAAATGGCCAAGGGAGAAAGACTCTCCTTCAGTCAAAAATATTTCAGCCAAATAATTCAATAGTTACAGGAACAAAGCAAAGTACAATCCTAAAACAGAATTTTCAAAAGAGGAGGAAGAGAAAAATACCATAATACAGAAGGGACCACACTCTATAGCAAAGTCAGATAGTTTCTTTGATAGATCTCTAGCATCATCAGTTTCACAGGGGAATCCAAACACAGCTCAAAAATTAGGATTGATTCTAGGACAAAAAGAGACAAGTATCTTTCATAAGTATAAAGAGGTAAAGCAGAAAAATGAACTTCTGAAAGTCAGCACATATAATCAATTCTAGAAACAAACTACCACAACCCAGCATAGGCTCTTATCAGTTGTCGATACCAAGAAAGGAAGAATGCAGATGACATTCTTGTAGGCATAGGTTCCCCATCCTAAATCTGTAGCTAATTACAAAAAAAATTCATTTGAATTGGATGAAAAATATGTCCATCCTATTGATTAGATGGATATGCACATGCAGAGAAGGGAAATGATATGTTTCGCATTGAAAAATATTGTAATGACTGCCTCAAAATTTCAAGTATCACTCACCAATATCCAATCTCAATTAAATATTTAAATATCTCTTCTTTGGCAAAAGATAATAAAATCAAATCCTTAGAATAATTGGTCATTAGGATAGGATATGACCTAGCAAATGTTAAAGTAGCCGAAGAAATTATCAAGAAGAAGAATGTTGACATTGCAACACTAAGGAAATAGTTTAAATTGTCAGCAATTGAGGATATGCAAACCAAATAAATAGGGGAGACAAAGGGCCAAAAATAAGACATTCTCAAACTAATTATGGAGAAAAATGCACAAATAAGGAACATGGAACTAGTGATGGACAAGTAGTCAAGGAAAAGGAGAAGAATCCACAATTAGCTATTGTCTCACTTAATGATGTACCTCTTACATAAATACCACAAACAGGAATGGCTACCTCAACTACAGCAGGGGTTTCTACATCAACAACACCCCAACCACAAGATTTAGATGTTGCTTGAAAATTGGTGAAGGCTATGGAAGACATGTCTATACAAGGAGAATAAATAAAAAGGTTACAAGGATAGGTAAAGGCCATACAAGAGTATAAAGAAAGGATCGAAACGTCACATCTAGCCAAAGTACAGAAGTCTCAAAGACTCACTCAAAGGCTACAACAATTGGGAAGGAAAACTACATGGCTCAGACCTTAGCACAAACTAAGGAAAACATATGGATAGATATCCATAAATCCATGAATGAGATTTGGCCTTCCATTCAAATTATATTTGAAAATAATGAGTAAATTGAGAAGTCTAAGGAAGCAATTGTACAAATTAGAGAAAATATAGGAGACAAGCCAACTGAAGCCAGGAAGCTCAGCAGATTTCTAAATTCCAAAAACAAGTATGAGCTAGAAGAATTGGAGATTGAGGATAGAACTGAGACAATACTGAAGGTCGAGAAAATATTAACTAAGGAGAACCTCATGTTTCATTTAGAAGAGAGGTTCCAGGCTCTAGAAATTGGTGTTAACAAGTTCTTCAACAAATTTGAAGTGCTAAACAAGAAAGGGCTCCAAGGTTTATTTGTGTTGAATGATAAATTAATCACCTTGGATTATTATTACAATAAATTGATGTATGTATCTCAGGATAGTTCCAAATTTGTAGGTATATGGGGAAGCATTACAGGAAAATATTTCCTTATGATTTAAATATCCAGCATGAGATCAAGCAATTTTTTATTACCAAACCCACCTTTTCCAAGTCTACAGAGGTAGATGAGATTTACAGGAGATTACTTAAGTTATTCATTCCAAGTGAAGAAAGGTATGACAAGTTATGTGAGTTACTTGAGTGAAAAAGGTAATTCTATATTCAACAACAAGACCAACAGAGAAACAAGAGTTCGAAGGATAGATCAGCAACATCCTCCTCCAAAATAGGGCCAAAATTTGAGCAGTTCCAACTTATCCTATATTTTTTTAATTAAAGATGTAATTTGTTTTAGATGTTCCTAAAATACATCTTGACGTGTTGTGATGGGATTTTTTATAAATAAACTTATAAATACTTCTCATTTTGAAGTATAGAGGGTTTGTTTCTGTATCCAATAAGGCTACTATACATTTTCAAGTTTTGTGGACTGGTCAGTAATAAAGAAGACCCTTTTACATGATTCTTGTGTCAAACTATTGGTGAAGTGAATCTCTCATTGTTTATCTACTTATTTTCTCTATTTGTCATGCTTCTGTATTCATAATCTGAATTATTCAACATAAGATTAAAGAGAATAATTTGTATTAAAACACCTATGATTCTGGCTTTGAATAATTTTAATGTTTTCATCTGAAATTAGGTAAATGAATTCTTAATTTTTCTTTACTTAATGGAATTTATTTCATCTCTTCTCTTACACTTCATTTAAATTTACAGAATCTAGTTATTTTGGCTACCCCACCTTGTGCAATCTCTTTATAAAAAATGAAACAGATCTAAGTTTAATTCATAGAATCCATAGCCCAATGGAAATTTAGGCATTTAATCAACCAAACAAACCAAAAAATATAAATCAATCAAACACACATTGAACATTCATAACTAACCTAATATATTAAATACAACAAAGTTAAATCTGACAGAGATATCCCTCTCTGGAACCAGCAAGGCTAGATCCCAGCTTCTAGAGTGGTTTTGTGGTTACCTCTATAATTTCTCTTACAACCTCAGAAATTATAGAGTGATAACATAGTGGCGACCATACTGTGGACGAAAATTTTTTTACTTATAAAGATTCATTTCCCTAGTTAAAAACTTTATTTCAGGAAAATTAATGGTTCAAATTTCAGAAATAGATGTTTAGAGGTTGTGAACATTGTAAATAATTCAGTTATGTGTTTAAAACTTTAGTTCTGGCTCCAAAAATAATTCACACACGATCTCATCCCGATCCAAAAGCTGCTAAGATCTTAGATGACCCTAAAAAATTGATTTGGAAGAGATGTTTAGCTGAAATTCAAGGAAGCATCAATCCCCCATCGAGAGAAAACTCTATCCCTGAGAGTTTAATCACTTTAGAGGATATTTATGTTAATCTTCCATTTGAACATAGTCTATTTTGGACTAATTTTGAGATTTTATGGAGGGTACAGCGTTTGATAAATCTGTTTTACAACCCTATACATTTGGAAGTCAATCTATTGAACCAGACTTTGATCAGCAAGCCCTCCAAAACTTGGAAAAATTATAGGATCTAGTATCATATTTTGATCAATCTATACATGAGGCATATATACAACAATATATTGAACTCTCTTCCCTATCAATAGAAACATATTCTACTTCCTCTCGATCTGTTCATCCTATATCAACTAGTCCCACTTCCTCTATAATTTCCACTATTTCTCGAATAGCATCACAAACATTATTTCAACCTATAATAGGAAATCCTACACCTAAACCCCTCATAGCCTCATGTATTTTTCATCCCCAATTCCAAATCATGGCAGCAAGGTATGCTCCCCTGGTTTTGGCTGCCCCTTTACATAATATGCCACAGGAATATCAAACTAGGATTCCTAAGTTTGATGGTACTGGACCCATCACTAACCAAATTTTTTTTGATAAAATGAATGATTATTTTGATCTTTATGAAGTTGATGAGGAAGATGTAAAAATGAGACTTTTTGCTCAAAATCTAACTGGGGAAGTTAGAGATTGGTTAAAATATTTTCTAGCGGCCAGTTTAAATGATATCATTGCTTTTCACCAATAATTCCTCAATATATGGGAAATTAAGAAAAAACCCATTTAGATTCTATCAGAATATGAGAACATTAGAAGGACCCCTGGAGAGAGTGTGTAGGATTATTGCACTAGATTTAACAATGTTTACAATGCAATTCTAGCAAACATTAAGCCCCCTCAAGGTTTAGCCCTAATTAAATTCCCAGATGGTTTCGATGTTGACATGTATTACCAATTAAGAGAAAGGAACTTTGTAAACTTGGAAGAGATGCAGAGGGATGATGTGAGTGTACAGGAAATTTTTTTAGCTAAAAGGGCTAGAAATAGGACTAAGAGGAGGGTAACTATAAAAGAAGAACCATCTACTTCTTTTGTTGATGAAAAATTGATTCCATAGTTAGAACCATGGAGATAATGATGGAAATAATAAATATAAATGATAGGGCCCTTCCTATAGAAAAAAAACTTGGTCCCCAAATCTGAAATCCCAATTTTAGGAGAAGCCCACTCCAAATCAAACAAATGGAACGAAAAGGGCCAAATCAACAGGTCGGGCCTCCATTTCAAGAAAATTATGTTGATGAAGAGGGAGAAATAGTTGAAGACCTTGATGATACTCAAATCAATTTAATGGGGATAGATGATAATGATTCTGTATTTCTTACTAAGGAAGAACAAAACCTTTTTCTACTTTCACGGACTGAAGTTAACTATGAAGAATCAGAAGATTATAAGCATGGTTTTGAAAATTCAATTATGGAAGTTCATAGGAAGTATAACCTTAGGAGTAGGAAAATCACTGACAATCCTACTAATAAAACTGCTAACACTCAAATTAAAAAGACAGTTGACACCCCTGCAAAGAAAAGTCCTAAGATTCCTCCTAAAAATAATGCAGAAATTACAGCAAAGAAAACATCTCAGATTCCTTCAAAAACAACTCAAACAGATGTTCCATCCACTAGCCAGCATAAATATACCACCCAAAGAGATGTTACTGAAAATATAGATGTGTTAAACCCAAAAAAAAATCAAACATCCTTCATAATTGAACATGAATTAGCAAAGCTTAAAATACCCATTCCATTAACATAACTTATGAATAAGAATGCATATAGGTCACAAGTACTGAAATATATGAATATAAAGGAAGGTGTACACATTGTTAACGTGAATGATGATCAACTTGAACTTTTGTTTGGGCCTAAAGTGGATGGAAAACCCCAAGAAGGAGGTGTACCTCCATTCTATATTAGTCTAAACATTCATGACAAAATTATGCACAATGCAATGCTTGACTTAGGAGCCTCACACAACGTTACGCCTAAGGCTATTATGGAAAAACTAGGACTTGATATCACTAGATCGTACAAATATTTGTACTCTTTTGATTCAAGTAAAGAAAAGTGCTTAGGTCTCATTAAGGATTTGTGTGTTACTTTAGCATAGATACCATCCAAGAGCTTGGTGATGGACATATTTGTTGTTGGCATACCCCCTAAGTATGGCATGTTACTGTCTCACTCATGGGGAGATAAATTGCAAGGAACCCTTCAGATGGACATGACCTATGCTACCATTCTAGTGTTTGGTCATCAGAGGAGATTATATAAGGAAAAATTAATGAATTTTATGGTCAGTAATTAGGAGAAACCACACAATTATCCCCTATATTCTATCCATTCATACCTTGATAATTCATTCATTTTTCACATTGGTGGAGACAAGGGAAAAAAAATTTCCAACTTAGAAATTGATCTTTGTGAAATTGAAGGAGATAAAACTGCTATAGTGGAACATGATAAACAAAATGAACCTCTCTGGAATATGGATTTTGATGGAGCTGTTAGTAAAGAAGGGTCAGGAGCAGGAGTATGGGTTTCAAATTCATAAACTAACCACTCACAAGGACATTCATATAAGCTAAAATTTCAATGTACAAACAACATGGTTGAATATAAAGCCTTAATTTTAGGGTTACAACTCTTAAAGAAGCTAGGTGATAACAAAATTACCATTCATGGGGACTCTGAACTGATAATAAAACATATCAAAGAAGAATACTCTGCTAAAAACCCAATATTAAGGGCCTACAGGAATGTTGTCCTATATTTTTTGGAATGTTTTGTGGAATATGACTTGTCAGTGATTGTTAGGTCCCTATATTACTAGTGTAGTCCCTTATTGCTATTAGTGTAGCCCCCTTATTGTTATTTTTGTACCCCTATAGTCCCCATATTTTTATTATTATGCTCCATAAAAGCCAAATATTGCTATTTTTGTGCCCTTAAATTATTATTGTTAGGTCGCCTAGGATTATATTGTGACCCCATGGACTCCTATATATAGAAAAGAGGTTTTTACATTTGAATCATCCAAGAACTATTCATTTATATAATGTAAAGGAGTTTTCCACCTCGGAGTGGTTGATTTCCAAGTCATTGATATCTCTTTTCTTCTATTTTGTCAGCTGGTTTCATAACATTTGGTATCAGAGCTTTGGAATATAGGGTTTCGTTGCTTCAAATAGGTCATCGTGGAATTATTGCTATAACTTTTTTTCTACGAAGTTTCAGAAGCTAAACCAAAAAACCATTTGCAAAGAAATCCTAAGGAACATCATGTAAAAATTTCATATCTTGGTTCACAATATTTTCGGAGATATGATCCATGTAAGTTAAGGTTTTTGCAGGCTCCCGAATTTCATCACAAAGAGGTGAACTTGGGAAAATTGTCATAAATATCTCTTTGAGAATCATATTGGAATTCTGTAAAGAGTGGCCGAAAGTACATGAACTATAGTTTCATGTTTATTTATTTCATATCTGAAGGAGGAAAAAATGGCACTTGGCACACCATACAAGTTCACTCTACTAAACCAGTCCATAATTAGGTCATTGTGGTTGATTGGGCATAAATTTGGCTTGAAGAATCCAAATCAGGTCAGACCTATGCCATTGGAAATAATATTCATAGGGATACTAAAGGACCAAAGATAAAATCTTGGGGATCCGCAATTATAGAGATACATCAGTTTCAATATCAAGCTCCTTAAAAGCAAGAAAAATGTGTGTAATGTTTTTTTTCAAATTGCATGTCTTGTTTGAAAAATCAGTTTGAAGTGATTCCAAGGGCATATTGAAGAATAGATATCAGTATTGGATTGTAAAATGGCCCCTAAAAATAATTCAACACCCATTAAGTCCTCATAAGGCTCTACTATGACTCATGAAGAGGAAGAAGTGCAACATGATATATCAAAATTACAAGACCAAGTGCATCAAATTTCACTCTCACAAAGAGTAACAAAAAATGAAATGGAAGCTAAGATGGATGGTTTGAAGAAAGGAGTGGAAGATAATATGGATGGTTTGAAGAGAGGCATGGAAGCTAAGATGGATGGCTTGAAGAATGGCATGGAAGCTAAGACGCATGGCATGGAAGCTAAGATGGAGGGCATCGATGAAAAAATGAAAGGCAACATGGAAGACATGAAGAATGATCTAAAAGAAAACATGGAAGGTTTGACAAAGTTGATACAAGAAATGATTCCTAATGGAAAAAGGGTAGTAGAGGAAACTCATGATGAGAATAAAACAAATGTTAATCATGATTTCATAAACTCTAATTTTGGATTGAAGACCCGTCATATTCCAAATATCGATATGAGGAAGTTTGGTGGCAAGGATCTCGTAACATGGATACTACAGATGGAGCAATATTTTGATCTCCATAATTTTAAAAACACACAAAAGGTACACATTGAAACTTTATATTTAGAAAAAAAATATATTTGTATGGTATCTATGTCTTTTCTCTCGTAAAAAAATGTCACTTGGTCAATTATTGTGGAGGAAATGATAGCACATTATGAGGATATAAAGAGAAACACCTTCTTTAGCCAATTGATAAATCTCAAACAAAAGGGTTCAATGGTGGAGCACATTGAGGACTTCCAAACATTGAATATAAGGGTAACCGATATTCCAAAGGAACACATGATTGATGTCTTCATATGGACTTAAAAGGATAACATCCAACATGACGTTCACCTTTGGGAACCTGATTCATTGGAGAAGGCATTAAAGTTGGCAAGAAAAAATGAAAGTAAAATTATTGCGACAAGGAAGCCTACCGCTCACATCTATAAAGATGGAATTGTTGCTACTCCTATACTTCCACAATGTACAAGGTTGACACCACAACAATTGGAAGAAAAAATATCAAAATGGATTTGCTACAGTTATGATAGAAAATACACTAAAGGTCATAAGTGTGCTGAGAATAAATGATTCTACATATATTGTGAAGAGGAGGAATAAAATGAACAAGAAATTTCAAAAGAAGAGGAAATACACCATGAACCAACCCTAGAGAAAGAAGAAATGAGTCTAACCATATCCTATAATGCATTGGCAGGAATTACGACTCCTCAAGCTCTCAAGATAGAAGGACATATCAAGAAGAAAAATGTAACAGTGTTGATTGATTCGGGTAGTACCCATAATTTTATTCATTGTAAGGTAGCCAAGGAATTGAATTGCTTTCTATACCCAACACCAGAGTGTCAAGTGATGGTTGCAAATGGAGGAACTATAAATTTCTCCAGAAAGTGCCATAATTTCAATTTAACCAAGGAGGAATATGTATTTAATATTCCAATGCTTTCCGTTCCAATGGGAGTTGTTGATGTTTTACAGGGATTACAATGGTACAATCTTTAGGGATAGTAGCTTATAATTTTTAGGAAATTTTCTTGAAATTTTTTTCGGAAGGAAAGGAATTTTAATTATAGGGTATTGCAGAGAAGTTAGAAAAGATAATAAGCTCTAATGTCATGACAAAGCTTCTGAAGCAATAACAACGAGGCGTAAGTGCACAATTATGCTCACTAGATTTCCAACGTCAAAATCATCTATTTCTCCATATCTCCAAAAAGCCTTGGACAATCATTCCAAGGTGTTTGTAACTCCCAAAGGACTCCCACCTATTCATAATCATTATCATTCTATTCATTTGATTCCAGGAAGTGTTCCTCCAAACATCATACCTTATAAATATCCTTATGTCAAAAAGAGAGAAATTGAATGCATGATTGCAAAAATGTTAGAGGTTGGTATGATTAAACCTAGTCAAAGTTATTTCTCTGCTCTAGTAGTATTGGTGCACAAGAAGGATGGATCATGACACATGTGTCCGGATTATAGGGAGCTCAATAAGTTCACTATTAAAGATAAATTTCACATTCCTGTGATTGATGAATTATTGGAGAAATTACATGGAGAAATTTATTTTACCAAGTTGGATCTTTGTCCAGGATATCATCAAATTAGAATGAAGACTGAAGATATTCCTAAAAAGTCATTTCAAAATCATGAGAGTCATTGTGAATTTTTGGTCATGTCTTTTGGCCTTACCAATGCACCTTCTACATTTCAAGAGTTGATGAATTCCATTTTCAAACCCTTCCTTAGAAAATTTGTGCTAGTATTTTTTGATGATATACTAATATATAGAAGGTCTTGGAAGGATCATGTTCAACATGTTGACAGGGTGCTCAAACTATTGGAGGAGAAACAATTATATGCAAAAACCTCCTAATTTTTCTTTGGAGTACAAGAGGTGGAATATCTGGGTCATATTGTATCTTAGGAGGGTGTTAAGGTAGACCTTAACAAAATTAAAGCCATTAAGGAATGGAAATTCCCCACAACCATAAAGCAGTTGTGAGGTTTTCTCAGGTTAACAAGGTATTATTGCAACTTTTTTAAGAATTATGGGAGAATAGCAGCACCTCAAACAACATTATTGAAGAAATATGCATTTTCATGGACTCCTGAAGCAACTAGGGCCTTTTAACATCTTAAAGAGGCAATGTTCCAAGCACTGTCTTAGCTACACCAGACTTCACAAAAACCTTTATTGTGGAATGTGATGCCTCAGGAAATGGAATTGGCGTTGTTTTAATGCAAGAAGGAAGACCCATTAATTTTGAAAGCCATCCAATAAAAGGAAAGTTTTTACATAAAACTATTTATGAGAAGGAAATGTTGGCAATACTACATGCACTAAATAAATGATGACTTTACCTAATGGGAAGACACTTCAAGGTAAAAAATTATCATGATAGTCTTAAATACATTTTGGAACAAAGACTATCTTCAGAAGAGAAAAAAAAACGGGTCACAAAGATATTGGGTTATGACTTTGAAATCATCTACAAAAAAGGGATGCTAAATGTTGTTGCAGATGCACTCTCAATAGGTGGAAGAATTTATTTGTGCCATTTCTATTATCCAACCAGATTGGATAACTAAAGCAAGGGAGGAATGGAATAATTACGAAGAAGTGTGGACACTCATTCAAAATTTGCATCAAGATCCCAGTACATCTAATACATTTAGTTGGAAAATGATTCCTTATGGTACAAATATCACGTGTATATTTGTAAGAATTCCCAACTAAAAAAAAATATTCTTTTGGAATTGCAAACCTCTCCCTTAGGAGGGCACTCAGGATTTTTAAAAAGTTACCATAGGGTGAAGAAAGAATTTTTTTGGGATGGCCTTAAAACTGATATTGAAAATTTTCTGGCGAAATGTTTTTGTTGCCAGCAAAATAAAGTTGAGACAATTAAGACTCTGGGTCTGCTACAACCTTTATCCATTCCAAGTCAATGTTGGGAGGAGGTTTCAATGGATTTTATCATAGGTTTACCTAAGTCCAAAGGAAATAGGGTCATCATGGTGGTAGTTGATAGACTTACCAAGTATGCACACTTTTGTGCATTATCTCATCCATTTAAAGAAAGTACAATTGCTACTACATTTATGAAAACAATTCAAAAGCTACATGGAAACCCAAATATTATTGTAAGTGACAGAGATCCCAATTTCACTGGAAATTTTTGGATGGAATTATTTTCTTGTTTGGGTACTCAACTAGCTCATAGATCATCTTATTATCCTCAATCCGATGGGAAAACTGAGATATTGAACAAATGTTTGGAAGGATATGTTCGTTTTTTTGTATCTAATAAAAAAACACAATGGATCAAGTGGTTACCTTTGGCTGAATGGTGGTGTAACACTTCCTTCCATACTGCAGCAAAAATGACCCCATTTATGGAAATTTATGGATATCATCCACCGTCCATCACATCATATTTTTGAGAAAATTCTAAGTAGTGGAAGATCACATCGAGCATCAACAAAAATCTCTCCAACTCTAAAAGGATAACCTAAGTTTGGCACAAAATCAAATGAAACAACAGGCAAATCAACATCGTAGCAAGAGAATTTTTTATGTAGGAGACTGGGTATTTTTACGACTACAACCATACAAACAACTGTCCCTCAAGCAAGCTAAGAAGGATGATAAATTATCACCAAAGTACTATGTTCCTTACAAGGTGTTGCAAAATATTGCTACCATGGCATACAAATTGGAGCTTCTTGCTTCTTCCCAAGTGTACCCAGTTTTCCATGTTTCATGCTTAAAGAAAGTAATAGGTGACAAACTTCCAGTTCAAACAATATTCCTAGAACTTGATGAGGAAGGAAAAATCATATTGGAACCTGGAGAAGTCATGGAAACAAGAACTCGACAGCTACAAAATCGATCAATTTCAGAGTATCTCATCAAGTGGAAGAACTTACCACTGAAGATTCCACATGGGAGGATGAGAATTTTATAAAGAAGCATCCAGAACTATTCAAGCGGTGAGGACGACATTATTTTGAAAGAGAAGGGCATGTTAGGTCTCTATATTACTAGTGTATTCCCTTATTTTTGTTAGTGTAGCCCCCTTATTGTTATTTTTGTACCCCTGTAGTCCCCATATTATTATTATTGTGCCCTATAAAAGCCCACTATTCTTATTGTTGTGCCCTTACATTATTAATGTTAGGTCGGCTAGGATTATATTGTGACCCCATGGACTCCTATATATAGAAAGGAGAAATTTTCATTTGAATCATCCACGAATTGTTCATTTATGTAATGTAAAGTAGGTTTCCCCCTCAAAGTAGATGATTTCTAAGTCGTTGATATCTCTTTTCTTCTATTTTGTGAGCTGGTTTCATAATAGTGATCCCTAGAGGTCAAAACTTCATGGCTAATGGTCGGGCTACTTCAACGAGTACATGCAAAATTCCCTACCGTCCTAGTCATCAATACACCGTGGAATTAAAAAATAGATCAGTTGTGCCAGAAAACATCAGATATTGGCAATTTTTTGGAAACGATGAACAAATTGAAAACTTTTTACAATCCAAATATGAATTTGTGTGTGCTAACATAGATGTAGATGTGGAATTATAAAACAATGTAGAAAACATTGTAAATAAAAGTGTAAATAATATATAATAAAATGAAATAGATCAAGAACAAGAGGAATTAGAAATATTGCAATTGAAATATAATGATTTTCCTAGAGGGTTAGTCCCTTTAGAGGAATTGTTTGATTTTAATGATGTAGCCAAAAAGCCCAAAATTGAACCCATTGGAGCTGAAGTTGAAGATTGTAACATAGGAAATGAACAAGACCCAAAAATGATTAAACTGTCTAAATCATTATCCCATGTTGAAAAGCAGAGATATATAAGCTTTTTCAAATAATTTATAAATGTATTTGCATGGAGTTATGAAGATTTGAAATCTTATGACACCAGCATTATACAACACAAGATTCCTATTAAAGAAGACCAAAAAAATTTTAAACAAAAACTTAGGAGGATCAACCCAATGTTGATGCCCCTAATTGAAAGTGAGGTTAAGAAAATGTACGATGTCAACATCATTGTGCCTTAAGGTATTCTAAATGGGTATCCAACTTAGTTACAACTAGGAAAAAGATAGTAGGAATTAGGCTTTGAGTAGATTTTAGAAATCTTAATAAAGTCTCACTGAAAGATAACTACGCTTCACCTAAAATGGATCATATTTTGCATAAGGTAGTTGGGTCCAGTATAATTTCTCTATTAGATGGTTTTTCTGGTTATAAAGTTTTAGTGCATCCTGAATACCAGGAAAAGAGAAAATTTACTACACCATGGGGTACCTTCATGTATGTGAATATGCCTTTCGGCTTAATGAATGTTGGAGCTACATTTCAAAGAGAAATGGACATTGATTTTGCTGATGAAATAAGAAGATTCATATACATATATCTTGATGATATCATTTTTTCTCAAAAACGGATGAAGAGAATTTGCTACATTTGAGGAGAGTATTTGAAAAAGGTAGGAAATTTGGAATTTCCCTCAACCCAAGGAAAACATTATTTGGCTTAGAAGAAGGAAATTTTTTGGGACATATCATTTCAAAATATGGAATTAGAATTGATCCCAGCAGGATTGGGGCTATTTCAAAGATAGGTCCTCCTAGAATTGTCAAAGAACTCCAATCATTCATTGGTAAAATAATTTTTCTAAGAATATTTATCCCTAATTTGGTATAACTTCTAAGAAAAATAACAAACATGTTGAGAAAAGACACAGAAGTAAAATGTAATATTAAGGAAAAACAACCATTTGATCAAGTACAACAAGCCTTAACACAAGCCCCTGTGTTAATCAACCCTGATTTCACCAAAGATTTTCTGATTTTCTCATTTGCATCTAAACATATTATTGTAGCAGTTCTCTTACAGAAGAATAATGAAGGACATGAACAACCCATTGCTTTCTTTAGCAAAGCCTTAACAGATATTGTGTTGAAATACAATATTATGGAAAAGCAAGCATTTTTTTTAGTAAAAGAAATTAAATATTTCAGAGTGCATATTCTTCATTCTCATATAATTTATTTTGTTCCAAACACTGTGGTTAAAGATATACTGATCCTAAATGGTCATGATGGGAAAAGAGGTAAGTGGATTTCCATTATTCTTGAATATGACATTGAAATTAAACCCACCAAACTCATTAAAGGTCAGGGATTAGCTAAATTAATGGTTAAATCTAATTTTCATGCTTTGGATATTAATTTTGCAGTTGCATTTGATGAACAAGGAGAGCAGGCGACTCCACAAGTAGCGGAGGATTTTTCAACCTCTCCCTGGTATGCATACCTCATTTTTGTATTACATCATTTACAAGCTCCTCCTGGTTTGGCGAAGAAAAAATTTATATTTCTTAAACTCAAAGCTATGAATATAGTTTTGTATTTTAGACAATAATTTGTATTGGAAGGATGCTGGTGGAATTTTACTAAACTGTTTGTTGAAGGATGATGCAGACAAAATCATACAGGAATTTCATGAAGGAGATTCTGGTGGACATTTGTACTGGAAGACTACTACCAAAAAGATCCTAAGAGTTTTTTTTTACACGCCAACCTTATTTGCTGATTTCCATAAAAAAGTTAGCCCATGTCATAAATTCCAGATTTTTGAAGGCAAAAGGAAAATCGTGCCTTTACCCTCGGAGCCAATATCAACTGAAACTCCTTTTCAACAGTGGGGTCTGGAATTCATTGGAGAAATTCATCCACCATCCTCAGCTGAACACAAATGAACCCTCACAGCCACTAATTATTTTACCAAGTGGATCGAAGCCATACCTACAAGGAAACCTACTAATGCACTGCTTATCAAATTTTTAGAAACTAATATTCTTTCAAGATTTGGGTGTCCCAAGAAAATCATCATTGATAATGTAGCAGCATTAAAGTCAAAGAAGATTGTGGAGTTTTGCAGTGAGTACCAGATCACTTTATGACACTCTACTTCTTATTACCCTCAGGGGAATGGATTTTTAGAGTCCTCCAACACAATTTTTCTTAATATCATAAAAAAATTGTTGTAGGATAACAAGAAATCATGGCACAACAAGTTGGTTAATGCATTATGGGCTGACAGACTGTTAATTTTGGACAACTAGGTCTAAACCCCATGTTGTGATGCTCAGATGAAGATACCAATATTTTTATTGGATTCCTCTTTCAGAGAGGTGTAAGATCGATCTAAAGATCATCTTGATCCGATGAGAAGAACATTTATTTTGAATTTATTCAAGATATGTGTAGGTCGGCCTTAAGGTTTTGTGCCCCAGTAGTTGTGTCACACACCCTCACTGATGGATATATATTGGTCAACGTTGGAGGAAATTTTCACTCACCTCATCCTCACACATTTTCTCTCTCCTCATCTGATTGGTTCGATGACCCTGGTGGCTTTTCTCTCCACACATGGGAAATTCCAAGCAACAACACATTTCTGATTTCGATCTAGGGTTTCTACAACAAACTTTGACTAGCGTTGTCTTTGGTCAATGCAAGGTCAAAAGGACCTGAAACTCTCCCAAAAGTTTGATTTTCCAAATCCGCATTTTTTGGCACTATTCCCAAGGCAAGACGTTGACTTTTACTTTTATGCGTTGACCTAGATACTGCTGCTCTTTTCATTGACCGTTGACTGATAGCATTGAATTTTTGGGTTGACTTTTGAGTTGACCATTTGGCTGTCCTAGAGGGTTGTGTGACATTGCTAGTTGGCTGACCATATTGAGACTTTTCTGGTTGAAGCATCTTGTTGACCATCATAACACACCAACACACATATATATTTTTGGCTTGTCTTCTGTCGATCTATTGGTATGTTCTACTAGCATTTTAATTTATTGTTTATGTGATTGCTAACTGATATTGGGAGAAAAATTAAAGTTTCATCAAGCATAGAACATCTAAATAAATTTACACAGACTCACCACTAAGAAATCAATTGGCATGTCCCCATACCAACTGGTTTATGGGATGGATGTTGTTTTTCCCACTTCTTTGGGTGTGTCTGTTATCAAAATGTTGCAAGAATTACAAGTGGAATCCAATGACATTCAAAGGAGAATAAATAAAACAATACAACTACAGCAATCCAGAGAATAATTTTACAACGAAACCCAAGTCATCCACGAAAACATCAAGAAAATATATGATACAAGAACCAAGGCTGATGATTTTCATATAGGAGACGCTGTACTAAAATGGGATTCAAGAAATAAAGATAATGGAAAGCATGGAAAATTTGATAATCTATGGAAGGGACCTTACTCAATTCATGCTTACAGAGGTAATAATACAGTTTTCTTAAAGGACATGGATGGAGCAGAGTAGTGTAGTGGACCTATAAATGGCATAATGCTCAAATAATATCTTTCACAAAAATGGAATAATTTATCACTAAGATCATTGTAAATATCATTTTCCTTTTACTGCCATGAGTGGGTGTCTCATGTCAAAAGTTGAAGCCTGAAGATAAGGCCATAATCTCCTGATTAATTTTCCACCATAATTACAACAACAACAAAATAAATTAGATAGAGAAAAGTACTGAAGAAGGTGATTCAAGGCTATTGGTCAACAATTATTGGCACCTCACATGGATAGTGTCATCCCCAGTTGGAGCCACTGTTAGGGTTCTATAATTCATAGGATCACAAGGTGATTGAATATTTTCTCTCAATCATATGAAATTGTAGATAATATTGCATTTTGAAAATTATTTCCAATATATATATAATAAAAAGAGCGTATATGAAAAGAAAAAAAAAAGAAAAAAGAAAAGAAGAGAAAAATAGAATAAAAAATGATGATGAAAGAACCCCATGAAAAAAGAAAAACAAGTGTGAAAGTGATGCAAATTCAAATTCCACTAGAAGAAAAATAGTTTGTTTTGAAAAATAAAGTAGGATGTTGTGTGCAACTTGTTTTAAATGCCACAACCATGAATCCTTGTTTAGATCATACAGTGTAATCATGGTCAAACATATTTGAATTTATGTTATTGGATTAGAAAAATAAATTATCCAAACTATTTAAACTTGGCTAAAATTTGTTAGGTAAATGAAGAAATTGGTCCAATTGTTTAAGCTAGATCAATGATGTAAATGGGTAGCTTAGAATTATATTAGATGATTCTCCTTTGAAAGAAAAAATAAACAAGGGTCTGCACATTTAAATGCACCCTTAGTTAGTAATAATTAACCAAGTAGTATAGGAAAAAATGGAATAAAAAGGTTTGAAAGTGTATTTATTCATGTTTTGGACCATTTACGCAGTTATCCTAAGTATTGACCCTTATGTTATAAAGTTCACAAAATACAAAAGGTTTTCTGTCATGTAGTGGTAAGTGGTTCATATGATCCAACGCCCAGATCGTCCTCCATTTGAATCAACGATCTCAAACGCCTTTTGGCCCCCCTACCTTTCCTAACTTTATTGGCGAAGGGGGGGCCCAAAAAGTGGTTTGACCCCTTGTCGGCCCCACATTACGTGTCAACTCCTCATCATTTCGCACCCCCCCCCCCCTTTGCATACCTCTTACTACCTCTACCCCCCTCCACAAACCACCAAGCCACCTTCCTTTCTCGCCAACACTCCTCGCGCCCTCACATCCTATCCTTTCACAACACCTATCCTATTCTTTACACATTGAATTTTCTCGAGATTACCGTTTACACCTCCTAACGGTCTTGCATCCCCAACGAGTGTCCATTGTAACCATAAAAGCCTCCCAATTCAATCATTTTACACCATTTTGTCTCTTTTTCATTCATCCAAATAATCTCTGCGTTTTCAAACTTTCCCAAGCACAGTAAGAGTGTCTTGAGGCCGAATAAAGAGACTAGAACACACTGTGAAAGAATCATGACCGTCACCAGCTTTTAATTGCCAACGATTTCCCGGTAACTATCCCACTGTTAGATTTCTTTTTCCTATTATGTAACACTAGAAAATTTGGCGGAATTTCCGACGGCCAATGCGTCGCTATTCCGACACATAGTCGTCGCAAGAGCGACAGTTCGAGCACAGGCAAAACGTGGTTTGCCATCCCGTCGCAATTCCGACGTTTCCCAAACCGTCGCTCTAAACATTGTTACCGATGAAATAGGTAACCTGACCTCAAAACGGGAACTCTAGCCCAAAAAGACTCAAAAAACACGAAAAAACACCCCAAAAACAAAAAAAAATTATTCCAGAATGCACTTGGTTTTTTTTTAAGGTCAAATTTCAACATTTTGTAAAATTATGCTAAAAACAAAAAAAATTCTTGAAAAAAGGATTGTAAAAACACCCTCAAAACAAAACTAGTTGACGCTGGAATAACCAAAAAAAAAAAATTGTCATATTTTTGACATTTTTAAAAATAGAAATAACATTTTTTAATTTTTAAAATTCAAACATTAAAAAAAACCTAAAATTTAAGAAAAAAAATAAATTTAAAAAATAAAAAACATTTTAAAGCTTAAAATTTAAAAATATATAGGAATAAAAAATAAAATAAAAAACAAAATAAAAATTTTAATTCAAACATTAAAAAAAACCTAAAATTAAAAAAAAATTAAAAATTAAAAATTAAAAAAAAAAAATTAAAGATTAAAATTTCAAAATATATAGAAATAAAAAAATAAAAATAAAAAGAAAATAAAAATATTAAATTAAAAAGAAAAACAAGTTAAAAAAAGAAAGAAATTATAAAAAATAAAATATAGAAATTAAATTTAAAAAAGAAAAAGAAAATGTTTATTAAATTTAAAAAAAAAAAAAAAAAACCTATTGCAATTAAAACTAAAAAAAATTAATTAAAAATAAAAAATGAAAAAAAAATACAATAAAAATATTAAATTTAAAGAAATATATATTAAAAAAACAAATAAATTTTTAAAAAATATATTAAATTTAAATTGTAAAAAATAATATATATATATATATATATATATATATAAACTTAAATTAAAAATATATATATTAGATTTTATTAAATTAAAAAAAAAATATTAAATTTTAATAAATAAATGAATAAACAAATAAATTTTGAAATAAAAAATAAAATTTAAATATAAAGAAAAATAAACTAAAATATTGTTAAAATAAAAAGTTAAAAAAATTTAAAAATCAATTAAAATTGAAAATTTGAAAAAAATATATTAAAAAAATATATTAAATAAAAAATAAAATAAAAAACAAATTAATTTGAAAATATTAAATTTAACTTAAAAAAAAATCTAATTTTAAATACACAATTTTAATTAAAATAAAAAAAATGTAAAAATTTTATGTAATTAAAAAAATAAAAAATTTAAAAAAAATATTAAATTCAAATAAATAAATAAATAAAATACAAATTTGCTAAATTTTAAAAAATTAAATGAAAAAACTAAACATAAAATTTAATAATAATAAAAAAAAATGAAAAAAAAAATCAATTAAATTACAAATAAAAATAAAAAATTTAATAAAAATTATTAACAAAATTTAGAAAAAAAAAATTAAAAACAAAAAAAATGAATTAAAAAAAATTTAAAAAAAAAGAGAAAAAAATTTAAACAAATTAAATTTCAAATATAAAAATTAAATTAAAAAAAAATTAAATTTTTTGAATTAAAAAAAAAAATTAAAAAAATCAAATTAAAAAAATAAAAAATAAAAAATAATTTTTTGATTGTGGTGGCGCCGCCAATCGGCCTCTCGCCCAGGTGACGGTGGAGGCCGGCCGCTAGGCGGGAGGCCGATTCCGGGAATCATTCTCTCGCGGTGGGAGGGCGATTCCCAGAATTGGCCTCAGTGCGATTCCCGAAATCGACCTCCCGCGGCGGAAGGGCGATTCCCAGAATCGGCTTGAGGACACAGGAGGGCGATTCTCGGAATCGGCCTCAGGGCGATTCCCGAAATCGGCCTCCCGCGGCGGGAGGGCAATTCCTGGAATCGGCCTCCCACTGCGGGAGGACGATTCCTGGAATCGGCAGGAGGGCGATTCTCGGAATCGGCCTGAGAGTGATTCCCGGAATCGGCCTCTCGCCGCAGGAGGGCGATTCCCGGAATCGGCCTGAGGGCGATTCCCAGAATTGGCCTCTCGCCGCGAGAGGGCGATTCCCGGAATCGGCCTCCCGCGGCGAGAGGGCAATTCCCGGAATTAGCCTTCCGCGGCGGAAGGGTGATTCCCGAAATCGGCCTCCTGCTGCGGGAGGGCAATTCCCGGAATCGGCCTCCCGCCGCGGGAGGGCGATTCTGAGAATCAGCCTCCCACCATGGGAGGGTGATTCCCGGAATTGGCCTCCCGCCCAGGTGGCGGCGGAGGCCGACTGGAGGTGCCACCACGATAAAAAAAATTCTTTTATTTTTTTATTTTTTATATTTTTTAATATATATTTTTTTAATTTGATTTTTATTTTTATTTTTATTTTTTAAATTCAAAAAATTTAAAATTATTATTTTTTTAATTCAAATCTTTTATTTTAAATTTTTTTTTTTTTTTTAATTTAATATTTTAGATTAATTAATTTTTAAAATTTAAAATTTATTCATTAAATTTATTAAATTTTGATTTTTTTTTTAATTTTTAATTTTTTAATTTATTTGATTTTTCATTTTTAAAATTTATAAATTGTTCCATTTAAAAAAAAAGCAAATTTATGGATATTTGTCTTTTAATTATTTGCACGTGGTTTTTTTCATTTTTTTTGTTTTTTAATGATATTTTTTTTATTATAATTCTTTTATTTTAATTTTCTTTTTCAATTTTAAATTTTGTTTTTTTTTTTTTTTAATTTGTTTTTTTGGTTAATTTTAAAATTTGTATTTTTGTTTTCGTATTGTTATTATTTTTTTAATTTAAATTTTTAAATTTAATTTTTTCCTTTTTGTATTTTTTTTTTATCTAAATTTTGATTTTGTAATTTAAATTATTTTTTTAATTATATGGATTTTTTTAATAACTTAGGAAAAAATGTTTTTGATGTTTTTTTATTTTTATTTATTTTTGTTAATTTTTGTTTTTTTTTTCTTTAAATTATATGTTTTTTTTCAAATTTTGTCATTTCTTTTGATATACTTTTCAAATATTTTTGTTTTATCTATTTATTTATTTATTTATTTTTGTTTAAATTTTTTATTTTTACGAGTTAATTTTGTTTTTTTTTTTTACATTTTTATTGGTTTTTTATATTGTTTATATATATATAGATATATATTTTTTATCTAAGTTTTGTGTTTTATTACCAACATGAAAATCACCACTCTAAAAAAAAAAGGTTGATGCTGCATCAATACGTTTCAAAATTAGCATGAAAATCACTAACATTTTAAAACAAATATTCATACTTCATAAATAAAAATATTAGAGTGTCAAAAATGTGCTAAAAAAAAAAAGAGGTGATTCTGCATCACCACTTTTCAAAATCGGGTGGTTTTTATGCTACCATAAAAAAGTAGGTAACAGTGCGGTTACCTATTTCATCGGTAACATTGTTTCTTCCAACGTTTGTAAACTGTTGCAATTTTGACGAAATGTGGTCCGACGTTTTGAACGTCGCTCTTCCGACGTTTGTAAACTGTCGCAATTCCGACGAAATGTGGTCTGACGTTTTGAGCATCGCTCTTCCGACGTTTGTAAACTGTCGCAATTCCGACGCAATGTGGTCCGACGTTTTGGATGTCGCTCTTCCAACATTTGTAAACTGTCGCAATTCCGACGAAATGTGGTCTGACATTTTGAATGTCGCGCTTCCAACGTTTGTAAACTGTCGCAATTCCGACGAAATGTGGTGGCATCTATAAGAAAGTGAAATAGAAGTATGTAGAATAGTAAAGCAACAGATAGAGTACCGACGTCCATTGTTCCAAATACAAATTAAAGTACCCAAAATCCTTGAATAGAGAAAAATGCTAATCATGTGAGGAGTGTGATATGTCCAAAATATAAAAATACCATCAGACCATATCAATAAACCAGCATCGCTAGTTTTGAAGGCAGAGTGATAACCTGTCAACACATAAAATAGTATCATAAAGTGGATACAAGAAATGTGCAGAGACATGTACTGTTGATATACGCCTCACACAAAAAGCATCCATGATAGAGAAAAAATATGTATAAACCCAGGGTCGATTGTATGTTCTGGCTCGCTTGTTCCCGGAAATAAAAACCATCTGTAGAAACCCAGGCTCGCTTGTAAGATCAGGCTCGCTTGATTCCAAAATTGGTAACCATCTGTTGCATCCGAGATGTAAGGTTCAGGCTCGCTTGTTTCCATTAGTAGCCCACTATAGCATCCACCCTATTCATAGCAAAAAGGTTCCTGTAGATATACAGAGAAAGAGTATAATACGTAGACCATATAAACATGGCTCTGTATTTCAAAAAACAGGTTTAAAATAGAAATAGGGCAACATTTTTTTTTCCAATTGTTATGAACATAATTCGACCATGAAATATTAATATAATAAACCACCCCGCATCGCTTCGACTATAAACAATCATATAAACATGGCTCTGTATTTCAAAAAACAGGTTTAAAATAGAAACAGGGCAACATTTTTTTTTCTAAGTAAAGTTAATCTATTAACAGTGGGAATAAAATTACACCGAAGTCAAAAACATTTCCCAGACTCATGGCAAATTTTTCATCAAAAAATAAAAAAATTAAGAAGACTTCCCTCATACGAGGAAACCAGTCTTGAACGTTTACAAAATTCAAAAATATTAAAGAGGTCCAGCATAGTAAAATAATCTAAAAGCAGCCCAATTAAGTGGGCCGTGAAGCAAGAAAAACAAATTAACCAAACTACTCCTCCAGCTCCTCGACGATTCGGCACCATCCTTCGAAAGGTCCAGGATCGCTAGGTGCTACCTCCACAGTCATGCTACCACTCCCCTCCTGAAGGCCCAAATGTTGGCCGGCTTTTTCTAAGCTCAGACCCACTGAACGGGTGCATTGTTCTTCCATTTGGGCCTCCTCACGGAAAACCACAGTAATTGAAGTTGTGATTCATGGGCGGTTCAGAGAGAAATTAAAGGAAAAAAGCGCAGTGCGCGTCGTGGGAGAAGGTGAAGCGTGGGGAAATGAGGAGTAGGGATCCCATATGGTGGCCAGATCCTAGAACCCGACCCCGCCCACTTCTAGTATCTGGATAGAAACTTGCGTGATAATCACTGGACTGGGAAGTCGACTCGGTTGAGGGGCTGGAGGGAGCGTGCAGGGGTTGACCTCTAATGTTCCCCCTGCGGCAATGCATCCTTTGACGCAGGCGAGGCATGGGTGTAGTCTCAGCAGTGGGCACAAGAGGAGACGGAGAAGCAGAATTCCAAGAAACAGAGGAAGATAGACAAGGACCAGACCGAGAGAAATGCAGATATGCAGCAAGGTCTAAGCAGCAGTTCAGCTGGCCACTTCCCCTTCTCGTCACAGTGAGCACGCAGTGTAACCCAACAACCGGCTCGTCTGAAAAACCATAGCGAAATGCCATTTTATTGACTCGACTGCAATGCAATTAAAGGACGCCCGTCATAATTAATCTCTGATCATTAATGAGAGCCGAAGGCCGGATCATATTGGAGCATGCGGAATCGCTAACAGGAGTGGAGGTCCGATCTTGAACAGTGTTAAAACTTAATGCGATTAGATGTGAAAACCTTGGAACTTAATTGAACAACGTTAAAACTTAATGCGATTGATATGAAATCACCACATCCATGTCCCATTGCCTTAAACGCCATCGAATGCACCCGCATCCGGGAACAGGGAAAGATTTGATTGAGGACACATGGCAGAAATTGATTGGAGCGAATCTTTGTTTGAGCCGCTCACGCAGTGGAAATCCGGACCCGAAAAAGATTAGGGTGAATTTGATAAGAAATTTACGTCACAACTCTCCTTCTGTACGCCAGCCCAACTTCGGACCCGAAAAAGATTAGGGCGGAATTCAATTGGTTTTCGCGTCACAAAATTGGCCGACGTCAGCAGGCTATTTTGGAACGCAAATTTGGTTTGAATTATGGTTTATCGCTGTTTGAAGTCCGGCGGGCTTGACTTAAGAACAAATTTGTTTGATCCCATCTTATAAAATTTGTGTTGGTTTTCTTTGATAATACACATATTTATAATAAATCATGGGAATACCACACTAAACATGTGGAAAAGTTATATAAATTATTGAGAACAATAATTTTTATGTAAAAATATCCAAATGTGCTTTTGGGAAATAAGAATTCGATTATTTGGTTCATATTGTTTTAAAGGAAGGAGTGAAGTTGGAGCCTCAAAAGATGCAAGCTATTACAAAATGACCTATTCCTAAGAAAATCAAGGTTCTTAGAAGATTTTTTAGACTTACATGATATTATTGATCATTTGTTAAGAATTATGCATACATTTCAAGTCCACTCACAATCTCTTGAAGAAAATATCATTTATATGGAGTGATGAGGCTACTTTGGCATTCTCTCTTTTAATGGATGCCATGTCTTCTACACCAACATCGGTTGCACCTACTTTTGGTAAAACATTCATAGTAGAGTGTGAGGCACTAGGACAAGGAATTTACGTAACATTAACACAATAAGGGATATAATTGGCTTTTAAAAGCAAGGAATTCAAAGAAAATATTTGGTGAAATCTACGTATGATAAATAAATGGAAGCAATATTACATGCAATAAAAAATGGGGATAGTATATCATTGGGAGGTACTTTAAAGTCAATATATACCATGATAGCATAAATTATTTTTTGAAGCTATTATTTTCATTAGAATATTAACAAAAATGAGGAGAAAAAATGCAAAGTTTTAATTTTGAGATAATCTGCAAAAAGGGTAAGGAAAATTTAGTACATGATGCTCTTTCTAAAAAAGAAGAGGCCTCAAATTTATATCCAATTACATTTTCTATTCCTAGGTGGCTAGAAGAAGCTTGCCATAATGGAAAAATGACAATAGTACTAAACAAAAACTAAAATTTATAAAGGATGGGATGAACTCTATGGAGCATTGGGAGTGAAAGAGAGATATACTTTGGTGCAAATGTAGAATATTTTTATGCACGCAAGCATATTTGAATAAACAAATATTAAGGGAGTCCCATGTCTCTCTGATGGTAGGACGTAGGGTTCCTTAAAACATCTCAAATGATCAAAAAATATATTTTTGGAAGGAATGAAGAAAGATATTCAAAATTTTGTAAGAGAAGGTCAGGTTTGCATAATAAATAAAAGAGAGATAGTAAAATCTCTAGGGTTACTTCAACCATTCCACATACATATTCAAAGACTAGAAGATATATCAATAGACTTTATTACAAGGTTACTGAAATATAAAGGTAAGTATTACATTTTTGTGGTCATTTATATAGGAAAATTTTGTAGATTTTTTTTGTAGAGCTCAAAGTACATAAACAACAAGCCAAGTGGCAGAAGTTTCCGTGAAATAAATTCATAGTCTTCATGGTTTTCCTAAATTAATAGTAACAAGAAACTTTTGGAAATAATTATTTAATATGAGTGGAGAAACACTAGCTGCCATGAGTTCTACATATCAAACACAATCAAATGGTCAAACAAAAATAGTTAACAAATGTTTTTAAGGTTATCTATAATGTTACTCTTTAGAAAAGAAATCTTAATGGATGAAGTGGGTTCGTCAAGGAAGAATGGTAATATGATACTACCTATCACACATCTACTAAAATTTCCCCATTTAAGACCCTTTATGGATATCCAACTCCTAGTATCTCATACTTTTTGCAAGATAAGTCCAAAGTATAGGAAACAGAGTCACATATGGAAAATACAAAAGAAACTTTGAAAATTATTATGGAAAACCTTCAAATGACATGAAACATGATAAAACAACAAGGGGAACAACATTGAAGTGAAAGATAATTTGAGGAGGGTAATTGAGTATTTTTTAGATTATAGCATTATAAGAAATCTTCATTCAAGAAGAAGAAGAATAAAGAATTAGCTCAAAAAATGTTATGGCCCTAAATAATTATTCCTAGGATTGCACAAGTGGTATAGAAGTTATATTTTCCTTCTTCTTGCATTCATAAGGTTTTTCATGTATCTTGCCTAAAAAAGGTTTTGGGAAAAAATATGCCAATGTAAATAGAACTTCCAAAATTAGATGAATAATGAAAGTTGATTCTTGAACCACAAAAATTTATAGATAAACATTCTGTATCTCTTTGACATATAACCATTATGAAGTACCTAATCAAGTGGAAGAATATTCCTCTAGAAGAAGGTACATGGTAAAATGATCAATTCGTGATGAAATACCCACGACTAAAGGGTTCGTTTGAAGTTTTGACAAAGGTTTTGTTATATGTTTTATATAACGCGCGGCGGAATAGTTTTATTGTTTGTTAAGGTCCCACACAGTGATCAAATTTGAAGGGCAGGTCTGAATTTCAATTATAAGGGTATATATTTATGTCGCCCTTCCATAATGAAAAGCTTTTAAAAAAAAACTTTTCAATTGACCACAATAAATTATTTTTACATTTCATTTTCAGAAAGACAAAACCATCAATCTTTATATTAATAAAATACTGTTACATATAAAACAATGAATAAAGCTCCATATTTCATTGCTTAAATATCTCATTGGCAATGTCAACATAAGTCTTGAAGACACTATTATAAGAATTTGGATACATACCACCGGGATATAGGAGATTCTTATGTGTCAGATTGTGTAATGCAACTTTGAATTTGTCTCACAAGGAGCGGCAGCATGGAGGTCTGGATTTTTCTTATAGAACTTTTTTATTATTATTTGAAACGTTGTTTATAGATATGAAGACAACAATGAAATTATGAGCATGGTGGACAATTATTCAAGCTCATGATGCCAAACCATGATGATGTAAGTTTGGAATTTAACATGTTTACATGTTAAAGACAAATAGTCAAAATCACTGACAACTTAGTATGCCATAATTAATAATCATTCCCTGTTCACTTTTGTTAATAGGTTTATGTCACACGATGATCTCTCTTCTTTGGAATTTACTTGTATTGAAGATCACTATTCTAGGAATAAGGAGTTATTTTCTCTAAAAATAACCCTAGCCAAACATTGACAATGCATCAAGGATATATTTCTATGCTTTATTTAAAATCATGTCTTGGAAGTGGTTTTTTTGCTGGAAATTATTCACCAGTTGGTTTCATACCAAATTCTTTTTCTCATTTTCAGCATCCAATACATGAAAAAGATAATGGTTTAAAACAACATAAATATTTGAAATTTTGCAAGAATTTTCTGGCACACTTTGAATATGAATTTTGAAGTCAAGTGCATAATGTTGTATAGGATCAAGTGTCATTTTGAATACCAAATGTTTCACAAGAAACTTCTCAACATGCTACCCTACAGTAAGGATTAAATGACAATATTGCATCAACTATTTCCATAATAAAAGTGCACCTTGGCCATAAGACTAAAAAACTACAAATGTTGTGGATCTAACAAGACCACACAATCAAATGTATTCCCCAAGGCCAATAATGTATGAAAAATGAAAAGGAGTTGCAACCAAAAATACCTTAGGCAACTAATTCAATTAGATACACCAAACCATCAGCAAAAAGGAAAACCAGCCTACTCAAAAGGCAAGTTTTTACCTCCTTTGACAAAATTTTGAGTTCTGAAACAAGGGCCTTTATTGTCTTGTCAATGCCCCTAGTAATTTGAACGAGGTTTGCACTTGCTGCAACAACCTAAATAAAAAGGTTTCATTTTAAATTATTTTCCACAAATTTAAGATACAACCATTGTCAGTTTTGTATTTCCTAACAAGCTCATAAATTTTGACAAAAGAACCAAAAAATTTTAATACCTGATAGCAATTTTTTCACTCAAAAACTATCTTAGACTCAATAAGCCCAACCCAAAACTAAAAAACCAAACACCATAAGACCCTACAAAAATGAATAGATGATCTTAATCCAGTGCTATCGACAAAAAGTTACCTTTACACTCTCACTTATTAAACCCTGTGCTGTTGAATTTTAACTTCAACTGCTGCAGCAGAAGGATGGATGCAGCAGCAACATTTTTTTTTGGAGGTTGCTTGCACGCCATCCAAAAATTTAATTCAGCATTTAAAATTCCTACAAGTTTTTTTTGTAGACGGCCACAACCATATTTCTGTACAGGATTGTATTTAAACACAACAACCAGCATTAACGCAATTCACCAACCAGAAATTTACCCCCCATTTTTGTAAATTCAAAATGAGGACACGTGGAGCATTAATATTGGATCACATGAAATTGAAGGGAATCTGAAAACCTGAAAACCGGACCCGATTTTTTTATAAGGCACATTAGATTGAGAATTCGCGTTACAAATTAGGCAGACATCAGCATCCCATTTTGGAACGCAAATTTGGTTTGAAATTCAATCTATTCAGACTTTTGAAGTCCGACGGAAAGGGTTCTATAATGTTTTGATAGTTTAATTTTATGTATGCTTTAATATATACATATGTTTTAAACATATGTTATATATATATCATATGCGAAATGAAAGGTGGGCCATAGAATTTAGTTTTAATTTTATTTTATTTTAAAGAGGGTTTATTATAATATGTTTTATAAGCTACGTCATATATAAATAAAAAGGACAAAAAATCTTCGTAGTTTTTTTTATAGATAGTACGTAAAATTTTTATTACACAGCAGTGTGTAAAAAGTGAAAGAATGAGTGTAAATTTTTAAGCATGTATGCACAGCAGTGCGAAAGTGAAAAACACAACAGAGTGTTTTAGAGATAGAGTATGTTTGTTTTGAACGGACAGTGAGTTGGTTTTATGCACTATGTTTTGTAGCAATCATAATTTTGTAATCCCTCTCAGTGAGGAAGAAGTGTAATAGTTTTTTTTTTGAGTTATTGAAGGGAATAGAAGTTTGTTTTCAAAGTATTGAAACTCTATCTCCTGTCAAAGAAATTTTTATTTTCTCTGTGTTAGAGGAAGGGAGATTTATTCTCCATTCATTGTTCTAGAATTTTTCAATATTCCAACATGTGCAAGAACAACAGATGTTGTGGTTCCATCCCCAGCTAAATCATTTGTCTTTGTCGCAGCTTGCCTTACCAACTTGGCCCCAATATTTTCAACTAGGTCCTCTAATTCAACCAATAAAAAGGCCAAAACCATAGCATTGAGATACATTTCATTACACTATCAATAACAATAAAATTTGACTCAGCCATAACCCTTTCCTTTTATTGTTGTGAAAAGCTTTATGCATTACTCTAATGTGGCTAGTCCATAGACCAAGTAGACCATTGGGTAACAAATATGTTTCCTTTCACCTTTGAGTTTTCAAATTATGCCTACCAAATCTAAGACATTTAAGAGGGGGAACTAATACAACGTTAAAAAGAAAACCAGAGCACACATATACAAATTACCTCCTTAGCTACTGTCACACCATCATTAACTATTTTTGGAGAACCGTGCTTGCTCTCCAAGACAACATTTTGGCCCTCGCCCCAAGGGTGACTCCAACCAGATCAACAAGTTTGTTCACACTGCCTGCAAGACAAATTGACAATTCTTTCAGTAAGTGTGCAATTGAATGCCAGACCATATGCCAAAACAACCATCTATGAAAAATTAAAATAACACATTAAAATCGAATATAAGTGGATAAGGAAAGATCCACCGCAGTGAAGTTTCACGTGCAGGTGACCTTCCTTTAAACATAATTTTTTCTCTGACCTGCAATTTTTTTGTCACTGAGCCATCCTTGTTGAAGTACAACTCCTTTTCCATAGCTCTTGTATTAACTACCTTCTCTCTGTCGCGTAATCTCAGAGTCCCTCTTTTTCTTGAGCGACTAAAGGAAATGGATGAAAAAACTGAAAGAGAAGACAATTGTATGCCATAATTATCAAACATTGCACCCAACTTCTTCCCCTTTCCATTGTTACCCAATGAGGTAGATGTGGAAATTGTTGTCATACTGCCCAAAGCAGAGGCCATCTTCTCTTATCCTAAATATAGAATTACAATATCTTCATATTAGTATGAACCTTAAAAAACATGACTCCCATTGCTAAAAACCACTTTTAAGTTGTAACAGGCAAACTAAACAACTATCGCAACTTTTGGCAACTTCTGGAGCATTAAGAGAGAAAAAACCAAAGAGAAATACAACCAAAATCCTCATTTTAATGAGACCGGACTATATATTTGCATTAAGATAATATAAAGAAATCACGACTATATTAAGGCCAGCACAAAACAATCTTTAACCAGTGTCTCTCGCGGCCTTCAGGTTGCCATGCTAGAGGTTGCATATTTTTAATTTAAATTCTTGACCTCTCGTGCCCATTTATGAATGCATCCAATGGGATATCTACATCAAATGCTCCTTTATATCCCCCAAAAAAAATTCCCTACTACAAGAGCACCAGTATTGATGGATCACCCCACACCATCCCACCCACTAGAAATGGTGAAAAAGGAAACCCGAGAAAACTTCTGAAATATCTCAAGATGACTATATGGGTGGTTATTATGAATCAACCAACCATTTAGAACATGCTCATCAATCCAAACCATGATTATTATGTGACGATATTCAAGCAGGCATTGAATCGGATTTCTGAAGCTATGTTAGAGAAACCCTAAACTCTCACTGAAAATAGGTGAAATGTGGCACCACTCAGAGATTGACATGTGCCAATTGGTACAAGTGGTAGACAATTGGCATGCTCAAACAACAAGGTGATGCGGGAATGACATGAGGGAGAAAATATCAGAAAAGCCCCAAATCTGGAGAACTAAAGCTCATCACCAACCTGAGATTGACAACTTTACATGATGTAACCTATGAAATTGTAAATGGAGAAATCATAGTAACAATAAAGTAACCTATGTAACAATAAAGTCGGATTCATCCTGGGAGTGGTAATGGGAGAAATCATAGTGAACAACAGGAAACATGCAGAGTTGCTTACAATCAAATATATGAAAAAACACATACAAAAAACCTAGATAATAATCATGAACAAGCTTAATATTGAATTATGAACTGTAAAGGAACTTACAAAATGTGACATTACGAACCTATTCAAGCGCACAAGAAAAAATATCCTGGACATGACCCTGGTTGACAAGTTGTATTGCTCATGATGCAAGAGGATTTGTACCTGCACTGCCAAGTCAATCAAAATCCATCATTATCTATACAATAAATACAATTAATTGATGTAGTATTTTTTACTCTAAGATGCATTCTTATGATAATGTTAGAACATATTTTGAAAATGTCAAAACATACCTGAATAAGCTCCTCTTCATTTCAAGAACAATTTATTGGAGTCGCATGAACTTGGAACAAGCCTCCCACGATCTGAAAGAGTAGCAACTAAGTCAATAGTGACTTTTTTGTTGCTACGCTGGATCAAGGGAGGTTTTCTCCAAGATTAAATCGCTCCAATAAATTATTCTCTACTAAACAGGGCCAACCACGTGAAGGTGGAAGCTCTTATGGCCCCTCCCCCCCCCTCACATCACTCTCAATTCCCCAATACCCAATCTATATTTCATTTTTACTTTCATGAGCATAAAAAAAAATATTCAATAACTAGTAAAAAAACAATTCAACAAAAAGTACGCAAGGAAACATTGCAATTAATGCTTGACATAAAAATAGTATGATAAATGAGTTTTTTATATAACGCAAAAAAATGTTCCAAGTATGGTAACGTTTGTCTTATAATAATACAATATTTCACATTGTCAAATTTTCTTTTTCTTCTTCCTATTTTTAAAGCTCCTAATTACATCATCAATATCATCGTGCTCTGCTCCTGTTTCGTGCCTTTCAACCCGCACTGCTGACCTAGTTGCGTATTCACGATGTCTGGGCTCATCCAGTGACGGGGCATCGCCTACAAAAATAGATAATATTAAATTTTAATTGTCGGTTTTTAAATATCATTGAACTAGTTCGGTAATATTAATAAAAAAAATTGCAATGAGATTATTTACCTGGTGCACCAGTTGTCGCCGCTGACCTAGTTGCGTAGTCACGATCTCTGGTCTCATCCAGTGACGGGGCATCGCCTACAAAAACAGATAATATTAAATTTTAATTGTCAGTTTTTAAATATCATTGAACTAGTTCGGTAATATTAATAAAAAAAAAATTGCAATGAGATTATTTACCTGGTGCACCAGTTGTCGCCGTTGGGACTGTTGCCCTGTCTTCCTCTCTGGTGGTAAGATCCTCAAGGGAAACATTCTCTGTCATTTAAAAAAAAAACTTTATAAGGACAACCATCAAGGTATAATTAGAAAAAATTATAAGTGGAAATTAATTACCGTCACGGCCCTCACTGATAGTAGCATTGTCGGCCTGGTCCCCACTACAATGATCAGGTTACACGTGAGGATCATCTACATCTGGCTCTAAAACTGGGTTATTTGCCTCGTCAGTAGTGTTTCTCCCTTGATTTAAACAAAGTTGTTAGACATTAAATTTATGGACGAAAACAAACATATTGAAAGTTTAATGTTTTACCTTATCAGGCATTCTGGATCTTGGGACTTGCCCCAAGCTTCTGCGACGTTCAACTACGGCTTGATAGCCGAAATGGAAAGCGATATTTTTATCTTCCTCTGTAGTTTATGTTCCAAAGTCATCACCCTACATTACATATTATTGTGTATTTTTAATCATATTTGATAGGATTACAAAAAAGTTGGAAGGCGATACAATTAATTATAAGATGTTTAGCTACTTAATTACAATTCTTGCAGCTAATTTCAAGTAGCTGCCCTGGCCTAGCTTGTGATGGCCCTTTTTTTAAATCCTAGCTTTGGTTGCCTTTGAGGTGTCAGGAAACCTAGCATCAAAATATTGAAGTCAGATATGACGTAGCACACTTTTATTTTAGACATAGAGAAAATTAAAGCTATTGAATTAAAGTTGTAATTTACCTTGCGGGTCTAGTTGGAATTTTTCCTTCTTTCTTTGCCCTTTTCTCTTTTCCGTCATGGATGAGTGCTCTCCACTCACTCTCTGGAACTGTGAGAGGACGCTCATATCTAGGGTTAAATTGCAATTGCGTCCTATAGGTGTCCCTGGTATATTTCAAATATTTGCCGGCTACCCGAGCCACCGTTGTTCTGTCAAATGTGTCGACCCCAAAAAGGGCTTCTAG
Organism: Pinus albicaulis; assembly: GCA_034641835.2. NCBI lineage: Eukaryota > Viridiplantae > Streptophyta > Pinopsida > Pinales > Pinaceae > Pinus > Pinus albicaulis. Next base: position 660,866,936 of record CM076570.1, read on the forward strand.
ATAATCTAGAAGTTCTTTTTTCAGGTTGGAACTCTGGGAATTCCACCCTGTGCATATGGTTGGGCCAAAAATTACCAACGCATGGCTCTCCAGATACGTGTAGAACTCATTGTTTCCTGAAAAAAAAAAAAAAAAAAAAAAGAAGAAGAAGAAGATATTATCATTAATTTAAAAATAAAAATCATGATAAATATGTTTTAGATAAAGTACATGAAATAGTTAAAATATTAAAATTTACCTGGGAGTTGTACGTGCTTTATAGGGACACCTTCATCGGTCACCAACAATGTTCCATTAATGGTCCCTGTGGAGCTGACACGTGTAGCTCCAGGAAACACAATAATGTAGTTGGCCATATCAGCCTCATCATTGCCAACATGTTCTGCGGTTGGTTGGGTGTCTTCTTGGGCAGGGTGTGTTTATTGGCTGGCACCTAAAGGAGTAGAAGGTGTACGAGAGGGTTGTTGGGCAATCTCTTGCCCTTGTGTCCCACTACCACCAACGTTGGGTTCAGCAAGTGCCAGAAAATGCTATATACAAAAAAAAATTTTGTTAGTTTAGTCAATGTAAAAATTAAAAATCAAACTATCAGAATTCATCTCATGCAGAACAAAAAAAATATCCTTTTGAATTTTTATTATGACCTGATATGTTTCTAGCTGGCTCATAAGTTTTTTTATCCTCTCTTATGTTTCAGGTGCTTGAGGCGCATCTATCAAAGTATTAAATTCTGACCTTGCATCTCGTGCCTTTTTTCGTAACAAGAACACTGGAGATAGGGATGAAGAAAGCTCTTCCTCAAAGAGGGAATCATCAGGCGTACCATGGCTAGGTGTCTGCATATTTGAACAAAATTAATATTATTTCAATTATGTAAATAACTAAAATACCTAAAGATAGAGCAATGCTGGCACTTTACATGTTCTTCCGTTGGCCTCTTTCCACGATCATCCCGTCTCGGGGTTGTTCCTGTACTTCCCTGATCAGTCTGCCACATTGCAATAAAATTATAAATGTAAAAACTTGAAAACAATTTCTAAATTGAAAACACAAAATGAAAACTGAAATAATTTCTAATAAGACACCGGAAGACAGAGTTAGAGTTTCAAATATGCCTTGCATTGAATTTAGTCCTGGAAACATGTCATTGCACATTAAGGCACCCAAACAAGAGACGAGTTGACAATGAAGACCTTATTGAATATATTGTTGGAGAAACTTCTAGTAAACTTGTTGTGAAGACCTTGAGGACATTTTTGGAGCAACATTGTTGAAGCTGATGGTATAGCATTGTTGGAGACGATCTTGAAGGGCCTTGAAAAATCCTATTACAATTCCTTGAAACTATTGAAAAATCCTTAGAGCATTTAAGTAAGGCACTTTCTATCTTCCATCACCTAGTTTTTCCTTTCAATATTCTTTAAACGATTTTGTTGATATTTAATGTTTGAAATCACGTTATAATTCCTTGATTATATGTGTTTGGGGACTTTCCCTTTGAAATTACCCAAAAATACCCTGGAAATTTTATCTTCAGGATGCATGTCTGACCCTATTGTTCAATATTTTGATTGATAGTAGTAAACATAGAGAGTTAGGGGGCTCTTTACTTGGTTTGGTTGGGCCATTAGATCCCTAACATATACTAGGGAGAACCCCCCCTGAGTTGGAGGAGAGCTAGCCCGAAGTGAAAAGAGGTTGGTGAGGTGACAATGGGGCTATTGAATTACACATGGTATCACACTTTAGCTTTAGGACTTTATCTTGAGAAGTGCGAGATTTTGCTATATTAATTCTCAAATTGTTTACAACACTATTGTTAAGAACTAATAAGAAGTGATGTTGAGGGGTTTTTGGGTATAAGAAACAATACCATTTAAAAAATAGGGTTCTCAGTCCTTGGAATTCCTTCACCTGGGCCTAGGGGCACACTAGAATAATTTCACACTAAATCATGCAAACTTAAAAGTAACTTAACAGATCCATAAAGTAATAATAATCATAATTCCTAATTTCCTATTGTACGATATGATGCAAATTATTCAAACATGAAGCAATGAAGACATGCAATGTCTGAATTTCAAGATTGATGAACCAATACAAGAAGTTAGAAACTACAACTTTGATTCAATACTATGTGTCCTAACTCCAGGAAGGAATCTAGTTTGTAGTACAGAACATGCATCGTGTATTATAAATTCTTAATTGACAACAACTAAAGGACATCTACCTCATCAATTCCTTCCCATTTTGTGTTTTTATGTTATATTCCTTATAAAAGTGTCAAATTTCTCTCAAAGTAAGCAACCACTGAATAAAAATAAAAATAGTTGAGATATGATTGAGAAATGGTCATTTATTTCTTGAAAGGATCTTCACGATTTCTTTGGTTGTTTTTCATCTCAAGAAACAAGAAATGACCTAAGAAACTATTGTGATGTAATATAAGAAACAACACGGTGCAATGGCCATTTTCAAAACCAAATGATGTCCATTGAGGACATGGCCTTTATTTGGTTCTTGTTTCATAGGAGTTTCGGGTAGAAATGGAACTTTGTTGTACCATTTCCAGTAGTAAAAAGGGAAAAACTTCTTTTTCCATGGGAAATAATTTACCTTTCCTTTTTCAAGATAATCTAAATCACAAAAAATATGAACTATATTGCACACATTCTTGGATAATGTGAAAGTGGAAAAGGAATACCCTACACAAGTGATGCACACATGTACATTTGAACACTAATAGATTTTTTTAGTTGAAATGCAATGCTTGTTTTCATTTAAATGTAGGGTTTTTAAAGCAGGGAGAAATACTGGCTGCCAAATTAATAAGCGTTTCTTTGGGAAAAATTTAAATCTTGTATTGGGTGATGAAGATAATAGAGGGTATTGAATCTTTATTCTTGACATCTAGAGAGAACCCTACAGCCTAACACAATCCAATGGAATTGACCCAAAAAACCCAAATAGAGTCAACCCTACTATAGGAGGAAGGGCCTACAGTAAGAACTTACCATTTTGCAAGAGCTGAGGGCGAATGTTGTTCTGCAAGAGCTGAGGGCGAACACTGAGGGCGAATGCTATTCTGCAAGAGCTCATGGAAAATGTTGAGGGCGAATGTTGTTCTGCAAGAGCTCAGGGCGAATGTTGTTCTACAAGAGCTGAGGGTGAATGCTGAGCGCGAATTTTGTTCTGCAAGAGCTGAGGGCGAATGCTGAGGGCGAATACTGAGGGAAAATGTTGTTCTGCAAGAGCTGAGGGTGAATGCTGAGGGAAAATGTTGTTCTGCAAGAGCTGAGGGTGAATGCTGAGGGCGAACACTAATATATTTTTGTATTTGAAATGCAATGCTTGTTTTCATTTAAATGTAGGGTTTTTAATGCAGGGACAAATATTGGCTGCCAAATTAATAAGCGTTTCTTTGGGAAAAATTTAAATCTTGTATTGGGTGATGAAGATAATAGAGGGTATTGAATCTTGATTCTTGACATCTAGAGAGAACCCTATAGCCTAACACAATCCAATGGAATTGATCAAAAAAACCCAAATAGAGTCAACCCTACTATAGAAGGAAGGGCCTGCAGTAAGAAATTACCATTTTGCAAGAGCTGAGGGCGAATGTTGTTCTGAAATAGCTGAGGGAAAATGCTGAGGGTGAATGCAGGGTGAATGCTATTCTGCAAGAGCTCAGGGCGAATGCTGAGGGCGAATGCTTTTCTGCAAGAGCTCAGGGCGAATGCTAAGGGTGAATACTGTTCTACAAGAGCTCAGGGCAAATGCTGAGGGCGAATGTTGTTCTGCAAGAGCTGAGGGCGAATGCTGAGGGATAATTATGTTCTGCAAGAGCTGAGGGTGAATGCTGAGGGAAAATGATGTTCTGCAAGAGCTGAGGGTGACTGCTGAGGGTGAATGCTATTCTACAAGAGCGAAGGGCGAATGCGCGCGTGATATCAGATGTTAATGTAGCTATTGCGACGGATATAAGTTTCGTATTTTTAATAAAATCATTTTTATGTAGCGCGCATATAAGTTTCATATTTTTATGTAGCGCACATATAAGTGTCGTTATACTGACGGCGGAAAAAGCGTCGCTATTGCGACGAATGCCTCCAAACGTCGCAATTGCGACACTTAGACATTATGTCGCACTTGCGACGTTTGGAGGCAGCCGTCACAATAGCGACGTCTTCCTCCAAACGTCGCAATTGCGACACTTTTTATAAGTGTCGGTATTGTGACACTTTTCTATAAACGTCGTTATAGCAACGGTTTCAGGAGGGATTGAAAAAATTTGGGGAAATTTCCGACATTTGGTCAAAAGCGTCAGAACCAAGTGTCGTAATTTCCCCCAAATGTTGTAGTGTAATTTTCAAAAATACCTCCTAAAGTAAAAAACCATGATAGTTCATAACCCAATGATCCATCCCACAGTTGGTCTCGACCATATCCCTCTAGCTAAAAAAGAATACAAAATTGCAGAGCCAAAATGTGAATTCGACCTATTTGAGTTTCATTGTTTGCTCAGAGATAATCACCTAGACCACAGTGATGAAATTGGACTATGAGAATCCAATTTTCCCCTTTTTATGTTTCCTCAGACATACCATTTTTGAGATTTTATCCTCAGATTCCAATCATGTTATTTTCCCAGCCAGAGAGCTATTGTAGCCCACATTGGGAAGGTTTTATTTACAATTACCCCTAAAACTATCAATCAAATGTTATAGATCCCCCAAAATGATTCCACAATTGCTTTCTCAGTGGAAGCCCTGAATGAACTACATCATAAATTAACTTTTTCCCAAAGAGCTAGGATTTTTGAAATATTCCTACCATAAAATGCCCAGCTACCTAAGAAAAAACCACCCTATCCCTCGTCCATTTTTCCAGACAATGCCAAGAAAATAATATCCATGCTTTCATGTTTGTTAGGCTATTATTCAGATGAATGGGTAGATGAACCTATCTTAGGTTTTCTATCCATTTTCTCCATTGAAGAGAAACCCTCTGTAATTTTCAATTTCATCCAATTTCTCGCTGATAGCATCCATGAACAATTCCTTAAGTTTCAAACTAAAGGAATGTTCAAATATTCTTCTATTTTAATTTACATGTTCTTATTTTATCAAGCAAACAAGTTTCCATTTGCACTAAAAAAGCTAAATGAACAAGGGGATCCACATTCAGTCATTTTTTGGACTTCCTTGGTAAGGAAGAATTCATAAGAATATAGTTTCAAAGACTATATTGATCAGTTCATTCATCCAACCACATGTTCACAGAGTTAGTAATGCAGAACCCAGGGTCAGTGAGGATATTCAAAATATTTTACACCTCAGTGAGCATGCTAAGATAGGTGATTGGTGCTTGTACCAAAACTACACTGAAATAAGAGTGTATAAGTGTGAGCTACCACCCTACAAGCTGCCTAAATACCTCCCAATGAGGGTGTTTTAATTAGAGTACATTAGGCAGATGATCAATTCAAATAAAATTCACTTTGTTTCAGCTAAGAAGAAATCACAGTTTAGAATAAAGACTTAGATTGGACCTTTTATCTACAACAGGAGGATAGCAAGAGAGGAGGTAGTCATCCTCCTAAAATAGATTATTTTTCCCTTGAGCTTCACATGGTCATATGACCATTTCGCATAATTTCTAAGCTAAGGGTGGAAAAGAAAACCACTCCTTATGTTCATACAAAAAGACCTGAAATTGAGAAGTACATGAACCAAGTTGAGTGGGAAGAAAACACCTTGAAATAAGCTGAGGAGAAAATTTTGTCTACTTCAACTTAACAGACTCCCACACCTCAGGAAAAATCATAGAAATAGCTAAGGGAGGAATACTTCAGTCACAGAGCTTTCAACCAAAGAATTCAACATTTACAGGAAGAAAGCAAAGTCCAATCCTAAAACAAACTTTGCAGAAGAGGGGGAAGAGAAAACTACCATAATACTGAAGGGTCGACACTCTACAACAAATTAAGATAGTTTGTTTACTGGATCTCCAAGATCATCAGTTTCACAGGGGAATCCAGACACAGCTCAAACATCAGGATTGATTCCAGAACAAAAAGAGACAAGTATCTTTGATAAGTATAAAGAGATAAAGCCGAAAAATGAAATTCTCAAAGTCAACACATATGATCAATTCTGGAAACAAGCTACACATCCCAGCATAGGCTCTTATCAACCTTCGACACCGAGAAAGGAAGAATTCAAGTGGCATTCATGCAGTCATAAGTTCCCCAACAGAAAGCTGCAGCTGATTACAAGAAAAAATCATTTGAATTTGATGCAAAAGATGTACATCCTCTTGATCAAATGGATATGCATAGGCGGACAAGGTATTGATATGTTCCACATAGAAAAATACTGCAATGACTCCCTCAAAATTGCAAGTATCACTCACCAATATCAAGTTTCAATTAAAGGCTGAAAATATCTCTTCTTTGGAAAAAGATAATAAAATCAAATCCTTAGAGGAATTGGTCATTAAGATAGGATATGACCCAGAAAATGTTAAAGCAGTCGAATAATTGATCGAGAAGAAAAATTTTGACATTGAAACACTCAGGAAACATTTAAAATTGTCAGAAACTCAGGATCCACAAACCAAAGAAATAGGGGAGACAGAGGGCCAAAAATAAGACATGCTCAAGCTAATTATGGAGCAAATTAAATGCAAAAATAAGGAACATGGAAGTAGAGATGGACAAGCTAGTCAAGGAAAAGGAGTATAATGCACAAATAGCTACAGTCCCACTTGAGGTTGTACCTCTTATAGAAATACCACAAACAATAATGGATTCCTCAACTACAACAGGGGTTTCTACATCAACAGCACCCCCAACACAAGACTTAGATGTTGCTGGAAAATTTGTGAAGGCTATGGAACACATGTCCATACAAGGAGAATAAATAAAAAGGTTACAAGGACAGGTAAAGGCCCTACAAGAGAAGAAAGCAAGGATTGAAACCTCACATCTAGCTGAGGTACAGAAGTCCCAGAGACTCACTCAAAGACTACAACAATTGGGGAAGGAAAATTCCATATATTATACCTTAGCACAAGCTAAGGAAAGCATATGGATAGATATCCATAAATCCATGAATGAGATTTGGCCTTCCATTCAAATTATCTTTGAACATAATGAGTTAATTTAGAATTACAAGGAAACAATTGTACAGATCATAGATTTTAAATGCTAAATAATAAAGGGTTCCCAGGTTTATTTGTGCTTAAAGATAAATTAATCACCTTGGATGATTATAACAAGAAGCTAACATATGTAGCTAAGGATAGTTCCAAATTTGCAGGTATACAGGGAATCATTACAGGCAAAGATTTCCTCGAAACACTGGAATATGATTTAAATATCCAACATGAGATCAAGCTCTTTTTTTATTACCAAACCCACCTTCATAAAAATCAGACAACTCTCAAACACAACATCCCTTTGTCAAACGTGCCCTCCATTTTGCAGGCTACTTTTTACTGGGTTGCGGGTGTCCAAATTGGCTCCAAGATAGTTTTTTGGAAAGCCCTTCAAGTCTAGTTTCCAGATCTGCCGTCAGTTTTCAAAATTAAGTGGATTTTCCCTATCAAAATTCATTTCTCCCAATACTTCTAAACACGCAGCGCCAGAAGAAAATGTGCCCTCCCCTAAGCAAACACGCCCTCCATTTGGCAAACGTGCCCTCCATCTTGTAGGCCACTTTTGGAGCCCTTCCCGGTGTCCAAATTGGGCCCAGGATAGTTCGTTGGAAATAATTTCTTGTCTAATTTCCAAAAATTCCTTTATTTTTCAAAATGGACTTGATTTGACCTGTCAAAAATTGATTCTCCTAAGACAGGTCAAAAAGTGCAGAATGAGGGTGCAAAAATGAAGTGTAATATTGCATGAAAATTTTGGAGGCCTTCCTCAAATTCAAATTGAGGTCATGATATCACATTGGAAATATCGTCCAATATAGTTGTCATTTGAATTATAAAACAAGTCATTTGGACACTCCATCAGGGAGGAATTTTTATTTTCCCAAGGTCACTCTAGAAGTGTAGTAACCCTCTTGTAGCAACTGTATTTTTGACATTTCTCAAAAAAAATGACACCTGTGTAAAAACGGAAGGATTTTTTTCTTCCTTGACATATTATGGGCAAAAACCTCTCTTAAATTTTTCAAATTAATCTTTTTTTCATTAGAAACATGGTTTGAAGAAAAACCAGCCCTATATGTGGCAAATGATTTGTCCCTTGGAATAATTTTTTGAAAAATGGTGGGGACATGATGTTTATGAGATGAAATGACCTCATAATTGCTGACATGACCTCCCTTATGAATCCTCTACTCAGATTTCTCTGATTCCATAGCAAACCCTAACTCAATGGGAGAGGAAATTAGGATTTAGTGTAGGCAAAACAGGGGATTTAGGACTACCTTGTAGAGGGAGGGGAATGAAGGGGTTAGGTGCTGTATAAATTCTTGAGGAAATTTTTGGGAATAGGGATAGATGTTATAGAGTGTAGGGAAGTGAAATTTCTATAAATTAGTGAGGGGAAGGGGTCCAAAAGGGAAAAAAATAGGCCTAGTCTCAAAAAGTGTCAAATTGTAGCAATAGGCTAGGGTTTGTGGAAAAATGATGATTTTGAGGGATAGGATTGATGGGAAGTATTTAGGAAGGTATATTAAGGATAGGGGAAGGTGTAAGAGCATCAGGATACAATTCTTGTTGATGATTTAACCATGGATGTCATGAAACCAAGAAAAATGCCCTCAAAACCCTAGGAGAGGGAAATGAGGTTTCCAAGCACAAGTGAGAGACAAATATGGTAAACACAAAGCCACTTACTTGGAAATTATAGTTTATAACCTGAAATTTTTGAATACCTTTGACTATTATTAATCCTTAAAAATATGAATTTGATGGTGAAATGACCAATTTTAATGATTTTGACCCTATGACCTAATGATGGCACAACATGGAAGAATGTTCTGAATGATGACCATGATGACTATGGGACTCTTTCAACAATGAATTACCTTACCATGATTATTTCCATTGACCATGGAGGTGAAAGGAGTAGTAATGATCTCAATACCCTAGTCAGTGACCAAATTTTTGCATGACCTAGTGGAATGATAAAAAAATTCTAAGTGGGACTCCTAAAATGATATGAAAAGAGTATTTTTGATCACTGATGGCAGGATGCAAATATTGACACTAACACGAGTTACTTGAGTGAAAAATTTAATTCTATCTTCAGTAGCAAGACCAATAGAGCAGTAAGAGTTAGAAGGACAGATCAACAACAACCTCCTCCAAAACAGGGCCAACATCCGAGAAGTTCCAACTTATCCTCTATTTTTTTAATCAAAGATGTAATATATTTTAGATATTCCTAAAATACATCCTGATCTGTCATGACAATATTTTTTGTAAATAAACTTATAAATACTTCTCATTTTGAAGTATAAAGGGTTGATTTCTGCATCCAAGAAGGCTATTGTACTCAGTTCAATTTTTGTGGACTGGTCAGTAAAAAAGAAGACCCTTTCACAAGATTCTTGTGTCAAATTGTTGGTTAAGTGCATCTATCATTGTTTATGTGTTTATTTTCAATGTTTTTCATGCTTATGTATTCATAATCTGAATTATTCAACAGAAAATTAAAGAGAAGAGTTTGAATTAAAACACTCTCTGATTCTGGTTTTGAATAATTTTAATGTTTTGATATGAAATTAAGTAAGTGAATTCTCAATTTCTCTTTAATTAATAGAATTTATGTCATATCTTTTCTTACACTTCATTTAAATTTACAGAATATAGTTATTTTGGCTACCCTGCCCTGTGAAATCTCTTTATAAAAACTAAAATAGATCCAAGTTTAAGTCATATACTCCATAGCCCAATGGAAATTTAGGCATTTAATCAACCAAACAAACAAAAAAATATCAATCAATAAAAAAAAAATGAGCATTAAGGAACTAGCCTAATATCTTAGATACAAACAAAGTTAAATCTGACAGAGATATCCTTCTCTAAAGCTAGGAGGGCTAGATCCCAGCTTCCAAAGTGGTTTTGTCATTACCTATGTAATTTCTCTTACAACCTCAAAATTATAGAGTGATAAGACTATCCATGACAGGAATTTCGTCAAACATGTCACAAATATGTAATCTACATTTCATAACAACATATTTGAGCATAGGGGTCCAATACTTATCTGATATTTTTAAGGAAGCTTCGATGACTTATCAAAATAGTTGAATTATCATATGTTAGGTCATATATTCATTTCAAATTAATTTACTAATCAAAACATGATTAGATCCATACATCAAATTTGTCATAAAACATACTCATACCCAGCATATAACCAACATAAATAACAAGGATATAACAGCCATAAGAATCACACATGAACCAGTACATTTACACATGAAATACCAAGGATAAGAATATTTTATTAATGAATGAAAAATCCAAGCAGGTTTGGGACTTCCACAAAACACCTGACCATATATTGGTATGAACCAAATATTTCTTTTAGCTAATCACCCCCGTGCCATATTCCAAGCATGAATGTTGGACTCACAATAAAACCAACCAGTGCTTCCTTGGGATTTACCACAATCCCCACTAGATCACTAAGCCTGAACCCTCATCAATATAAACAGGCTTTGCCGAAATCCCCACTGGATCACTAGGGCCTAAACAATCATGAATTCCTCTAGATATCTGCACCTAAACCATGAGGAATTTGTCTGTCTCAACCTCTTGGCTTTATCATGTATCCTGCCATTACCATTCAAGGGATTCCTAGGCCCAATCAATGGTATTCACCATTGATCTTTATCGTGTATCCCACCATTCACCAGTCGAGGATTCCTAGGCTCAATCGAGGTGTTCACAACCAGGATTTACCATGTATCCCATCCCAGTATTCCTAGGCCTTGTGAATAATCCTAATACCACCCCACTCAGCTTCGAGTCCATCTAGAAATATAGCTAAACCAAATACGAGAGAACCCACCACTCCATTGCTATCTGGAAATGGAAAGGAAAGGTTGAAAAACACCATCACACTTGGCAAATCCCTTGCCAATGACATAAAGAGAACCAAATACACAGATGCATGTACCATGCATGCCAAATCTAGGAAGGAAACTAGGGAAAATTCTAAGGATGGAATTTTATATTAAAGTTTAGCAACTTTTGTGTATCTTATTAGTCCCTAATATCAAAATTTTAAAATGATTGATCATGATTTTGTAAAAAATTCTAGATTTCTAATTATTTTATATTAGACAATATATAATATTGGCTATTTTTAAGGTAGAATAATTTTATACTATAAAATTTGGGTGATTTCATTTTTAGAAAAATGGAAATTGGCAAATCTTTTTTGTGGAAAAAACATGGAATATTAGCCCACCTACGAATATTAACCCCTAAAATTTCCCTGAAGAAAAAACATTGTTACCGATGAAACGGGAACTGTTACTTCAAAACGGGAACCCTAGCCCAAAAAGTCTCAAAAAACATGAAAAACACCCAAAAAACAAAAAGTGTGTATTCCAGAATGCATTTGTTTTTTTCTCAAGGTCAAATTTCAAAATTTTATAAAATTATGCTAAAAAGAAATTGTTTCTTGAAAAAAAGATTGAAAAAACACCCACAAAACAAAACGAGTTGATGCTGGAATAACCAAAAAAAACATTGTGTCACACTTTTGACACATTGTAACAATGGAATTAAAGACAACATATTAGGACATTGAAAAATCGTAAAATTCTAAAATTTTTGATAGATGATGTTAAATATAAATAAAATCATGTATGAAGGGCTTATCATTTCGAACAATTTTTTCCATGTTGTTAAACATAAAATATCTTGACTCTAAACTACTCTAAAATTGTAATTATTTTCAACTATAACATTAAAGATAAAATTTTGTAGTGCATAAAAACCTTAATGACAAGTTGTAAATCTCAAGTTTTTAAATCTTAAGTTTTCAAGATACTTGAACCATAAAATTATGGAGAAATTATATGACTTAAACCATTTTTAAAAATGAACAAGTAAATGAAAAATTTATTATTCATATATTTGTTTGTTTATATATTAAAACATATTTTTTAATTTTTTTAATTTTTTTTTCTATATTTTAAATTATAATTGTTTCAGTCTTAAGAGAATAAAAATTAAAAATTAAATCTTCTTATATCTGTTTGTTTATATTTTAAAACATATTTTAATTTTTTATAATTGATTTTTTTATATTTTAAATAATAATTGTTTTAAATTAAAAAAAAAAAAAAAAAAAATTAATTTTTTTTAATTTGTTTGTTTATTTTTTAAAACATATTTTTTAATTTGTTTTTATTGATTTTTTATATTTTAAATTTTTAACTGAATAGTTTTTGTTTTTTTTTTGTTTTTTTTTATTTTTATTTTTTAACATCATTTTTTTATTTTAATAATTTTTGTTAAAAAAAAATATTTAAATTTTTTATATAGTTTGTATTTGAAAAAAAAAAAAAAAAAAAAAAATTAATTTGTCGTCCGCCGGGGGCCGGAGGTAGGCTGGGCAGCCCTGGACGGCGCCGCCTGATCGACCTCCAGCCCTCGGCTGGGCGGAGGGTGATTCTCGTAATCGCCCTCCGCCCAGCCGGGGGCTGGAGGGAGGCTGGGTAGCTATTGACAGTGCCGATTGGCCGAGCGAAGGGTGGTTCCGAGAATTGCCCTGCACTCAGCCGAGGGCCGGAGGCCTGCCGGGCAGCGCCATCGAGAGCTACCTAGCCTGCCTCCGGCCCCCGGCTGGGTGGAGGGTGATTCGGAGTATCGCCCTTCGCCCAGTCGGGGGCCAGAGGCTAGCCAGGTGGCCCCATCGAGGGCTGCCCAGCCGGGGGCCAGAGGCAGACTGGGCAGCCCTCAATGGCGCCGCCCGGCATCCCTCTGGCCCTCGGTTGTGTGGAGGGCGATTTCGAGAATCACCCTCGGCTAGGCGGAGCGGAGGGCGATTCCGAGAATTGCGCGATTCTCAGAATCGCCCTCCACCCAGCTGGGGGTGATTCTTGGAATCGCCTTCCACCGAGCCGGGGGTGATTCTCGGAATCGCCCTCCACCCAATCGGGTGGTGCCATCGAGGGCTGCCCAACTTGCCTCCGCCCAGCTGAGGGCCAAAGGCAGGCTGGGAAGCCCTTGACGGTGTCGCCCAGCCGACCTTCGGACTAATCGCCCTCCGCCCAGCCGGGGGCTGGAGGCAAGCTGGGAAGCCCTCGACGGTGCCGCCTAGCTGGCCTCTGGCCCCCAGCTGGGCAGAGGGTGATTCCGAGAACCACCCTCCGCCCGGTCGGGGGCCGGAGGCTGGTCAGTTGGCACTATCAATGGCTACCCAGCCTACCTCCAGCCCCCGGCTGGGCAGAGGGCAATTCCGAGAATCGCCCTCCACCCAGTTGTGGGACGAAGGCAGGCTAGGTAGCCCTCGACGACACTGGTCGGCCTGCCTCCGGTTCTCAGTTGGGTGGAGGGCGATTCCAAGAATCGCCCCCGGCTGGGCGGAGGGCGATTCCAAGAATCGCCCTCGGCTGGGCGGAGGGCGATTCCGAGAATCACCTTTGGCTAGGTGGAGGTCAGCTGGGTGGCGTCGTCGAGGGTTGCCCAGCCTCCCTCTAGCCCTCAACTGGGCGGAGGGTGATTCTCAGAATCGCCCTCCACCCAGCCGAGGGCCGAAGGCAGGCTGGGCAGCGTCGTCAAAAGAAGGAGATTGGGTTTTGGATCTATTCTCAGGTTCAGGTAAGTTTTATTATACAAATTTAAATTTAAATATTTTATTTTTTACTTTTTATGTATTTATACTAATTTTCTTACTTATTTCTTTTGTACTTGATGATTAGGTACAACACTAGCATGTTGCCTACCAAAAGGAAGAAATGGCATTGTTATTAAGAAAGACCCAGTGCAATGCAAATTTATTCAACAAAGAATTAACGCTCTTGAATTCCTTCCAAATGTGAAGCAATAAGTTGGTTCGAAGAAAGGGGATTTTAATGAATCACGTGTGGAAAAATAAGCAAAGGAACCTCAACCACCATTATATGGAATGATTGGAAAGGGACACTTTGGAAGATTTGTAGACATGAAAGATCCATTAGAAGATGACAATGACCAAAATTAAGCAGAAAATGTTGCGGAAGAAGCCATCAATGATGTTCTAGATGATGTTGAACATGTATTAGTTGATATTGATGATGATCTTTAAGTTATGCTTGCAAACAAAGCTAATTTTTGAGATCTATTTATCAGTTTTACTTGTAATGTTTAGACTTTGATATTTTATGAGAAGAATCCTTATTTTTTCCAAAAAACATGTGATTACTATTATTTTTTGACATAAAATTCAATAAAAATGTTATTTTTATAAGTTTTTTTTATTAAGATTTTCCCAAAAAATTAGTTTATTTAACATGTCTTTTTTAACAAAAAGTCTCTTAAAGTGTATTTTTTGCATTCTTTTTGTATTGAAAATTTGTATTTTTTTGTCATATCGTTCAAAATATTGGTTTTTTAGTGACAATTATTTGATGTGCATTGAAAAATCAATTAGTAATACATAAACTTGTAGAAAATATAAAATTTATAATATTGACCCTTTTTTCATTTTTTATCTATGTGAAAAGTGAAGATATCATTAAAAATATTTATTTAAAAAAATATATTTTTTTTTATATTTAAAACACAAGTACATAAATGCACTTAAAAATAAACATCTCATGGAGTAAGAACACATTAGAAAATGTATAGTGTCAAAATCAATCCTCTAAAAAAATGTTGGCGATGATACACCACCACTATTCAAAATCGACATAAAAAGCATCACAGCAAAACAAATAAAAATAAATAAATAAAATTAAAGTGCCAAAAACATGCTAAAAAAAAATGATTTTGCATCACCACTTTTCAAAATTGGGTGTTTTTCTTGCTACATCAAAAAGTAGGTACCAGTGCAGTTACCTATTTCATCGGCAACAGTGTTAAAACCAAACATGCAAATTGGTACCTATAAGAAATATCGTTGTAGCTACTTGATCCTTCTCTTCCTTGCTTGATCTTTGCTTCCATTTTCTTTCTTTGTCCTTCCTTTGCTTTCCTTGATCCAATTCTAGAGTACTCCAAGAATACTATGTGTCCAAGGGTGTGTGAGAGAAAGAATAGAGAGAGAGCTCCAAAACTAAACTTACAAAATGTACCAACTGATCCTAAGAAGCCTTTTTATTAATGAAACCTCTATTTTCTTCACTTTTCATTATTTTCCTTCATTTTCCTCCTCACATGCAACATGTGACCTTTCACCTTCCTTTTCTCCCATTTTCCATTATTTTCATAAATAAAATGTCAATTAATGCCTCATGCCTTTCCAAACCCTTTGTGATTGCCTTTTCCAATTTCCCTTAGCCATAATAAACCAATTGAACACCCACACTAGGATTTGTTTCCCAACATTCAGCTTGGAATACGTGTCCCACGACCTTGGTTATTATTTTTCATTTATTAACTTTATTCACATTAATTTTTTACCAATCATATTACATAACCCTCCCCCTTGGGGAACACTTTCCTTGGTGTTTAATGACACCTAGAACCAAAATATTGTTCAAAACAAAAACATATTTCCTATGGAGCTTTATATCTTATCTTCTTGTAGTCTTTACAATGATCAACCTACTAAAAAGAAAACCAACATGATAACATAACAACATGAAAACCATAACAACATAAGACCCATACTACTTATTGGAGGTTTATAACACAACTGATGGTGGTATTTACATCCATATACATATGTACACATAAAAAAACATCACACCAAAACATATACCAAAGATATTCGCTCAACCAGCAAATAGAGAAGGATACATAGCCCGCATTTGATCTTCAATCTACAATGTAGATTCATCAGGCCCAAAGTGCTTCCACTGCACTTTAACCTACTTGATTTCTTGGTTCCAGAGCATGAGCATATTTCTCTGCAAAATAAAATGTGGTTCCAGCTAGAATTATCCTTTTGGATCCACCAGCAATATAGGTCAATCAATCACATGATCAACATCTTTAACATACTTCTTAAGCAATGACACATGGAAAACATCATGGAATTTCACTATCAGAGGTTGTACAAGTCTATAGGCTACCAGTCCAATCCTTTCAAGAATATTCAAAGGTCCAAAAAATCAAGGTACCATCTTGGCACATGATCCAATCCTCAAGGAGCTCTTCTTGGGTTTGATGTGCAAGTACACCTGTTCCCCAACCTGAAACTCCTTAAACAAATTGTTCTAATGTACATAACTTTTATGTTTGTCTTGTGTTTCCTTTAAATTCTTCTTGATTACGTGCATTTCCAGTTCCATTTATGCCAACATATCTGGTCCTATCAAAACCCTATTCATTGGATCAATCCAACTGATGGGAGTATTACAACTCCGCCCATATATTTCCTCAAACAAACTCATCCTTAGTGACTCTTGGTACCCGTTATTGTAAGAAAACTCAACCAAGGGAAGGTAATCCTCCCATATCCTTTTTTTATGCATCACATACATCCTCAACATATCCTCTAATATCTTGTTGAACCTCTTTGTATTTCCATCTATCTACATATAATAAGTTGTGTTGAAGGCCAAATATATCCCCAAACTTGCAAACAACTCCTTCCAAAACTTGGAAGTGAAATTAACATCCATGTCTAACATAATCTTTCGCAGAACACCATGTAGTCTCCCTACATCTCTGAAGAAGACCTGCACCATATCACTAGTTGAATACATAGATTTTACCAAAATTAAGTGCGCTACCTTTGTTAACCTGTCCACCACAACCATGATGGAATCATGTTTTCTAGATTTCCTTGGAAAACCAGTGATGAATTCCATGGAAATGACCTCCCACTTCCACTCTGTAATCATAAGCGGCTATAGTAGTCCACCTAGATGCTTACATTCTGCTTTCACCTGCTAACAATCCAAACATCTGGCCACAAACTCTACCACGTCCTTCTTCAGATTCAAACAATGATAAAACTTTTTCATTGTTGCTAATGTCTTGTGGTATCCTCGGTGACTTGAATATGATTTTGCATGAAACTATCGCAAGATAGTCTTATTGAGACCATTGTCATTCGACACATATATCTTGTCCCTAAATCTGACCAAACCATCTACTCGAAGACGATAATACACATCCTAATCACCTGTACCATGTTGTAACTTGTGCATAAGCTCCATGTACCTATCATCCTGTTGACCTGCCTGCAAGATCCGATCATGTATATATGTCCCATAAGAACTCATAGTTGTTATATGATTGACGTGTATCCTCCTACTAAGATCATTTGCAACCTTTTTCTATTTACTCTTGATGTACCTGATCAAAATTCAAACTCACTCATTGTGGCCAACCATCTAACTTTCCTATCATTTATATTTAGTTGATCAAATAAATACCTCAATCCATAGTGATATCTCATCAGTGAAAACCTCCTGCCAAGAAGATAGTGCCTCCACATCTTCAATTCATGTATTATTTCTACAACATCAAGATCATGTGTCGGATAATTCTGCTCATAATATTAAATCACCTTATCATAACTATCCATCTTAGTCCTATGAATATATAACCAATACATACACAAAATAATATTGTATGATCCCAATGACAATACATTCAAATGTGTTGATGTAGGCATACCATTCAACTCAAATGTACAAGCTCTTACTCCATGATGAACTCTCTTCTTTGTACCTGTAGCTAGTTTCACTAACTAAGATTCGGCATGCACTTATTTATTCAAACCACACGTATCCACCAATTTACTGTTAATATAGTTATAATTAGATCCATGGTCAATAAAAATAGAAACAACTTGATCACAAAGCTTATTTTCCATCTCGATAATAGACGCCTGGTGATATACCTGCCTATTATCCAATGTTGCATAGATATGAGGAATTCTCTACCCAGCATCCCCAAATTTCTTCACCCCCAGTGCACTATAGATATGAGACCTACCACCCTGATACTATGTACAATCACTCTTAAGATTCTCCTTGCCACATATCCAACATTGCAATGGTCTCATACCATCACCTCTATTATACTGCCCTCCAGGCTATGACCCACCTCCCTGTCTAAATACGCTGAACTTCTTATAAGGTGAAACATTTTTTTTTCACCTGCATCCTAAGGTATTGTTATTTTCAGTTTCCATTTACCTTTATCTTTGTCCTTACCTTTACAACTTTGCTGAGATTTTTTCTTATGCTTTGACTAATCAAGTGCTCAAAAATGAAAGTTGTCAAAATGGTGTGGAACCTGAACGACCACGTAGATCTCGTCATTTTGAACCTGACACAACTCCTTTTGTGGAAAACTGACACCGTATGCTCCCAAAAATGAGTTTTTTTTCCTTTTCCCAAACAAGCATTTTTTTCAAAAATGACAGCTGACTGGGAAAAATTTTGGGCTAGTGGAAGGCTGCCATGTGGCCTCTTCTGATTGGTCGAAAGTAAAAAAAAATTGGGGCTACCACAACTTGACATCTGGCAAGCCTTGAATGGTGTTGTGTGGGAGAATTTTTATTTTTTGGAAGATGGCCAACCACATGCTACCACATGTCCCAACTGGAGGCCACCACATCGCAGCACGGGGGCCACCAAAATTTGCTTGAAATCTGAATTGCACCTCCACATTAATCGATACCGTGACCTCTCTTCAAATAGCACAACACTTAATCAATCGAGAAACAATGTTCCTTGTTTAAAAATACAACTAAAATGCTATATAAACATTTTTTGGGTGGACTTTGGGGTAAGGGGCCAAGGCTTAGCCCCAACCACCCCTATATATTTGCACATATGAACTTTAGGCTCGGAACTAGGGGCGCAACCATATATATCTATATATATATATATATATATATATAGATATATATATATGGTTGCGCCCCTAGTTCCGTTCGAAATAAAATTCATATATGTGCAAATATATATATATATATATATATATATATATATATATATATATATATATATATATATATATATATATATATATATATATATATATATATCGATATAGATATAGATATAGATATAGATATATTATTAATTAAAATGTGGCCCTAAGGCCTTGGCACGCACCTTAACTGTCCAACAATTTTGGTCGTAATTCTACCAAAATGGCGCTCAGTTAGCGGATTATGGGGCGAATTTGTAGGACGGTTCTGAAATTTGGGGAATTTGTAGAGCGACTAACAACAAAGCTAGCGAGGCTCATAACTTCTTTAGGTTTTGACTAATTTTGGAGCAGAAAGAAGCTAGACAGGTATTTTTGACAGTTTTGAAGCTAATGGAACAAATTTTGAAGCCATTGGAGCACTGTAAATTGATGTAATCACCATTTTTTAGCATAATTATATAGGTCCAAGCTATTATAAGCTGGACCAAGGAGATGTAGCCTAGGAGGGGTGAATTCCTTCATCACTTGTTGTATTTTGGTTATTTTTATGGTGTATTTATCTATTGTTTTCTGTTATTTCAGACTTTAATTCAAGCTTTATGTGTGTAAAAATTTAACATTAAAGATCACAAAAAATTAACTTTATCACTTGAAATTTATACAACCTCAAGCACATTTACATTAAGATCTCATAAAGATCAAGTTTGGTATTAGAGATTAGGTTTTCTTTGTTGTTGTGAGGGTTTAATTGTTTGCAAGTGTTTCTGAAGCTTACAAGGTTAAAGCAAAAGAGAGGATAAGGAAATCTTGTGGGTGTAGGTTCTCAATTTGGGACAAGGACAAGGAGAGCACATTTTCCACAATCTCCACCACAAGTTTCACCTCAAGTTGTACCTAAAGCTTCATTAAGCATGTCTCATGAAGGAGGACTTGATAATATGCCAGATTAACATAATACTTTTAGAAAATATTTATTTGACATGACTGAAATGGTGAAGGTTCTCTATGAAGAGAGAAATTCAATATTGCAGGATGAAAGTTCCAAGCCTTCTGTTAGGTTCCCGTGATTTGGAAAATTGACGGACCAAATGACGGAGTAACATCAAACCAATCTTTGGAGCCCTAGGACCTAGCCTTCTTGGACTCAGAGAGGGCTCTCTCTAATGAAACAAAGGATGTGAGCTTGTTCTCTTTGTTTGTTTAGATTTTAAGCTAGTTGCTAACTGTGTTTGTTTTTTAGTTGTTTTGAGGAAAAACTGATCAAGTGGATCAAAATAGAACAATAAAATGAGATCAACTGAGCTATGGGGTCAAAATCAAGCCAAGGATGTCAAGACAATGGGTAGGGTGTACTGCAAGGCCGATTTAGTATAGCGAATGGATATTTTAGGTGGTTTATGAAGTGAAATGAACATCAAGTTTGTGCAAGACAAAGAGATCTTAAGCATAAATAGTTTAAACAGCAAGCATTCATGTGGTAGGGCTAACCATTAATCACTATGAATCAAACTTAAACTAATAGATGCACAAAATAAACATTCAGGTGATACATAGAAGTATAAGACCCTCTAAATTTGGGAAAATCACCTTCAGTGGTTGAGAACGCATGTAAGACAAACCAACAACTCAAAATGTGGAAAGGAGACTCCTAAGCAACACATTCAAACTGATGAGAACTTTGAAATAAGTCTGCAAGTATAGGCAGAGGGAAAGATCGAAACAAGACCTCTCTGATTTAAACTAGATAGTCAATACTTCAAAGGAGATTTCATTAATGAGGTTTAAACAGTTGACTGAGCAGGGCATACCATGAATCAAACAAGATAGAATGTCATATTAATCATTAAGGAAATAAATAAAAAGTTCTTAGTGTACCAAAGGGTAGTTAAGAATCATTTGAAATGACCAAGAAGGATGAAAACATAGAAGCTGCAATGAATTAGGAAATTTGATGTGCCTCCATGGGCATACCTCAAACTATTCTTTACTGACCTACATCAAGCAAGAAGCATGGATACATATGTGAAGAAATAAGAAAACATAACTGAAAATAAGCACAATACCATTTACCAAGCCATGGAATCCTGCACGTAGATCCTCTCCATCATCTAGGCAAGCAAGTCAAGCTATTCACTCCATAAAACAAATCTGATCATCAAAACTCATAACATATATTTCTCTAAGCTCAATAAAGTTCTTAAGCTCTTCAAAGTCTACATTGTTTATCAACTCTTCAACCAACAATATTACAATGATTCTCCATGAGTTATATAGGAGAATGAGAAGATAAGCTTCACAAAACTGACTAGAAGCTCATAGGCTTAGAACAAATATCTGATTTTGTCCTTGAGGCTTTGCAAAGCCCAAGGCACAAAATATTTTCAAAATATCTAAAAAATTCTAAAAAAAGGAAAAAAATATTGGCTTTACATGACTGAAAAGTGCTAAAAAAGGCTTAATGCACATTTGGATGAGCATCTTCAGAAATCTGCCCTTTTTGCCAAAATGCTACAGGAATGTAGCAGCAAAAAATTTCTTGTATTGAAGACAACTTTTGAGGGACCTTCCTATGTCGA
Source organism: Pinus albicaulis (assembly GCA_034641835.2). NCBI lineage: Eukaryota > Viridiplantae > Streptophyta > Pinopsida > Pinales > Pinaceae > Pinus > Pinus albicaulis. The sequence goes on from CM076570.1 coordinate 660,888,535, forward strand.
AATGAGGCCCGTGATGGCTCGTTGGAAAGCCCTATATGTCTACTTTCGCAAACTGATGCTAGAAAATTTGTCAAAAATGGAACTGAGTGAAAAAAACCAGAAAAGTAGGCCTTTCTGATATGCGAGGTAGAAAGTTAAAAAATCATTGTTTTTCACCTCTTTGGGGGACCAAAACACCTCCTTTGGATCTGAAAATTTGTGAGTAGCTGCCCCCAAATTTATTCCATCCAAAAAAATTACTTTCATGAGCTGAGGATGCTCCTAGCACTCATGGAAGTGCCTTGAAAAATGTGCAATTATGGCCAAAAAACACAAAAAACAAAATCACATCAAATTTTACTCAATTTTGGCGAGAAAGACCCTTACGGGTTCTTAGAAGCATGAAAGGAAGCTGAGGCCAATATTTCAAGCCTAGATATTCCTTTCTCCACTTTTTCTACTAGGTTCCTCTTCCGGGCAACTTTGAGCCTTTCTTGAGCAAGTTTGAGCTTTCTTCGGGCAGATTGGTTCAATTGAAGAGTAACGAAGAGGATTCATTTATCTCCTGAGTTGTAATAGGCTCAAACCTATTATGATATCCACTCATGTTGTCCTTCTTTGGAGGCATTTTCGCTTTCTAATACCCTTCACTAACTTACCAAAACAAGACCTTGAAATGTACTGAAAAATAGACCCCTTCTTTGAGCACTAATTTTCTCTTTAGTTGGAAAACAAGTATTTGTTAAATGAAAAAAAATTTACTTCTCCAGCACTGTGTCTTGAGAAAATATGCCTTGAATAAGATCTACTTGTGGTTTTTGAAGACAAGTCCCCTTTTTTCTTGACACAAAAACTCTTTCCCCTCAATCACTGGCTTTTTTTAAAACACTATTTAAGAGGTGAGCAAACCCCTTATAAACTGATCAAAACTCTTTCTTAATCACTGCCTTTCTCTGTTTTTAAACAAAGAAGGCACTCTTGAGAATCATTATGTTTCTTCCTTGAGTAATCACCGTTCCTCTGTTTCTTTAGAAAACATGATAAGTTTGAAGGGTAAACTGTGTTCTTTTCCCTTAACTACTCAAAGCAAGAAAACCCCTCTTAAACTGACAGACAGACCTTCCTCCTTTAATCATTGTTTCTATGTATCTAAATAAACATGACAATCTCAAGAATAATTGTGTTTTTCTTTAAGCCCTATGTTTGGCTTCTTGGTTTGAAAAATAGGTCCTTTACAAACTAACAGACTTCTAGCCTCTTTTTACTGATCTTCTTCTTTATAATTTGTGATTTTCAAACATATCTTTAAATCAAAACTTCTGGCCAAAACATATAAACCTCTTTGTATGTCTTTAGCCGTAGTTGGAGATGATTTCTTTGCTAAAAATTTGACCTTGGCACCTTGGAAATATTTGGCAAGTTGATACAGACTACTTTAGTATTAGCCTGGGCAAACAAAACCCACGTTCAGAAGTGGTCCGGGTGCTGGGCCATTTAGAGGTGGCCCGAGTAGTGGGTCTTTCAGGGGTGGCCCAGGCGGGTCAAAATTGGGCTATGCTGAAGGTGAAAAAGATCAGTGCAAGGGTAAAAAATGAAAAAGGAGTATGGTGAGGGCACAAGGCATGTGAGAGAAGTTGTATCAACAGTCTGAGTGGTTGGATAAAGGTAAAAATTGCATGGACGCCGCGTTCATGCCGGGCACTAAGACGGGCAGGCCTGAACGAGAAAACGCGCCGCGTTTCATAAGCGCCGAGCACCAGGCAGAGGCATGCCGCACAACAATACAAGCGCGTCGTGCCTATAAAAAAAATCTTTTGTAAGTGCCTACAGGCGTGCCATGCGTTCCAAAGGCTGTAAATGATTGCTTGAAATGGTTTTCCCCCTCATGACTTGGTTTGCAAAATGATGATAAACATTTTCTCGAGTGTTCTTATTCCTTGTGAGGCCTTCAAACACCTTTTCCCCTTTTTAAAGAAATCAAAAACCCTTTTTAAGCTTCAGCACTTTGGGTTTTGAAAAATTGACTTCATTTTATACCAAGGGCTTAATTGTTTTGCCCTTATTCTAACCGTTTTGTCTCCTTTGGCAAGGTGTACTCTTACACAAACCTGAACATATCTACCACAGTGGTCTCTCCTTTGCTGGTTATTGAGAAGAGAGTTTTAAAATGTATAGATTCTCAAACTCTGTTTCTCATTTGAAAAACCCTTTCTAAAACTAAAAATCATCCCCGGTGATTAGCCTTTGCTTATGATGAAGTAGGCCATTTTTTGAAATACTCTTCTAGGCGCTCTTTTATGAGAAAAAGGATAAAAACAAACAGTGCTTGTTTCCATATTCCTGTTACTTTGCAAAACCTTGAAAGAACCCCTTCAGCATTGTATCACTTTGAAACTCTAGACAAGACCCATCTAGTTTGTTTATGAAAAGGGTTCTCTGTCTATCTTTTGGAATAGGTATTTAGATAGATTAGGTATTTAGATAGATTATAATGGTCTTCTCCAAGACTGTGACCGAGTATATCATCTTTATCAGACATTGTTCCATATTGTCATTTCGAAGGTGGTCTTTTCAAATTTGAAACTAGAACTTATCCTCTAATTTAAAACATTTCATAATGTAAACTTCTTGTCATCTTGTACATCACACCATAGATTCATATCCAATAACTGAGTCGATGGTTCCTCATTGCCATTTGAACATGCCATAACATCCTCCTTTTCCTTGTGCAAAGCATTTTTATTCCCTTTGTACTTTTAGCTAGAACATTTGTCTATCCTTTTGGAGGAGGTTTTTAGCCAGATTATAATGGTCTTTTCCAAAATAGTGACCTAGTATATCATTTGAAAGAGGCTCATAAAAAAGCCACTGCTTTTCAACTGGTCTTACCAACAGAGACTTTATCAAAAACAACATTTTAAACCCTTCTATGCATTCTCTGTTCATCTTTGGAGGAGGTGGCACAAAAAAACTTCTGAAGCTACTTAAAAACATGTTGACCCTCTAATTATTAGTGAAGGAGGTCACAACAGTGTGTCTTTTACCCTCTGCTTTTATATGAAGGAGGTTCCATCATTTGTTTCTAATCCTCTACTCTGTATGTTTGTTTGAAGAATGACAATAGGAAACAAAGTGGAATTTGACATTTATCATTGATAAAATCACTTGAAACTAATGTCCTTTTTCTTTATGAGGCCTTGTCTAAGATTTGTATATCCTTTTGTAAAATATCATCGTGAACACAAGACCAGAAGAAATGTGATTTGTATATGGAGAGTGTTTGCTACTAGACATCATTGAGCTATCTTTTCCCTTGACTATGTTTTCAGAGGTATATTGAAATTGCCTTTGACTAATTTTCACATCCCAGGTTCAAGGTAACATAAGAAGTAGTTGTCTTCTTATGCCCTACATGACAGTACCCTTTGGAAAGATTATGTAGCACTACCTTTGGAGGAGATTATGGAGCATTGTTGATCAGCATCACTCAGTCTTCTATATTCATGTGACTTGGAGAATGATCTCTGTTATTCAGGTAGCTTTTGGATTTAAAACCATATATATTAGTTTCTCTTTACTTAATGTACTTCATTTTCTTTATTGATGGAAAATCCCTTCAACATGAGAGACCTTTTTGAACTTATCTCCTTGCTCTAATTTTCATATTGATCAACATTCAATTACACCCCTGCAGAGATGTAAAAACATATGATTTTGAACCTTGGAGAGCTCCTTTGGTGTTTCATGAAGATTTATGCTTGATCTAAGCATATTTCTTCAAACAGTGAAAAACCTTCTCTTCTTGAAGTTTGAATCTTTGTTGAACTTCTTCTTAAATGAGACAAAGTAACCTCTTAGTGGTGTGTGACCTATGGATAGACCAAGGCTTGTTTTGCAGAATAGGAAATAATTCATGGTTGACTGGTACTAGACAGAGGCTTTTTTGGCCTAGGATATCTTAACCAAGGAAAAACTCCCTAAACACCACTATCTAACTTAGAGACAATAGTCACAGATTCTGAGTGTTTTCTTAGGCATGATTAGATTGTCATATGACAAGATGATCAGGGATAGAGGAGCAGATACTTTGTCAACTTTCGGATAGTGAATGGCATGAGAAACAAGGGAAAATGATAGCAGTGAAGTGAAGTTATGACAGCTATAGACAGGGAGACTTTGTTGAAGCGAAATATGACTTGAAAAATGAAAATTGTTCTCATCATAGACTGATAGGGAGGGGTAGGAGGACAAAAATTTGTTTGGGGTTCTTTCTAGATGACAAATTGACAGATTTTAGATTAGCTTCTAGAAAACTTCAGCCAAGGAATCTAGTCATCAAAACAGTTAAAAATACTGATGACTAACAGTGGCTCCATTTGGGGAGGGCAGCTCCTTTTCAGGAGGTGTCCAGAACTGCAGATATCAGGCTTGTGAAGACCAGTGCCTCATCCATTGGCACAGATTCTTCCTTTGCTTGATGTTATTCCTAAAAATGATGCTTTTTTGAAAAATTTATAGCATGATTAGCATCAACCTCAACTCTACCTACCCAGCTACTTTTCCTAGCATTTTTTCTTCTTTAGGGGCATTTGGATTAGCAACCCTTTGACATGATATTTTTGGAAAAAATAAAAACTATCTAATTCTACACTTATATCTTCCGGGAGTTCAGATTAAACTGATGAACTCCTTTGTTTCTCTACCTATACTACGATCAACTGTCAAGATTAAGTTGTTTGAAAGGATTTCATTCACTAGCCTAAAGCATGAAATTGAAAAAATGATCAAATCAGGATTAGACGGTCTGATTTTTCATGCGTTTGTGGCATAAAAACAAGATGCACACAAATATTATTTTCGCACAAAATGAGATTTATAAAAATCAGGGCTAGGATACATAGTTTGTTTTTCATCCCTGTTTTCCTCTTTGGTTCTGTTTTGAGCGTGTGGAACCAGTATATTTTACTAATCTACTTTCATTGATAAGTAAAGCTTACACAATTTGACTATCACTTCTTTTACTACCTTATCAGCAATCAATTTAAAACATGTCTCGTTATGATTAGGCTAGATAACTTAACAAGATTTCTTTTGAGCACTAGTAGTGGCATTTAGACTTGCGCACTTTCAGCATGGCTATTTTTTGGGTATGGGGTTGTACCATTTCTTTAGAATCTACCCTCTTTTCCTACTTTTCTAGTTGTTTTTGTGTTTTTCATTTTTCTTTTTCAAAGAAAAAACAAAAACTAACTAAATGCTCACATGTTGAGCTTATTTTTCACACCTATCTATCTATCCTAATCTAACCTATACATAATGTACATTTATTTAGTAAAATCTCTTTTCCAATATAACCAGTCAAGTAAATGGTTCCATGATGGGTCTTTTCTCATCTCCTTGAGCATGCTGGACAAACAGGGCCACTCCCTTTTCCCTTGTTCTTTAGCAGCAGTGATAAAAAATCTTCTTGATTTTGGTAATACACTGCTCCTAACAACCTTTATCCCTTCTTCAGATTTCTTCAAAAAATGAGCATAGGGATCTTGAAATAATACTTGTTCATGAATATTTGAAAGGTATGTTTTGACCAGGATTACTTCTTCCTTCTCCACCGAATCAAGCTTAATATGGTTTTGAGAAAGAAACTCTTCCTCATCTTCATTGTAACCTGAACTGGAGGATTCATCATATATGGCCGTGTTGTCCTCTTGAAGTCCTGGTATACTCTGATTTAGAGGACTGCATTCTATGAAAAGACCAACATATTCTTGAACAAGGGTATCTCTTATTACTTCAACCCTTTCAGGATAAGGTTCCTTACCTTTATCTTTCTTAAGAATTTCCTCATTTTCTTTGACTTCATCGTTTGAATTTAAAGGCTACTGATTTCCAATTATATGAAAAATATTTCTGATAGGTTGTGATGAAGCAGGGCAAGGACTCAAAGATTCTTCACTCACTTCTAAACTTTCAAAACTTTCCTCATCAGTATCATAGATAGTATGAATTGGCTCATTACTTTCTTGGAGTTGATCGGACTGATCTTCCACCCACAAATATAGTAATGATGGCCCTGCAAGATTACTTTATGTTTGGAGAACATCATCATCAGATTGATAAAAATTTGGAAAATCATAAATATAAGTAATATCACCAATCAAACATATTGGATTATCAACTTGTCTTTATTTTACCTGATTTTCAAAGCTACTTTCTGATTTTTGGCAACAAATTTCAGTAGGTGAATGAGCAAGATTGTCTGGTTTATATGAAATTTTAGAGGCTAACTGTTTATTTATAATCTGATTTATTTCTTCTTCTGTCAAAGGGGAGGGAATTACTCTCTTTCTTAGGACATAAGTACAGCAATTATCTATCTCTTGTAAAGACTGAATTTGAGGCTGGATGTTTTCTTGAGCCTCAGCTAGAAGGGATGATGAATCACTATTTTTGTTTGTAGGGATATCTTAGGGAATTTTGTTTATTTCTTGGTTAATTTCTTCCTTAAATGATTCATCTAAGTTTTCATGACAGTTATGTTGAGTATGAAAGGTATGAATCTCTTTTAACATATCTTCATGATGCCAATTTTCTAAATCTTCATCAATGCTAACAAGGTGTTGTATGAGATCTTCAGAATGGTCACAACAATTTTCAACCCATGATGAAGATGAAAGTTTTCTTTATAGTTTTTATAGAGCCCTTGGTGCATGTCTCTTAAAGAAAATAAACTACCAGGTTCCAACCATTCATACCAATTCCTTGCCTTAACTTCTAATTTTGCCATGAACATCTTCATAAGACAGTCCTCATGCCATTCTACTTCTAGCCTCCACACATGCATATGAAATTTGACAAGGTGTAACAAGGGGTCATCAAACTTCTCACCTTGAAAAACAGGTAGGTTTTTCATCCAATCTACTTGAGGCATCTTGTGTGGGAATCCAGGGATATGATCTCTACTCATTGGAGCATATCTCCTGTGTATCCTTGGATCCATATTTGTTAATGAGGAAGGATCACTGGTGTCTTTTCAACCAGTTCGGAGTCTTCTACCAGTGGAGTCATTAGGTCTTTGGAAGTTGTGGAGTCGCCAGGTGGAAGATTTTGGACTTTTTTGTCCACCATCAGCATGATTGGGATTGCTTAACACATTCCCAGGGGATTTTATACAACTAGTGGAGTAATAGGCCTACTGAAAGCTAGTGGTGTAATAGGCCTACTTGAAGCTAGTGGAGTCGCCAGGTGGATATTTTTGGTTTGTTTTTGAGGATATATTGTCTATGGTCCACCACCAATACTGACATAAGAAGCCAATCTAAAAAAAATGTTTTTGGGGTTTTTTTTTAGTTTTTATATGTAGCCCTAGGGTTTTTGAGATTTTCCTACAGCTGATTCATCATTTTGCTAGAATGGTGAAACAACCAAATTATACTCTTTGAAAATACTTTAGTCTTCTAAGTTTTACTGAGACTTTGAGAGTTCCTAAGGGATACCTAGGATTTTTTGACTCAAGGTCCCACCGTGATCGCCATTATGTTAGTGAGAAGTGGGATAAGTCAACAAGATAGTCTTCTTAAAGGATGCTGAAATGTTTAGGGAAGTCTAAGTTTGTTTGTTCATCAAAGTCCCACCGTGATCGCCATTATGTTAGGTTCCCGTGATTTGGTAGATTGACGGACCAAATGAAGGAGTAACATCAAACCAATCTTTGGAGCCCTAGGACCTAGCCTTCCTGGACTCAGAGAGGGCTCTCTCTAATGAAACAAAGGATGTGAGCTTGTTCTCTTTGTTTGTTTAGATTTTAGGCTAGTTGCTAACTGTGTTTGTTTTTTAGTTGTTTTGAGGAAAAACTGATCAAGTGGATCAAAATAGAACAATAAAATGAGATCAACTGGGCTATGGGGTCAAAACCAAGCCAAGGATGTCAAGACAATGGATAGGGTGTACTGCAGGGCCGATTTAGTATAGCGAATGGATAATTTAGGTGGTTTATGAAGTGAAATGAACATCAAGTTTGTGCAATACAAAGAGATCTTAAGCATAAATAGTTTAAACAGCAAGCATTCATGTGGTAGGGCTAACCATTTGTTGAACCCTTAGTTAAACTGAGGGGGGGGCGACGTGAATCAGTACACATTCATGGACTTTTAAAACTTTTCATTAAAACTTATTTACACCTTCATTTCATGTTCAACTTAATATGTGAGTAATCTTAGAATTTGAGCAGCAAGTATTAATATAATGTAACAACAGACTTACTATGTGAGCAACAAGTATTAAGCAGATTAGATAAACCACATCAACACATAGACATCATGCACAGAGACACTAGATATAAGTGGAAACCCATAAAAGGAGAAAACCACATCTTATTATTGTTGTGATGCAAAGGCAAGCTCCACCTCCCATCAATTTTCTGCAAGCACCAACCTACAAGAGGCTCCAACCTCAGTCAGCTACAACTGACATTTTATCAAGCTACAACTTGATGTGGAAGCACAAATTTTCGATCAATTTTCCCTTCTGCAACCTATTCTCTGCAGATGTCTCCTACATCTCTAAGCAGCCCTCATCAGGTCTGTGCTTCAATTCACTGCTTGTCTCTACTTCAATTCACTGCTTCCTCTGCTCCTTGACTGATGTTGCTCATTGCTTCTCTTTTTGTTGTCTCTCCTACCTCTTTGCTGCCTCTGTTCCCTGTCTTCTACTTTGCCTTATTTCCAGTTCAGGTGCTGCTCCTTTGTGCTCCTTTTCCATCAATGACAACATTTCCAACAGTCTCTCCCTTTGGCATTGATGGCAACAAATCCACCGATAATCCAATGCTTCCTCCAAGTTTTCCTCTGCCTAGCTTCTTTTAGAAGACCCTTTCTTCTGCCCTTATTTTGCTTTCTTTTCCTCCCCCTTTGACATAAATGGCAAAGGGTTGCACATATCTCAGTGTAGATTCTATATTTTGCATTTCTTTTCTCTGAATTGTGTTTTCTTCTTCTGACTTTATACCATGCTACTCCAAACTAGTGTACAAGGATTTTTGAGAGAACACATTTGAGAATTATTGAACTTGTTTATACACAGTATGTTGATACAATCCCATAGTATAGACTTCTTTTACTTGTATAAAGCTGAAAGTGAAGATAATGACATTTCATAGAACACATAGTACCAGCTTCATCTAATCAGAGATGAATCATTGGATTAGGCCTAAAATACCGAGAATGCTTCAAATATACTTCAGTCTCTATCTGATGTAGTGTGCCAATACATTTCTGTTGAGGAAGATTATAGATGGAATATGTCTTCTTCTGCAATATTCATCTGCAATATAGCATTTGTTCAATTGTGATAAAGCCAATATATCTTTTATTGTTGTGGTACACCTTTCCTGTCTGTTGGTGGTGATATGGGATAGGATGCTAATAAGAATATTACCTTTAACAGCTGAAATTTCTTGTTACGGATGTGATCAATGAATCAACCAGAATTCGATCTAAGAGATCAAATGCCTTTACTGCTTGCATAATGTACTTTCAAAACAAACCCTTGAGACTAGATACATTCAGTGTATTAGTCAGTCTCACTTATCAATCATGCACTTTCCTTTATGACATAAAGAGGTATGTATGTCTATGATCAGTCTCTCTTTCAAAGGTGAATTACCAGCAAAAACCTTTATGCTGAAGTAGGATTTGGATGAATTAATAAAAGAATTTTGGGCTTCAAATGGTAATCACAACTAGTCCTTTATGCTTCAGATACTTTGACTGTTCTATCAGGATGATCTTCCACAGAGGCATATTCAAGATGTTTAATAGAAAACTTAGCAAACAGTCTTCACACAGATTTATGACTGATCTTAAGGAAGAGGCCTTTAAGATATATAAGTACTGACTTCAAGAAGGCATGCAATTATATATAGAGAAGGATACTGCTTCATAGCTCAATATAATGCTTTAAGTGTAAACAAAATAATGATCCTTTAGTACTGCTACTGACCTTTTCATGCTGAATGTAGATAATGCTGGAATTTTACCTTTATGTACTTTTGCCAAAATCCTTTGATCCTGAGGACCTGTACCATACTGTTGCTCCACTGATAACATTTGGTATTCTGTTTATAGGCATGCTGCCTGTACCTTTTGCTTATTCTGTCATTTTTTTCAAAGAAATATCACTGCATTTTCCTTTCTAAGAATGCTCCAGAGTCATTGTTGTTTTAAAAATCAATTCAACAGTTCTAATATAAAGATCTTTGGGAAGGCATCTTCAATTTCTCTATTCTGAATCTTCATGGTCTGATTACTCAGATATTTGTCACTTATTTGACTTCATTCCTCCAAGGGTACTTTTCATAAATGAATTATGTATTGACATAAAGATAATAGACACTTGTCTTACACATCCTTCTTGATGTGATTCACTATTAGTTCTACAAGTTCATGGCTAATGTTTCCTCTATCAACAAGGTTGCTTGTTGCTTTTTCTCCTTCTATCAACTTGCTGGCTATTGTGTGCTTCAGATAATCTTCTTTCTGACCTTTTAACAGTAGTTATTTCATGGAGCTCTTCTTAGACTATATTTCTGGGAATTTTTATGAACTGCTCTCCCCCTGAGATGTTTCTTCATATCTATCACTGGATGTATGCTTTCTTCGCTTCCTAGAGCAGCTCACCCTGAGACTATGATATCTTCATTATGTTATTGCGATAATAGGCTCCCCATTTCTCTTTTCCTTCCATACTTTATTGGAGTTCTTCATAATTTCTTCTCTTCTTTTGGATTCATTGCTTCGTTTGATTTGATTAGGTTCCATCCTCTGTCTAGAGTTCTTTAATGTATATGGCAGATTACAGTCCTTTTCTTTGTGACCAAGCTTGAGGCATAAATAACATCTTACTTTGCCAGGTTATGTTTGAGCTTATATATAATATTTTATTCCCCTTTTTGAATACAATTTAAAATCAACAAATTTTTGTCCAAAATTATTGCATGCATAACAATAGCCATGGAAATGATTTGTGTACCTGGTGAAAGATTGTCTTTTCCCTTTTCTTGCTTGAGGTATTATTCTCATTTGCAGCATATTTTGCTGGTTAACATTGATTCTCTTTCTCTTACAATGTGTTGCATCATGTCCTGGTGTGTGGCAAGAGAAACAAGTGATACTTCCCATAGGAGGAAAGAACCTTCTTTGACATCTTCCAAACTTATTCAATTCATGATTAGGAGTATGTGAGCCTTTAACAGTTGATTGTTTCATCCTCTCATTCTCTATTCTTTCATGTTGCTGCTTGATTCTGTTAGTTTCTTTACACCTCATGTTCTTGCTGGCTGCTTCTTCTGTAGGAATTTTTTGAGTATCTTCATTTCCCTTTGTAGCTTTTACAAAGATGATTTTCCTGTTATCTTCTACCTTGGACTTACTGGTTTCTCCTTCATATCCTATCCTAGCCTTTATGAAGGGTGACCTTTGAACATTTAGTATTTGGTCCAACTGTACAGAGCTTTTCATTAGAGGTGTATTCATTAATAGTTCTCTTTGGGCTTTTTCTAAATTCTTTCTTAGGCTCACTACTTCTTCTTCCAATCTTTCACATTCCTGACTTTTCTCTCTCATTTGTTGTAGTAGAGTGTCTTCTACTTTCTTTGCTTCTTCAACCTGTGTCTTCAGGCTATAATTTCTTTCTTATCTTCATATTATTTCTCATCACATATTTTCACCACTGTCTTAAGGTCTTTGTTTTCATTCTTCAGTATTTCTATTTCAGTCAAGGCTGTGTCAAGTTTGGCTTTTTCTTCAGCTGCAATTTCTTCATGCTTTTTACTGCCATTCACACTAGCAGGTACCTCATTTGATTGAATATTTTCCTTTTGACCTAAAGTTTTCTTCTTCTTAATTCTCTTCTCCTTCTTGACAATGCAATCCTCTATGTCTATTCCATGCATGAAATGAAATTTGTCCTAGATTTATTTTGCAGAGGTTAAATCCATTTTCAACTCAAATTCCTTGTTAATTCTGCAAGCTACAACTTGCAAGGAAGCTCCAACTCCCATCAATTTTGTGCAGGCACCAACCTACAGGAGGCTCCAACCTCAGTTAGCTAAAACTGACATTTTATCAAGCTACAACTTGATGTGGAAGCACCAACTCCCATCTATTTTCTGCAGGCACCAACCTACAGGAGACTCCTACCTCAGTCAACTACAACTGACAGCTATCAAGCTACAACTTGATAGGGAAGCTCCAACTTCCTTACTCTTTCAAAAGAAAAGCACTTGCTGATTTACCTTGGATATCAGCTCTGTTATGTATCATCTTCACTATTGTGCATCAGTATTCATATCTACCTTATATCATTTCTGCATCTTCTTAGATTCACTATCAGCTCCTCCTTCTTCTCTACTCAGCTCCTCCTTCTTCTTTGCCTCATTGCTTCATTTCTTCATTCTCTAACTTTTCACAACATCTCATTCTGCTCATCCTTCTTCTTATCTTCTCTACCTAAATTTCATACTCTGCATTCTCTATATTCACTCTCCCTCTAACCTCACTATGCATATCAAGATGATATTACTTATAGAGAATTCCTGATGACTATTTGTTTTCCTCTAATAATTTGAAATAGATATTCATACCTCTTGGTCTTCTGCCTTCTCATTTCTTTTCAACTTACTCAGAAAAATATAGCTGTAGGTACTAATTTTAATATTACAGTGGGAATTTTGTTCTCTTCCGAAGACTTTCCAATGCATCACAAACAATATAAAATCAATTACAACATTTACATTCTCATTTTCAGTTACGTATATAAATTTCACTCGGTCCTCTTCCTGGCCTTTGGCTCTGCTGGTTTTGTCTTTCTGCTGTTGTTAAGAAACTGTTCTGCATACCTATATTTACTGCTAATTTGTGCACCTGCACATGTACACCTGTCAAGCCCACTGTCTCATTCCTGTGCAACACCTGTCAACAACTGTTCACTGCAAATGTGAATTTGCTGGATATAAATCCGTTTTAATAGTCTAATTCCCAATAACTCTCAAAGTCTTGTGCATATAAGAGTGCCTCTCCAAATCCGGGCAATCTTTGTTCATTATAAATCTCTGTGCTTGGGCTACCTGCTTACACACTCTCTGTCCATATATGAGCTTGAACTCAATGGTTGAAACTCGTATTATAACTCCAATTCAACTTCTTCCCTGTACAATTTTTCTGTTGTTGTCTCTCTTCATTGCATTTGTGCAACCACTGCATACATAACTGTCTTTTAATATAACTGTTGATTTTAAATCTGGGAAAATTCCAATGCTTTGGTTTCCCTCACTGACGATTTAAATAAAACTTGGTGTAGGTAAAACCCATAGTCCCCGCTTCTTGAGTATATAAATGAATCCCAAATTTACACCCAATTAAAATTCAATCTGGGAAAACTCACAACCTCATTATGTCTCCACTGGCAATTTAAATACTGTGTGGAACCTACTTCTTCAAAGGGTTATAAAAACCCCAATGTAAATAATGTGCCGCTTTATCAAACCATCATTTATGAGTGCGCTTTATTATCTTTGAATTTCATAAAACTTACCAAAGTATCAACATACACTATGGTTGGCCAGACGTTCATACTGCCATCATAACTTTAACACTCTATACCTTGGTCAAAACCCGACATATCACACCATACCTTATTTCATGATCTTCGGTCAATATTCAATAGCCATTAGTCCCAACGATCTGCGGACTTCACCATCACTCTGAATGTATTATATAACTTTACATAAATCCAAATTGTCACTCTATGGTTCAGTGACATATATTATATCATATATCAGTCTTCGCAGCTATATAATATATATATTATATATTCGCAGTAGTAAAGATTTGTTTTCTCATAGAATATATATACTAACATATGTATACTCCCTGAATCGAGTGTCATAAACATTAATAGGAAACTCACTCACAGCAATCCAAATCATATGATTATTTGACCATACGTAAACTCAGACTTTGGTTATATTACCGATCACAATGTATATTAATGATTGGGTCCCAGTGATAGATTCTTACCTCTTCAATCGACGGCTGCAAACTTTACCGCATACCATTCGATGATCCGACGATCATCGCACAACCAAACTACCCTCCTTTTAACCGTTCAAAAATGCGCGATGACGATGGGTCCCAGCATTAACTTACCCTGCTCATCCAACGGTCACTGTCTTATTGCGCTTCAACCCTCCAATCCTATGGCAATCGCATGAGTTAGATGCATGGGATTTAACTCGCGATGAGAGTGGGTTCTCCAAACCGCTTAAGGCCACGTGTCTGCCTATGGCATTGATCGCGTTCGAATTGGAAATACAACTTATAGTACAATGGCGGTGCGATATGGGTGGGGTTGGTTTCGCAAACCCGCTGTCACTGTTCCTTCACGGTTCCGGTTTGCACATGGTTCCGTCCCGCGTAGTATCAATATTTCATTTATTTGATTTATAACTTCTCGTTTCAATTCTTCTCCCTTTGATACATAGCTCCACCTTTTATTATGTTTCCTTCATCGCTTTGCCACTGAAGCATCATTCCGCACAGGCTTCATTCAACTCTGCATTTTTAATTTCATGTCAGGGCTCGATCTCACGGTAAAGCCGAACATTCCTTCGACCCTTTCAGCCTTCGATTACCATTATCAACTAAACCATCCTCCTTCGTGGTTCCAACTAGGAACTCTCATCATGTTATATAGGCACCCTTTATGTTGCTTCTCACAATGAGTCAACATACTGACATTACTATAACATAGGGTTTTATCACACAATTCTCTTACACTGGCTTCTAAAGTGCAAGCCATTCATACAGTAATCACGGGGTTTCAAACATTCTCACACAGATATTAACTTGAAAATTTTTTGATCACTTGGCCCTTCTACAACCTATTCTCTGCAGATCTCTCCTACATCTCTACGCATCCCTCATTAGGTTTGTGCTTCAATTCACTACTTGCCTCTGCTTCAATTCATTGCTTCCTCTGCTCCTTGACTGATGCTGCTCCTTGCTTCTCTTTTTGTTGTCTTTGCTACCTCTCTGCTGCCTCTGTTCCCTGTCCTCTACTTTGCCTTATTGCTAGTTCAGGTGCTGCCCCTTTATGTTCCTTTACCATTAATGATAACATTTCCAACAGTCTCCCCCTTTGGAATTGATGGAAACACATCCTCCGATAATCCAATGCCTCCTCCAAGTCTTCCTCTTCCTAGCTTATTTTATAAGACCCTTTCTTCTGCCCTTCTTTTGCTTGCTTTTCCTCCCCCTTTGACATCAATGGCAAAGGGTTGCACATCTCTCAGTGTAGATTCTATCTTTTGCATTTATTTTCTCTGAATTGTGTTTAGGCCTTCTTCTTCTGAATTTATACCATGCTGCTCCAAATTGGTGTACAAGGATTGTTGAGAGAACACTTTTGAGAATTATTGAACTTGTATATACATAGTGTGTTGATACAATCCCATAGTATAGACTTCTTTTAATTGTATAAAGCTGAAAGTGAAGATAATGAAATTTCATAGAGCACATAGTACCAGCTTGATCTAATTAGAGATGCATCATTGGATTAAGCCTAAAATACTAAGAATGCTTCAAATATACTTCAATCTCTATCTGATGTAGTGTGTCAATACATTTCTGTTGAGGAACACTATAGATGGAATATGTCTTCTTCTGCAATATTCATCTGCAATATAGCATTTGTTCAATTGTGATAAAGCCAATATATATTTTATTGATGTGGTACACCTTTCCTGTCTGTTGGTGGTGATATGGGCTAGGATGCTGATAAGAATATTACCTTTAATAGTTGAAAGTTCTTGTTACAGATGTGATCAATGAATCAACCAGAATTCGATCTAAGAGATCAAATGCCTTTACTGCTTGCATAATGTACTTTCAAAACAAACCCTTGAGACTAGATACATTCAGTGTATTAGTCAGTCTCACTTATCAATCATGCACTTTCCTTTATGACATAAGGAGGTATCTATGTCTATGGTCAGTCTCTCTTTCAAAGGTGAATTACCAGCAAAAACCTTTATGCTGAAGTAGGATTTGGATGAATTAATAAAAGACTTTTGGGATTCAAATGGTAATCACAACTAGTCCTTTATGCTTCAGATACTTTGACTGTTCTATCATGATGTTCTTCCACTGAAGCATATTCAAGATGTTTAATAAAGAACTCAGCAAACAGTCTTCACACAGATTTATGACTGATCTTAAGGAAGAGGCCTTTAAGATATATAAGTACTGACTTCAGGAAGGCATGCAACTATATATAGAGAAGGATATTGCTTCATAGCTCAATATAATGCTTTAAGTGTAAACAAAATACTGATCCTTTAGTACTGCTACTGACCTTTTCATGCTAAATGTCGATAATGCTGGGAATTTTACCTTGATGTACTTTTGCCAAAATCCTTTGATCCTGAGGACCTGTACCATATTGCTACTCCACTGATAACACCTGGTATTTTGTTTATAGGCATGTTGCCTGTACCTTTTGCTTATTTTGTCATTCTGTTCAAAGAAATATCACTGCATTTTCCTTTCTAAGACTTCTCTAGAGTCATTGTTGTTTTAAAAATCAATTCAACGGTTCTAATACAAAGATCTTTGGGAAGGCATCTTCAATTTCTCTTTTCTGAATCTTCATGGGATGATTACTCAGAGATTTGTCACTTATTTGACTTCATTCCTCCAAGGGGACTTTTCATAAATGAATGATGTACTGACATAAAGATAATAGACACTTCTCTTACACATACTTCTTGATGTGATTCACTGTTAGTTCACCAAGTTCATGGCTGATGTTTCCTCTATCAACAAGGCTGCTTGTTGCTTTTTCTCCTTCCATCAACCTGCTGGCTATTGTGTGCTTCAGATAATCTTCTTTCTGACCTTTTAACAGTAGCTATTTCATGGAGCTCTTCTTAGACTTTTTTTCTAGGAATTTTTATGAACTGCTCTCCCCCTGAGATGTTGCTTCATATCTATCACTGGATGTATCCTTGCTTTTCTTCCTAGAGCAGCTCCCCCTGAGACTATGATATCTTCATTATGTTATTGCAATAATAGGCTCCCCCTTTCTCTTTTCCTTCCAAACTTTATTGTGGTTCTTCATAATGTCTGCTCTTCTTTTGGATTCATTGCTTCGTTTGATTTGATTAGGTTCCATCCTCTGTCTAGAGTTCTTTAATTTATATGGCAAATTACAGTCCTTTGCTTTGTGACCAAGCTTGAGGCATACATAACATCTTACTTTTCCAGGGTATGTTTGAGCTGATGTATAATATTTTATTCCCCTTTTTTAATACAATTTACAATCAACAAATTTATGACCAAAATTATTGCATGCATAACAATAGCCATGGAAATGATTTGTGTACCTGGTGAAAGATTGTCTTTTCCCTTTGCTTGCTTGAGGTATTCTTCTCATTTGCAGCATCTTTTGCTGGTTAACATTGATTCTCTTTCTCTTACAATGTGATGCATCATGTCCTGGTGTGTGGCAAGAGAAATAGGTGATACTTCCCATAGGAGGAAATAACCTTCTTTGACATCTTCCAAACTTATTCAATTCATCCTTAGGAGTATGTGAGCCTTTAGCAGCTGATTTTTTCATCCTCTCATTATCTGTTCTTTCATGTTGCTGCTTGATTCTGTTAGTTTCTTTACACCTCATGTTCTTGCTGGCTGCTTCTTCTGTAGGAATTTTCTAAGTAGCTTCATTTCCCTTTGTAGCTTTTACAAAGATGATTTTCCTGTTATCTTCTACCTTGGACTTACTGGTTTCTCCTTCATATCCTATCCCAGCCTTTATGAAGGGTGACCTTTGAGCATTTAGTATTCGGTCCAGCTGTCTAGAGCTTTTCATTAGAGGTGTATTCATTAATAGTTCTCTTTGGGCTTTTTCTAAATTCTCTCTTAGGCTCACTACTTCTTCTTCCAATCTTTCACATTCTTGACTTTTCTCTCTCATTTGTTGCAGCAGAATGTCTTCTAATTTCTTTGCTTCTTCAAGATGTGTCTTCAGGCCTATAATTTCTTTCTTATCTTCATATTCTTTCTCATCACATATTTGCACCACTGTCTTAAGGTCTTTGTTTTCATTCTTCAGTATTTCTATTTCAGTCAAGGCTGTGTCAAGTTTGGCTTTTTCTTCAGCTGCAATTTCTTCTTGCTTTTTACTGCCATTCACACTAGCAGGTACCTCATTTGATTGAATATTTTCCTTTTGACCTGAAGTTTTCTTCTTCTTAATTCTCTTCTCCTTCTTGACAAATGCAGTCCTCTGTGTCTATTCCATGCATGAAATGCAATTTGTCCCAGATTTCTTTTGCAGAGGTTAAATCCATTATCAACTCAAGGTCCTTGTTATGAAGACTGTTATATATCACACATTTTGCCTTGGCATTCCTATGTTGTTCTTTTACCATGGGGGTTTCAGTGTAGTAACCATCACAAACAAGCTTCCATACCTCAGGTTCATCAACGATTAAACCTGTTTTAACCTTATCTCTCCATTCAGGAAAGTTTGTTGTATTTAGCACAGGTACATTTTGATAGTCCATGACTCAACCACATCTCCTTCAAGCTATTAAGCTTACACCAAAGGAATCAGCTCTGATACCAATTGTTGAACCCTTATTTAAACTGAGAGTGGGGGGTGAATCATTTTAACACATTCATGCATTTTTAAAAATTTTCATTAAAACTTATTTACACCTTCATTTCATTTTCAACTTAATATGTGAGTAATCTTAGAATGTGAGCAGCAAGTATTAATATAATGTAACATCAGACTTAATATGTGAGAAAAAAGTATTAAGCAGATTAGATAAACCACTTCAACACATAGACATCATGCACAGAGACACCAGATATAAGTGGAAACCCATAAAGGGAGAAAACCACATCTTATTATTCTTGTGATGCAAAGGAAAGCTCCAACTCCCTCTCACCACTAATTTTCTATAGGCTCCAACCCACAGGAGGCTCCTACCTCAATTCTGCAAGCTACAACTTGCAAGGAAGCTCCAACTCCCATCAATTTTCTGTAGGCACCAACCTACAGGAGGCTCCAACCTCAGTCGGCTACAACTGACAATTTATCAAGCTACACCTTGATGTGGAAGCACCAACTCCCATCTATTTTCTGCAGGCACCAACCTACAGGAGGATCCTACCTCAGTCAGCTACAACTGACATCTATCAAGCTACAACTTGATAGGGAAGCTCCAACTTCCTTACTCTTTCAAAAGAAAAGCACTTGCTGATTTACCTTGGATATCAGCTATGTTCTGTATCATCTTCACTATTGTGCATCAGTCTTCATATCTGCCTTATATCATTTCTGCATCTTGTCAGATTCACTATCAGCTCCACCTTCTTCTCTGCTCATCTCCTCCTTCTTCTCTGCCTCACTGCTTCATTTCTGCATTCTCTAACTTTTCACAGCATCTCGTTCTGCTCCTCCTTCTTCTTATCTTCTCTACCTCAATTCCATACTCTGCATTTTCTATATTCACTCTCTCTCTAACCTCACTATGCATATCAAGATGACATTACTTATAGAGAATTCTTGATGATTGTTTGTTTTCCTCTAGGAATTCGAAATGGATAGTCATACCTCTTGGTCTTCTCCCTTCTCATTTCTTTTCAACTTACTCAGAAAAATATAACTGCAGGTACTAATTTTAATATTACAGTGGGAATTTTGTTCTCTTCCAGAGACTTTCCAATGCATCACAAACAATATAAAATCAATTACAACATTTACATTCTCATTTTCAGTTACGTATATAAATTTCACTCAGTCCTCTTCCTGGCCTTTGGCTCCGCTGGTTTTGTCTTTTCTGCTGCTGTTAAGAAACTGTTCTGCATACCTCTGTTTACTGCTACGTTGTGCACCTGCGCATGTACACCTGTCAAGCCCACTGTCTCATTCCTCTGCAACACCTGTTAACAGTTGTTCACTGCAAATGTGAATTTGCTGGATATAAATCCATTTTAATAGTTTAATTCCCAATAACTCTCAAATTCTTGTGCATATAATAGTGCCTCTCCAAATCCGGGCAATCTCTGTTCATTATCAATCTCTGTGCTTGGGCTACCTGCTTACACACTCTCTGTCCATATATGAGCTTGAACTCAATGGTTGAAACTCGTATTATAACTCCAATTCAACTTCTTCCCTGTACAATTTTTCTACCATTGTCTCTCTTCATTGTAGTTGTGCAACCGATGCATATATAACTGTCTTTTAATATAACTGTTGATTTTAAATATGGGAAAATTCCAATGCTTTGGTTTCCTTCACTGGCGATTTAAATAAAACTTGGTGCAAGTAAAACCCACAATCCCCGCTTCTTGAGTATATAAATGAATCCCAAATTTAAACCCAATTAAAATTCAATCTAAGAAAACTCACAACCTCATTATGTCTCCACTGGCAATTTAAATACTGTGCGGAACCTACTTCTTCAAAGGGTTATAAAAACCCCAATGTATATAATGTGCCCCTTTATCAAACCATCATTTATGAGTGCGCTTTATTATCTTTGACTTTCATAAAACTTACCAAAGTATCAACATACACTATGGTTGGCCAAACGTTCATACTGCCATCGTAACTTTAACACTCTATACCTTGGTCAAAACCCGACATATCACACCATACCTTATTTCATGATCTTCGGTCAATATTCAATAGCCATTAGTCCCAACAATCTGCGGACTTCACCATCACTCTGAATGTTCTGTCCCGCGTACTATTAATATTTCATTTGTTTGATTTATAACTTCTCGTTTCGGTTCTTCTCCCTTTGAGACATAGCTCCACCTTTTATTATGTTTCCTTCATCGCTTTGCCACTGAAGCATCACTCCGCGCAGGCTTCATTCAACTCTGCATTTTTAAGTTCATGTCAGGGCTCGATCTCACCGTAAAGCCGAACATTCCTTCGACCCCTTTAGCCTTCGATTACCATTATCAACTAAACCATCCTCCTTCGTGGTTCCAACCAGGAACTCTCATCATGTTATATGGGCACCCTTTATGTTGCTTCTCACAATGAATCAACATACTGACATTACTATAACACAGGATTTTATCACACAATTCTCTTACACTGGCTTCTAAAGTGCAAGCCATTCATACAGTAACCATGGGGATTCAAACATTTTCACACAGATATTAACTTAACAAATTTTCGATCAATTGGCCCTTCTGCAACCTATTCTCTGTAGATCTCTCCTACATCTCTACACAACCCTCATCAGGTCTATGCTTCAATTCACTGCTTGTCTCTGCTTCAATTCACTGCTTCCTCTGCTCCTTGACTAATGCTGCTCCTTGCTTCTCTTTTTGTTGTCTCTGCTACCTCTCTGCTGCCTATGTTCCCTGTCTTCTACTTTGCCTTATTGTTGGTTTAGGTGTTGCTCCTTTGTGCTCCTTTGCCATCAATGACAAAATTTCCAACACCATTAATCACTATGAATCAAACTTAAACTAATATATGCACAAAATAAACATTCAGGTGATACATAGAAGTATAAGACCCTCTAAATTTGGTAAAATCACCTTCAGTGGTTGAGAACGCATGTAAGACAAACCAACAGCTCAAAATGTGGAAAGGAGACTCCTAAGAAACACAGTAAAACTAATGAGAACTTTGAAATAAGTGTGCAAGTATAGGCAGAGGGAAAGATCGAAACAAGACCTCTCTGATTTAAACTAGACAGTCAATACTTCAAAGGAGATTTCATTAATGAGGTTTAAACAACTATGAGTAAGTAGGGCATACCATGAATCAAACAAGATAGCATGTCATATTAATCATTATGAAAATAAATAACAAGTTCTTAGTGGACCAAAAGGCAGTTAAGAATCCTTTAACATGACCAAGAAGGATGAAAACATAGAAGCTGCAATGAATCAGGAAATTTGATGTGCCTCCATGGGCATACCTCAAACTATTCTTTACTGACCTACAACAAGAAAGAAGCATGGATACATATGTGAAAAACTAAGAAAACATAACTAAAAAGAAGCACAATACCATTTACCAATCCATGGAATCCTACACATAGATCCTCTCCATCATCTAGGCAAGCAAGTCAAGCTATTCACTCCATAAAACAAGTCTGATCATCAAAACTCATAACATATATTTCTCTAAGCTCAGTCAAGTTCTTAAGCTCTTCAAAGTCCAGCTTTTTTATCAACTCTTCAACCAAAAATATTACAATGATTCTCCATGAGTTATATAGGAAAATGAGAAGATAAGCTTCACAAAACTGACTAGAAGCTCATAGGCTTAGAACAAATATCTGATTTTGTCCTTGAGGCTTTGCAAAGCCCAAGGCACAAAATATCTTCAAAATATCTAAAAAACACTAAAAAAGGAAAAAATATTGACTTTACATGACTGAAGAGTGCTAAAAAAGGCTTAACGCACATTTGGATGAGCATCTTCAGAAATCTTCCCTTTTTTCAAAATGCTACAGGAACGTAGCAGCAGAAAATTGTGTATCTTGAAGACAACGTTTGAGGGACCTCCCAATGTCAAAACGAGGCCCGTGATGGCTCGTTGAAAAGCCCTGGGTGTCTATTTTCTGGAACTACTTGATTTTTCGCAAACTGATGATGGGAAGTCTGTCAAAAACTGAACTGAAGTAGCCCTTGCTGATATGCGAGGCAAAAAGTTAAAAAATCATTGTTTTTCGCCTCTTTGGGGGACCAAAATAGCTCCTTTGGTTCTAAAAATTTGTGAGTAGCTACCCCCAAATTTATTCCATCCAAAAAAATGACTTTCATGATCTGATGATGCTCCTAGAACTCACGTCAGCACCTTGAAAAATGTGCAATTAGGGCGAAAAAACACAAAAAACAAAATCATGTCAAAATTTGCTCAATTTTGGTGAGCAAGCCCCTTATGGGTTCTTAGAAGCATGCAAGGATGTTGAGGCCAATATTTCAACCCTAGATATTCCTTTCTCCACTTTTTCTACCGGTCGCCTCTTCCGGGCAGCTTTGAGCCTTTCTTGAGCAAGTTTGAGCTTTCTTTGGGCAAATTGGTTCAACTGAATAGTTCCGAAGGGGATTCATTTATCTCCTGAGTTGTAATAAGCTCAAACCTGTTGTGATATCCATTCCTGTTTTCCTTCTTTGAAGTCATTTTTTCTTTCTAATACCCTTCACTAACTTACCAAAACAAGAACTTGAAATGTACTGAAAAATAGACCCCTTCTTTGAGCGCTAATTTTCTCTTTAGTTGGAAAACAAGTATTTGTTAAATGAAAATAAATTTACTTCTCCAGCACTGTGTCTTGAGCAAAGAGGCCTTGAATAAGATCTATTTGTGGTTTTTAAAGACAAGTCCCCTTTTTTTTTTGACACAAAAACTCTTTCCCCTCAATCACTGGCTTTTTTGAAAACACTGTTTAGGAGGTGAGAAAACCCCTTATAAACTGATCAAAACTCTTTCTTAATCACTGCCTTTCTCTATTTTTAAACAAAGAAGGCACTCTTGAGAATCACTATGTTTCTTCCTTGAGTAATCACTATTCCTCTATTTCTTTAGCAAACATGATAAGTTTGAAGGGTAAATTGTGTTCTTTTCCCTTAACTACTTAAAGCAAGAAAACCCCTCTTAAACTGACAAACAGACCTTCCTCCTTTAATCATTGTTTCTCTGTATCTAAATAAACATGACAATCTCAAGAATAACCGTGTTTTTATTTAAGCCCTATGTTTGGCTTCTTGGTTTGACAAAGAGGTCCTTTACAAACTAACAGACTTCTAGCCTCTTTTTACTGATCTTCTTCTTTAGAATTTGTGATTTTCAAACATATCTCTAAATCAAAACTTCTGGCCAAAACATATAAATACCTATTTGTATGTATTTAGCTGTAGTTGGAGATGAGTTCTTTGCTAAAAATTTAACCTTGGCACCTTGGAAATCTTTGGCAAGTTGATACAGACTGCTTTAGTATTGGCTTGGGCAAACAAAACCCACATTCAGAAGTGGCCCGGGCGTCGGGCCATTCAGAGGTGGCCCGGGCGGTGGGCCGTTCAGGGGTAGCCCGAGCGGGTCAAAATTGGGCTATGTTGAAGGTGAAAAAGATCAGTGCAAGGGTAAAAAATGAAAAAGGAGTATGGTGAGGGCACAAGGCAGGTGAGATGAGTTGTATCAACAGTTCAAGTGGTTGGATAAAGGTAAAAATTGCATGGGCGCCACGTTCATGCTGGGCGCCGGGCTGGGCAGGCCTGAACGAGAAAACGCACCGTGTTTGATGAGCGCCGGGCGTAGAGCACACGCGTGCCACGTAAAAATATAGGCGCGCCACGCCTATAACAAAAATATTCTATAAGCGCCTACAGGTGTGCCGCGCAAAGGTATAGGCATGCCGCGTGTTCCAAAGGCTGTAAATGATCGCTTGAAATGGTTTTCCCCTTCATGACTTGGTTTGCAAAATGATGATGAACGTTTGCTCGAGTATTCTTATACCTTGTGAGCCCTTCAAACACCTTTTCCCCTTTTTAAAGAAATCAAAAACCCTTTTTAAGCTTCATCACTTTGTGTTTTGAAAAAGTGACTTCAATTTATACCAAGGGCTTAACTGTTTTCCCCTTATTCTAACTGATTTGTCTCCTTTGGCAAGGTGTACTCTTACACAAACCTGAACATCTCTTCCATAGTGGTCTCTCCTTTGCTGATTATTGAGAAGAGAGTTTTAAAATGTATAGATTCTCAAACTTTGTTTCTCATTTGAAAAACCCTTTTTAAAACTAAAAATCATCCCCGGTGATTAGCCTTTGCTTATGATGACTTAAGACTTTTTTTGAAATACTCTTCTGGGCGCTATTTTATGAGAAAAAGGCTAAAAACAAACAGTGCTTGTTTCCATATTCCTGTTACTTTGCAAAACCTTGAAAGAACCCCTTCATCATTGTATCACTTTGAAACTCTAGACAAGACCCATGTAGTTTGTTTATGAAAAGGGTTCTTTGTCTATCTTTTGGAATAAGTATTTAGATAGATTATAATGGTCTTCTCCAAGACTGTGACCGAGTATATCATCTTTATCAGACACTATGCCATATTTTCTTTTTGAAGGTGGTCTTTTCAAATTTGAAACTAGAACTTATCCTCTGATTTAAAACATTACATAATGTAAACTGCTTGTCATCTTGTACATCACACCATAGATTCATATCCAGTAACTGAGTTAGTGGTTCCTCATTGCCATTTGAACATGCCATAACATCCTCCTTTTCCTTGTGCAAAGAAATTTTATTCCCTACAGTCTTTTGTTCTGTACTTTTAGCTAGAACATTTGTCTATCCTTTTGGAGGAGGTTTTTAGCAAGATTATAATGGTATTTTCCAAAACAGTGACCTAGTATATCATCTGAAAGAGGCTCATAAAAACACCACTATTTTTCAACTGGTCTTACCAATAGAGACTTTATCAAACACAATATTTTAAACCCTGCTATGCATTCTCTGTTCATCTTTGGAGGAGGTGGTGCACAACAACTCCTGAAGCTACTTAAAAACATGTTGACCCTCTGCTTATTAGTGAAGGAGGTTCCATCATTTTTTACAATGTGTCTTTTACCCTCTACTTTTATATGAAGGAGGTTGACAACAATGTGTCTTTTACCCTCTACTTTTATATGAAGGAGGTTCCATCATTTTTTTCTAACCCTCTGCTCTGTATGTTTGTTTGAAGAATTCCAATAGCAAACAAAGTGGAATTTGACATTTATCATTGATAAAATCACTTGAAACTAATGTCCTTTTTCTTTATGAGGCTTTGTCTGAGATGTGTATATCATTTTGTAAAATATCACTGTGAACACAAGACCAGAAGAAATGTGATTTGTATATGGAGAGTGTTTGCTTCTAGACATCATTGAGCTATCTTTTCCCTTGACTGTGTTTTCAGAGGTATATTGAAATTTCCTTTGACTAATTTTCACATCCCAGGTTCAAGGTAACATAAGAAGTAGTTTTCTTCTTATGCCCTACATGACGGTACCCTTTAGAAAGATTATGCAGCATTGCTTTTGGAGGATATTATGGAGCATTGCTGATCAGCATCACTCGGTCTTTTGTATTCATGTGACTTGGAGAATGATCTTTGTACTTCAAGCAGCTTTTGGATTTAAAACCATATATATTAGTTTCTCTTTACTTACTGTACTTAATTTTCTTTATTGATGGCAAATCCCTTCAACATGAGAGACTTGTTTGAACTTATCTCCCTGCTCTCATTTGCATACTGATCAACATTCAATTACACCCCTGCAGAGATGTAAAAACATATGCTTTTGAACCTTGGAGAGCTCCTTTGGTGTTTCATGGAGATTTATGCTTGATCTAAGCATATTTCTTCAAACAGTGAAAAACCTTCTCTTCTTGAAGTTTGAATCTTTGTTGAAATTATTCTGAAATGAGACAAAGCGACCTCTTAGTGGTGTGGGACATATGGATAGACCAAGGCTTGTTTTGTAGAATAGGAAATAATTCATGGTTGAATGGTACTAGACAAAGGCTTTTTTGGCCTAGGATATCTTAGCCAAGGAAAAACTCCCTAAACACCACTATCTAACTTAGAGACAATAGTCATAGATTCTGAGTGTTTTCTTAGGCATGATCAGATTTTCATATGACAAGATGATCAGGGATAGAGGAGCACATACTTTTTCAACTTTTGGATAGTGAATGGAATGAGAAACAAGGGAAAATGATAGCAATGAAGTGAAGTTATGACAGCTATAGACAGGGAGACTTTGCTGAAGCGAGATATGACTTGAAAACTAAAATTTTTTCTCATCATAGACTGACAAGGAGGGGTAGGAGGAAAAAAAATTGTTTGGGGTGTTTTCTAGATGACAAATTGACAGATTTGAGATTAGCTTCTAGAAAACTTCAGCCAAGGAATCTAGTCATCAAAACAGGTAAAAATACTGATGACTAACACCTTCAAAAAGAGAGGGTTCTTCTGGAGAAAAAGGAGGAGATGATGACAAGCCTTCAAAAGGAAATGGTGACAAACCACCCTCTTCTCCACCATCATCTTCACCTCCATCCTCACCTTCATCTTCTTCCTCTTCCACAACCACTGTTATTGAAACACATCGACATACCACAAGGGTTCATGGTAAAATTCCCTTATTAAAACTTGATATAAAATTTTAAATGCATATGTATAATGGTGAAGTGAATTCTAAAAGACTTGATAATTGTATTCATCAAATTGAATTTTATTACAAGATTCAGAACATCAAATATGATGAAACAAAGATTCAGTTGGCTTCATTAAGGTTGGAAAGTTCTACTTTGATTTGGTGGGAAGAAAAAACACAAGAGGATATGAAAAAGAATGGTAAGGTCTCAATCTCTTGGATATATTTTATTTCTGCACTTAGAAGACAATTTTATCCTTTAGCTTATGTGAAAATGGATGTTATGGATTGGCAAAATTTTAGACAACTAAAGGGTCAAAGTGTGAAAAATTACACCCAAGAATTTACAAGAAGGTCTTTGATACTAGGTGTATATTTGCATTCACAAGATACTTTGTTGAAATATATTGTGGGTTTAGATAGTTATTTAAGAAATACTATCCTTATGTTTAATCCTACAAGTTTAGATGAGGTTTGTGTTAAAGCAACACATCTTGAAGCAAGAGGGAAAAAAATTTCACAAGAGGGTAGCAAGAAGCCATTCACAAGTGGAGACAAGGGTAAGATTAAGTTCAAACAGAAAGGAAAGAAGAATGCATCCACCAATAAGCAAGGAGAAAAATTAACATGCAAACATTGTTCCAAAGAGGGTCATGATGAAGTTCATTGTTGGAAGCTTCATCCTAAGATGAAACCAAAGAAGTTTAACAAAAAAGGGAAGAAAAAGACAGTTGCAACTACACAACATGACTTAGGCTCAAATTCGGGAGATGAAACAAAGATCCTAACGATGGGAATGAAAGGTAAGGACATAGCAAGCACTAGCTCTTCAAATTTTCTTAATGATACTCAAGATGAGAAAACAATAATTTGACTTTTCCATATTCAGGTTATTTCAAAGCATAACAAAATTGATATTCACAATAAAATTTGATTTTCGAAGACTTAGTCTAGAAGTTAAATTTAGAGACCATTCCTCATCCAAGACCTTATCCTTTAGGTTGGATATCCAAGAATTAAAACTTACAAGTGACGACGAAATGCATACTTAGATTTGCAATTATAGCAAACTTTCTTGATGAAGTTGAAATTGATGTAGTTCCACTTGATATTTCGAGAATTATTTTGGGAAGCCCATATTTGTATTATAGGAAAGATATTTTTCATCGCCATGAAAATAAGTGTCACTTGTTCAAATATGGTATTGAGTACATTGTTAGATCACATCGAATGAAACTAAATCTTTCACTTGTAAATGCCAGACAAATGAAGAGACTTATTAACTCTAGCAAGAATTTTTTTCTTTTAATGGTCAAACAAAAGAATGATGTTGAGAATGAAGCTTTTCAAGGTTGTGACTCAAGATTGAAATCTGATTTGGTTGAGGTTATTAACCAATATGATGAGATCTTTCGGGAGCCAAAAGGATTGCCTCCCAAGAGGGGAATCCAACATGAAATACAATTGCAGCAAGATTGTTCTCTTCCTAACATTAGCATGTACAGGATGTCAGTGATGGAAAGTGCAGAAATTAAAAAGAAAATTCAAGAGTTTTTGGACAAAGGGATCATCAAACCAAGTACTTCGCCAAGTGGGTCACCTATTGTTTTGGTGCCAAAAAAGGATGGAACATGGCACATGTGTGTGGACTTCTGTGCATTGAGAAAAATTATGGTAAATAAATGTTACCCACTTGCTAGAATAGATGATTTACTTGATAAATTGAAAGATGAAAAATATTTTACTAAGTTGGACTTAAGGAGTGGCTATCATCAAATTATAATTGCTGAAGGTGACATATGGAAGACAACACTAAAAAAAAAACAAGGTTTGTTTTAATGGCTATTTATTCCTTTTGGTCTTTGCAATGCTCCCGCTACCTTCATGTGTGTGATGAATGATGTATTGAGGCCATTTCTAGATGCTTTTGTTATAGTCTACTTATATGACATCTTGATTTTCAGTAAATCTCGTGAAGAACATGTCATGCATGTCAAAAAGGTACTTGATTTCTTGAAGAAATAAAATTTGTTTTTAAAGATGTCAAAGTGTGAGTTTGGAAAAACTTATTTAGTGTATTTGGGTCATATTGTTGGAGGAGGTCAATTGAAAATAGATCCCTCCAAGGTTGACCTCATTTGGAATTGGCCAAAGCCAAAAAAAGTTATGGAGGTAAGAATATTTTTAGGAGCAAGCCAATAGTGGAGGAAGTTTATTGTTAACTTCTCTTCTATTGCAACCCCATTGCATAAATTAACAAGTGTGAATCAAGTCTTCCAGTGGGGAGGTTAAAAAAAAAGGAATTTTATGCATTAAAGGGAAAGATCAGGTCATCTCCAGCACTTGCACTTCTAGACTTGAGACAATCATTTGAGATTCAAACTGATGCTAGTGACTATGCCATGGGTGCAGTCCTCATGCAACATGGTAAGCCCATATGTTTTCATTCAGAAAATTTTAATGGTGTAGTGATTAATTATCCTACATATGAAAAGGAATTGTATGCATTGGTGCAAAGTGTGAAAAAGTGGAAACACTACTTGATGGGTATGGAAACAATCATTCACACTGATCATCAACCATTGCAATACTTGCAATCAAAAACAAAGTTTCAACAATCAATGCACTTTCGATGGACGGGTTTTCTTCAACAATTCCACTTGGTGATAAGGTATAAAAAATGTATCTAGAATAAAGTTTTTGACATGCTTTCTAGGCCTATTGTTAGTGTTTCTACTATTCTTAAGCATAATTCTATTTTGCATGATAGTGATGTTGAACAATATGTTTTAGATAGTGATTTTCAAGATGTATATGAAACTTTGAGTTGAGGGAACCAAGTAGAGGAACTAGATTATCACATGCATGATAACTTGTTGCACCATCTTGGTAAAATTTGTATTCCACAGGGAGTAAGAGTCAACATCATAAGAGAGGCACATACTTCTCTTATTTCTAGTCTTTTCGGTGTAAGTAAGACGGTGGTACATCTACAGAGGTATTGTTATTGGCCTCGTATGCTTGAAAGTGTGTCACATTTTATTAGAGGTTGTTCATTATGCGTTATCTATGTACTTTTTTGGAGGTATTCCTATGTCAAAAGTAATCATGATTATATTTATGTAGTTGTGGATAGGTTTAGCAAAATGTGTATTGTGATGCCATGTAAAAATCAAATTAAAGCTGAATAAATTGCTCAGTTATTCTTTCAGAATGTATGGGTTCATTTTTCATTTCCCACATCCATTGTTAGTGATCAATATTCTCGCTTTGTTGGGAATTTTTTGTCAATATTGTGGGGATTCATGGACACAAAATTGAAAAAGGGTACATCATTTCATCCGAAAATAGACGGTCAAAGAGAGGTGGTGAACAGGATGATGATACATATTCTTCATGAGTATTGCAGAAAGCATCCTAAGTTGTGGGATGATTATTTGCACTATATTCATCATGCTTACAATTGGGCCAAGCACTCTTCAACTCAAGCATCGCCATTTGAGGCATGTTTGGGATACTTTCCCAAGTCTCCTTTGGATTTAATTTTTGGAAAGGATGATGTTATTGATGGTCATAGTGACATAGAAAAATCTAAAAGGTTCATTGAAAAAATCCAATTGGTACATAAAAAAGTTCAAGAACAGCTGGAAAAGAGACAAATAAAGTACAAAACAAGGCATGAGAAGCATCATGTATATCACAATTTCCAAGTCAGTGATGAAGTTTTGCTTCACATTAGCAAAGAAAGGCTTCAAGGATAAGGTAAAAAAGTGAAACCAATTTGATATGGTCCATTCAGAATTTTAGAAAATATTGGTGATAATGCCTTTAGGTTAGATTTTCCTTCATATATGCAAATTTATGTTGTTGTTAATGTTGAGAAATTAAGGTTGTATGAGCCTCCTTTGATTGAACATCAAGGAGAAAATGTTCAGATTCCTTCCATTGAGGATTTTTCTCCTAAATACCTTGATAAACTACAACAAGACACCATTCTTGACAGAAGAACAAGATCTTCAAAACGAGGGAATGTGGAGTACCTTCGTGTGGGGCTCAAAGGAAAAAATCCAAGAAAATCCAAATGGTTTGAGATTCGAAAGGTTAGGGAACTATACCCTCATCTACTGAACAATTGAAAGTGATCTTTTGGGGTCCAAAAGCTTCCAGTGGGGAGGAGTGATCAGATGCTCAAAAATATGCTCAAAAATGAAAGTTGTTGGAATGGTGTGGAACCTGAACAACTGTGTATATATTTTCATTCTGAATCTAGCGCAACTTATTTCATAGAAAACCAACACCGTATGCTCCCGAAAATGAGTTCTGTTTGTTTTCCCAAACAATAATTTTTTTCAAAAATGACAGCTAACTGGGAAAAATTTTGGGCCAGTGGCAGGCTGCCACGTGGCCTCTTCTGATTGGTCAAAAGTCAAATTTTTTAGGCCTACCACAAACTAACACATGGCAAGCCCTGAATGGTGTTATGTGGGTGAATTTTTATTGGTTGGAAGATGGCCAACCACATGTTGCCATGTGGCCCAACCGGAGGTCACCCCGTGACCACTAATAGCACGGGGGCCACCAAAATTTGTTTGAAATCTGAACGGCACCACCGCAATACTAGATACTATGACCTCTCTTCAAACATTGCAACTCCTAATCGATCGAGCCATCATGTTCCTTTTTTAAACATACAATCGAAACGCTATATAAACAATCATTGGGTGGAGTTTGGGGTAAGGAGCCAAGTCTTAGCCCTGACCCCCCTATATATTTGTGCATATTACCTTTGGGCTTGGAAACAGGGGCACGACACTATTAATATTTTTTTATTAATTAAAAATTAAACCCTAAGGCCTTTGTGCACATTTTAAGTGTCTAACAATTTCGGTTGGAATTCCGCCAAAATGGCGCTCGGTTAGTGGATTATGGGGCAAAATTGTAGGACAGTTCTGAAATTTGGGAAATTCATAGAGAGACTAGCAGAAAAGCTAGGGAGCCTCATAAATTCTTCATTTTTTTACCAATTTGGGAGCAGAAAGAGGCTAGACAGAAATTTTGACAGTTCTGAAGCTAATGGAATAGGTTTTGAAGGCATTGGAGCACTGAAAATTGGTGTAATCACCATTTTTTAGCATAATGATATAGGGCCAAGCCATTGGAAGCTGGACCAAGGAGACGTAGCCCAGGAGGGGTGAACTCCTTCATCACTTGTTGTGTTGTGGTTATTTTTATGGTGTAGTTGTCTATTGTTTTCTGCTAACTCATAGTTTAATTCAAGTTATATATGCATAAAATTTTAACATTAAAACTCATAAAAACTCAATTTTATCACTTGAAATTTATACAACCTCAAGCACATTTACATTAAGATCTCATACAGATCATTGACTGCTCATAACAGTGCTTCAATTTCCCAAATACTTCCTCAAGTGATCGAGGTTCATCATACTCAATCCAATCTCTAAAATGCTAATGGAAATCCACTCACAAATATCTATACTTTAGCTTTCTCATATTTAGGATACATTACATACCTCAATAACTCCAACAAATTGGTCGTGTACTCCTCATATGTCATCAATCCCATATTTAACTAATATAATTCCTTGTCTTTGTTGTCGTAGTACCTTTCTGACCAGTATTTCTTTCTGAGAAGTCTCCTGAATTCATGCCAACTCAAGTCTTATGTCCTAATGTCTCTAACCCGCTTCACATATTCCCACTAGATGTCTTCTTTCCCTTTGAAGTTGAAGATAACTATTCTATCCTTCATGTTCTCTTTGTGCTCATGCAACTCAAATAATTTCTTCGTCCCACATAACCATGCCTTTGCATCTTCTGGCTTCTTCAAGTATCCATCAAATGTAGGTGCCTTTTCTTTCTTGAACTCATCCGACAAATATCCCCTTCCACCCCTATTGTAGGGATGATAATGATGATCATCATAGTGCTTGTAGTCTACCATATTGTTAGTCATGTTTGATCTCTTTCATGCAAATATTCCATCTCAGCTAAACCAAAACATAACATAATAAACATACCTCATTATTGTTCATGGGAGGATATCTCATCTACAATATCAACTATATTAGCATGATACATGTATAAGAATAATCATAACAATATATAATAATAATTTCAACCATTATCCAGTTATCAATGCATGACCGTACCAACCACATACCAAGACCTCATGCATGACAACTATCACCATGTCAATGTATGCATAACAGCATATAAACATTGGC
Organism: Pinus albicaulis; assembly: GCA_034641835.2. Lineage (NCBI taxonomy): Eukaryota > Viridiplantae > Streptophyta > Pinopsida > Pinales > Pinaceae > Pinus > Pinus albicaulis. The sequence goes on from CM076570.1 coordinate 660,922,012, forward strand.
ATGCATAATCAATTCTTAACCAACATATACTCATCATGACCACATCCAATCAACAACGCCATCAACTTTCACATGGTGACACAACTGCAACCATGACCACCACCATGCATATGCAACAAACACATGAACCATAAGAAAAAGGAACACATATGCAACTGACATGTATGCATGACCAAAACACTTCCCATCCAGTCCAAGGGGTTAACCATGCTCTGATACCACTATGTGGTATTATATATCACACAAAGTGGACAGAAACCAGACACCACCAAAAGAGAACAAAATTCACTTTGATACCACTCTATAACGCCCTACTCCCACATTTACCCACGTTAATCAGTTTTTTGGGGTACTAAACATGTAACGAGAGGCTATTATGATGTGATTCAACTACCCATGTACAGTTAAGGAAGTGGAACCGACAAAACAAAACCAAATTGGCCTTCCACACATGCTACAAAACCTTTAGGAGCTAACCAACCCTTCCAGGAGACCAACCCCTAATACAACTTGAAATTTTGTAGATCTAAACCCTTAACCGCTCCCATGAAAATCCATGCATGTGATTAAGGCCTTCCAATCGCTCCCACAACAAAGCGTGCCAATGACTGTGGATTTTTTCATGCGGATTTGTGACCCAAACGTTCATAAATATAACAAGACTTTACCACAATCCCCACCAGATCACTATGCCCTAAACAAGCATGGATTCTCTAGATCTATCCACCTAAACTGTGAGGAATTTATCTATCTCAACCTATTGGCCTTACCATGTGTCCCACCATTATTGGTCAAGGGATTCCTAGGGCTAAAAGGTCTCCACCCTCTGGGATTTATTGTGTATCTTTTCATTACCAGTCAAGGGATTACTAGTCCCAATCAAGGTATTCACCATTGATATTTAATGTGTATCGTGCCATTCATCGGTTGAGGATTCTTAGGTTCAATATAGGTGTTTAAAAATAGGCTTTACTGTGTATCTCATCCCAGGATTTCTCGGCCTTTTGAATAATCCAGAGACCACCCCACTCAACTTTGATTCCATCCAAAAATATAGCTCAACCAAATACAAGAGAACCCACCACTCCATGGCTATCCAAAAATGGAAAGGCAAGGTTGAAGAACATCGTCACACCTGGAAAATCCCCTACCAATGAGATCAAGAGAACCAAATACACACATGCATTTACCATGCATGCCAAATCTAGAAAGGAAATCACACAAGAAAATCGATACATACAAGCAATCTTGTTGTAGCTGCTTGATCTTGATCTTCTTTGCTTTATCTTTGCTTCCCTTTTCATTATTTTTCCTTCATTTTCTTTCCTTGATCCAATGCTAGAATGCTCCAAGAATACTCTAAGTGTCCAAGAATGTGTGAGAGAGAGAATAGAGAGAGATATCCAAAATTGAACTGACAAAAGGTATCAATTGATCCCCAAAATCCTTTTTATTAATGAGTCCTATATTTTCTTCATTTTCCATTATTTTCCTTCACTTTCCTCCTCACATGAAACCTATGACCTTTCACCTTCCTTTTCTCCTATTTTCCATTATTTTCATAAATAAAATGTCAATTAATTCCTCATGTCTTTCCAAATCATTTTCCATTGCCTTTTCCAATTTCCCTTAGCCATAATAAACCAAATAAACACCCACACTAGGATTGCTTTCCCAGAATTTATCTTGGAATACGTGCCCCATGACCTTGGTAATTATTTTTCCTTTATTGACTTTATTTATATGATTTTTTTACCAAGGTTGTTACATCGAAGAAAATATTTTCAGCCAGCAGACAGGAGAAAGCTCTTTGGCGGGATCTAAAAACTACCTACTTTCATAAATAGGAGAAAGAAATGGAGGTAAGGAATAAGGTAAAAGAAATAGTTTCAGAAGGAAAACCAAAAATCTCATATTTCGAAGAAATCAGTAAAGAGGCTTACCAGCACTTCAGAAGTTTATGTTCCGAAAAGCAAGTTCCCATGAATCAAGTAAAATATTTCCTTATTTTTCTCCCTTTAGAAATATCCCCCTCTGCAAACCTAAATCTAATGAATCCAATAGTGGAGAATGATAATCTCTCGGTTATTAGATCCCTTAATTCAGACAATGCTTCAGGGCCGTATGGATTTCCAATTTTCTTTTATCAATCCTTTTTGCCCTTAATCAAAGTTGATCTTCTAAAAATGTTAAATTATTCTCGTGAGAAGAAAAAGTTGGGAGGAGGCACAAACTCAACTTACTTGGCTCTTATTCCAAAAGAGTAAAATCTAGTGAATTTCTCCAGATTTCATCCCATATCTCTTTGCAATGCCTCTTATAAAATTTTGACCAAAATTATTTCAAATGGGCTAAACCCCTTGTTACTTCTCTAATCTCAGAGAATCAAGATGTATTTATGAAACACAAGGAAATGTTAAAAAACATCATTCTGGTTCAAGAATCAAATTTTCATTCAAGCAAGGAATCATGTCATGAAGGAATGGTCATTAAGTTGGACATGGTGAACGCCTTTGATCAGGTAAATCATTAATTTCTCTTCTTTGTTTTAACTAAGATTGGATGTGGTCAATAATTTATTCTATGGATAAAGGCTTGCATTGGTAATCCCTGGATCGCCCCACTTGTTAATGGTCACCCTACCTCCTTTTTCTCGACCTCTCGGGGCTTGAGGAAGGGTTTCCCTCTATCCCCTCTATTATACATCATCATGGTTTAAATATTTAGTAGAAGACTCGAAGTGGCAAGGGTAAATGGGCACCTTCCAGGATTAAGAATAGCCATAAATTTCAAGGATATAAATCACTTGCAGTTCATAGATGACATCCTCCTCCTTGGAGGGGCATCCAAAATCATTACATCCTATTTTCAAGAGGTCTTGGACTACTACTTGAGATTTTTTGACGACTTGGTAAATAAGAAAAAAAGTATAATCCTTGGTTGGAATAGTTCTGAAAGCACCCTGAAAGAAATATCTTGTATTCTTAGTTTCCCTCTCGCCAAAAATTGGAAAATTTTTCCATACCTGGGCCTTCCATTTTCTCTAGGTCCCACCTATGGTGAGGACTAGGAAGGGGTTCTTCAAAAAATCCATAAAATAATTCATTCATAGGGATCAATGTAGTTAAATGTTTTTGGGAAAACAATTCTCATAATTTTTTTCCTTTCTTTTATTCCCATATATATTGGCTCTAGTCTTCTGGCACCCAAAATCATAATGAATAATATCAGATGCATGTTAAGAAAAAATTTATGGAAAGGAGGAAAAGATAATGAGGAATGATTTCACCTAATTAATTGGAATATAGTCTGACTTCGAAAAAAATGGGGAGGATTAGAAATCAAAGATCCTGAATTCATGAATCTAGTTATGGGAGCTAAATAGGTTTGGTGATCGTTAACATACTCTAAGGAATGGTGGAAACAAGCCTTTCTAAGGAAAACATTCCATACGAAAAATTGTTAAGACCGAAGGAAGAAATATCAGAAGGATCGAGATCTAAAATATGGAAACTCTGTAAAGACTCAAATTCAATGCTTCTAAAATATGGAAACTCTGTAAAGACTCAAATTCAATGCTTCTGGATAAAATGGGGTGGAAAGTGGGGAATGGACATTGTATTATAATTTGAAAAGATGGTATAATCCCCAGGGAGTTATTGAGAGACTCTTCAGTAATGAAGGAGTTGACAAGCTAGATGGAGGGACAAGGTATAAGAAGGTTGGCTGATATCTCAGCTTGGGACAATAATGGACACTTGATGGGATGGTATTTTCCAAACTATCCCCCTAATTTGCCTTCTTCTTGGGATGATATTGTCAATTCCCTTAAATGGTTTGTGTCGATAGCTACCGACAGGCTGGACCAAAGAACGTGAGAAGGAGGTAAACGGAGGTATTATATGGTAAAATATGGGTATGAAATTCTATTAAATTAGCTTCTACACCCTCCAGCCTCAAGCATTTGGGCCAGAGTATGGAACCAATATGGTCTACCAAAATTAAATACCTTCTGTTAGGAATTGATTCATGGTAATATTCTAATAGCGGGGAATCTAAAAAAAAGATAGATTCAAGGTCCATATTGGCATGTTCTTTATAGAAATGTAGAGGAGGACATAGCCAATGTTTTCTGTCAGTTGTCTTTCTCCCTAAATGTTTGGAGAGAGGCCCTTCAGCCTATATCCAACCTTTATTCCATTCCCAATAATTGGGCGTAAATGTTTGAAAATTAGTGCTCTCATCTGCCGTGGAGTTATGGCTCATCTTCAATTATATCTAGGTGATGGAATGTTATCCTGAAATATATTTTTTGGGAGATCTAGCTCTCTATAAACCATGTCATCTTTATAGGAAGGGATCCTAATGCCTCTACTACATCATGGAAGACCTCCCAACTATTATTTAATGCAGTGTTAGGGAAGGGGTTTGATCTAAGTGATATGGAAAGATATTCGGAGACAGAGAGATAATGGGTTAAGGTTAGAAAAAAAATAGATAGTAAAGGAGGCACAAACAAGGAGAAAAATAACTTACCATATCTCATTTGTATGTATAAAGAAAAATTCAAGAATTGGAAGGAATCATTGGGTCGGTCTCAACTATTTTTTGATGGAGCAACGAAAGGGAATCCAGGGGAGTTTGGAGCAGGAGGGATTATTCTCTGCCCAGATGGAAAATTTTAGAAAACATTTTTGGGTCTGGGAGTAGCCACAAGCAATAAAGCAGAAGAGTTTAGCTTATGGAAAGGGTTGAGACTGGATTTAGATGAAGGAATATCCCATTTATTATTTTTTGGTGACTCCCTTGTTATCATTCTCAAATGTATTAAGTGTTCTAAAATAAAGTATCATGACCTAAATCAAACCATGCAAATAATAATCGTATTGTTGGATAAGTTTGAATTTGTAGAATTTTTTCACATAAAAGGGAAAATAATAAGCCCGTGAATGAGCAAGAAAACATGGTTGTTATCCTACAACAAGGAGATCTTATGGTGGATGAGAGAATCCCAACCAAGTGTCACGTCCCATGAATCAAATTAAATGTAGCTCCTCGAAATGCAGGAACAACTTGGATAAGGGTGACATATATGTCAGGAGGATTAATAGCATGCTCAACTCTTTAGCAAACCTGTTATGTAGAAGGAGGTTCAGAGATACAATGGATATCTCATTGTCGAGGTGGATAATTATAGTGAATCAAGACAGGATCATGAATAGTTGGGTGTCTTCGAAACGAGATTTAATGCTGAGAGGTTGTGAAGGACCTGTGTTTGCTAAGTTCGAGAAGGATTGTGGTCGATTGATCGTGTGGGAATTTTTCTTGGAGCAGGAAGAAATGGAAAGGAATTTGAATGCAGCGAGGGCATTAACGAAGAGAATTTATTCTGAAGCAACCAATAGTGTCGTCAACTTGGATTTGATATCGGCTATAAGGAGATGTCTTGGCAGGGCTTTCACATTGTGGATAGCATCACACCCTTCTAGAGATAAGGTTATGGCTTCCTCATTTGGAAATGGGATTGGAGGTTCTCTTAAGAATTATTTTGGGGAGTTCTCACATGAAGTGGAGTAAATTATCTCACGGATAGGTGGGAAAATCATATCTTAAGTCAGGTATCATTTCTCACTCATGATGGGTCAGCTAGAAAGTCTGAGGAAGTACATGGAAATATTTTAGGCAGCTTCGAAATTTATCATGACGAAAATCAAGAATATTGATAGCAAGGTAGAGAACTAAGAAGAAAATGTGGAAATTGTGGTTGTCTATGTCTTGAAGGAGGCATTTGGATTAGGGTAGGGAGGTAAAAATGAAACAAGTCAGGAGTGTTCAAGGAATTCCTGCTACGAATAACATTGCCCATTTAGAAGACAAACAAGTGGTAGAGCAGCTGGAACTGGAGGATGCAGGCCCATCAGCATAATTTGAGGTAGCAGAGATGGACGAAATTGGACTGCATGTGCCAGAGGTTGTTGATTAGTTAGTATACCTATGTAGTTTTTTTTTTATGTTATGAAATTATGTGATGTTTAATGGGGTTTTTTGGCGAATGTATAAGGATAATGTAGTAAAAAAAATGGGAAAGAAAACTTTGAAACCCTTCTGCCTATGGTCGGAACTATTTTGTAGGGATATATATTTAAGGTGTCTTCTGAATGTATTCGTTCTGGCCAGAATACAGTTTATTTAATGGAAATATAATTGTTATTTAAAAAAAAAACAAGATGCAAAGAAAATGGACCACAATTGAATATAAGGTTATAATGATTTAGGAAATCATAGAAGCAATTCATATGATTGGAAGTAGTTATAGGAAAATGTGTGTATTTGGTTATCTAATAAATAGTCATTAGAGCCTAAAAAGCATATACTTAGATTCAAATACTAATAAATGAATTCAAGATTATATGTGTTATTGTATCATGGAAATAGTTCACTTGATACAACAACAATTAAAACTAAGACTAGCATATAATAATCAGGCTACTGAACATCTACAAACCAACACATGCAAGTCTACATGAATTCGTGATTCAATTCTAATCTCATTTTGACCAACTAAGAAAGGATGATTTCAATTGGTTTAAAATGAGCATGCATTTTAATGAATTAACAATAGTGCATAACTCAGAGACACATACTTATCAGGAACATAAAATAAATCATAACTGAACTGTATCTTTATTCATAGCCAAGTTTGAGCAGAAATACTCACATTGATTGCAAGATAGAGATTTCAAGGATTTATTCCAATATTATAACTCTTACAGTAGTACACAAAATTTGAATATGGCTTCAAGCCTCGAGGCACAATAAATTTCAAGAATAAACTATGACAAGATAAGTTTTCTCCTTGTATAATATCCTCCTTCCAATCAAGTCCTACAAGTTTCCAATTTACCCCAAGAAAAATCTCCTACAATAGTGTAAAAGCTTCTCTTTTCCAAAAATTGGAAAATTTTCCTCTTCTACATACCTCTTATATACAATCATACAATTCAATTTTAAAAATAGAATTTTGTTTAATGATAGCTTCAAAAAGATTTGTTTCGTGACTTTTGGAGATGAAGAATCCCCCTTTTCTTTCTAAAGCTCCAATACATAAATTCTGAGGCTTTGTGTGGTGATTTTTCTTAACAAACTTTGAAAAAATATCATAAAATTAACATTAAAAACTATATTAAAAATGAAAGAAAAACTTAGTTCTAAAACATTCGCAACTAATTATTCTAAGAAAACCCAATTCAATTAAAAATAAAATGTCAAATATGGGGCCAAATCATTTTTTGTTCTTGCATTCCTTATAGATAGACAACCTTGTGATGAGATTCCCACAACAAAACGATTTGGCAGCTCAATTTATTTCCATCATCAACTTAGAAAACTTAGAACATAGTTACCGATCAAACGATAAAATTACCGATTACCTGTGTTTTTGAGGTAGCAAAAAAAACCCTGATCTTGAAAGGTGGTTATTCAGAAAAACCATTTTTTTTAGCATATTTTTGTTACTTTAAATTTTCTTATGTATCAAGCATGAACAATTTTTTTTTAATGTTAGTGATTTTCATGTTGATTTTGAGAAGTCTTGATGTAGCATCAACCCCCCTTTTTTTAGAGGGGTTATTTTTTACACTTCAAATTTTTGAAAGTATTAAGTGTGGATAATTTTTTTTAAATGTTGGTGACTTTCATGCTCATTTTAAAAAAACATCAACATTTCTTTTTAAGACAGATTTTTGACAATAATTTTCCTCATGTCCTCAATATACACAACTTTTTTTAAAATGTTGATTATTTAACGAATTTTCAAGTTGTCTTATTCCTCTTCTTATTTTTCGTCCTAAGATGTTCTTTTAAAAAAATTTCAAACATGTGTTTTTTGTTTTTATTTGCAATGTTTTTTTTGTAATTATTATTATTATTTTTTTTGCACAGTTTTAAAAAATTAATAACATTAATATTTTGAGGTTATAATTTTTTATAAATTTCTATATCGTTAATTAATACTTCCATACACATAAAATAATTGTCACTAAAAAATAATAATTTTAAACACTCAACAATAAATACACATTTTTCCTATAGATATAATTAAAAAATACGTTTTTTCAAAACCTTTTCGCTAAAAATGACATGATAAATAAAATATTTTTATGAAAATTTTGAATAAACAAAGTTGAAAAATTAGAAAATTTTGTGATATGAATTTTATATCCAAAGATGACGTTTGAAGTTTTTTTTCCCCAAATAAATTATTAAGAAAAAATTTAAGAAAAAATAACAAAAAAAAATGTTTAAAAAAAAATAAAACATACAATTTAAAAAAAACAATTATAAAAATAAAAATAAACATAAAATTGAAATCCTAAAAAAAAAAATATACAACTTAAAAAAAAAAATACAAAAACATAAAATATAATAAAAACTATTAAAAAAAATTTAAAAAATTCTTAAAAAAATAAAAAATAAAACAAAGAAAAAAAATAATAAAAATAAAAATAAACACATAAAAAACGAAAAAAATTAAAAGCATTAAATTAAATTAATATAAAATAAAATAAACTTTAGTCACTCATGTTATCTTATATGGATGTGAGGTTTGGGGTTGCAGCATCTCTAGAGAATCCTGGAGAAAGATTGAGCAAATCCATAAGCGTTTTTATAACATATAACCTCAAAATTAAAAGCAATACACCCTATCCTATTCTCCTTATATAAGTGGGTCTTTCCCCTATCAAGAGCCTAGCTATGAATAGGCTTCTGTTGTACAAGCACAAACTCAATAGCATAGGAGACCATAGACTTCCTAAAATAGCTTTAAATTCCAGCCAAAACCACCTAAGGCTCAAACGAGGTTGGTATAAAGACACCAGGGCCTGGTTAAACCATTGGGAGATCGACGAGAATGTTGCATTGCAAAACATTAATAACATTAAAAAAATTGTTACTTCTAAGTTCAAAGAAAAAATGTGGTGTGAGAAAGATCTAGCAGCTAAAATAAAATTAAGATATTATAAGGAGGTCGTCAACCCCACACTAGAAGATCAAAAGTATCTCTCTGTTTTAACTAGCTGAGAGAAAAAAATTAATATAGCCAAGATTAGAACGAACTCTCATGAGCTCCATAGTGAAACATGTTGTTGGACAGTTCCTAAAACACCATGGATGGAAAGGAGCTGCCATCTCTGTGAGAATATGAACATCGAGGATGATAATCACTTCCTCTTAGAGTGCCCCGCGTAAAACCACATTAGATCTCAATTTCATAATCTTTGTTGCAATATTGACCTTCCTAGCCTTTTAAGATGTCAAAATTATAGTGAGCTCGGGAGGCTTCTCTCCAAGCTTTTTGAGCATAGGAATAAAATCTTAAATCAAACTAAATAATTCGTAGCATAGGAATAAAATCTTAAATCAAACTAAATAATTTTTTTCTTTAGGTCTGATAGACCAATGATTGGTCTCAGTGGACGTTAACCATCATCATCATACAAGCTCCTATAACAACTCAAGTGAATTTTTGCAAACAATTTGCGCATTTTGTCGAACAGTTCAATTCAAAAAATATTCATCCCAAATGTATGGATTAAATGAATGTTTTAGTGTTTATATAGTTTATTGGGATACATGTATGATATAAATATATAAATAATTCATAGTTAGGCATCAGTGGCATATATTTTGACCCAAAGTCATACTAGTGGTAGCGGTAACCTTTATGTGATAAACCTTCACGACACCGTGCCCTCCCGAGCCATGGTAGGGTATGAAAATGGTCATGCATTAGTTTGGCAAAGTGGGACGGGAAAATTCTTGTCTTGAAAAAAAAAATTATCTCCCAGGCCTGTCAATTGATGGATCCCATGACAAAAACAAAAAAAAACTCGTCTCAAGCTACCTTACATATGTTAATTTCCAAACTTTCCCTACCACCAAACCCTCTCAGACCATGTCAGGATTCTGAAACTAATGCAAACCTAGTGGCAGGTTCCACCTATTGATATGGCATTCTAGTAGAGGTGCCATGTGGCAATGATGTGGAAAATAACAATAATGTGGTATCCACATGGAAGATACAGATTATGCATGGAAAAGTGTGCTTGGATGATAATATAATTAGAATGTAATGACATGTGGTGGTACATGGAGCCAAAACCTATAATTTTATTTCCCAATTTAGCACTATTATATCAATGCTACCGCGTTAGTTGCCACGTGTCATGCCACCTCATCACATTAGTGAAAAAATGCAAAACTTCAAATAAGCATAACTTTTGATCTGAAAGTCAAAATGAGAAAAATTGTATATCCTTGTAAAAGTATCGACAAGAATAATATGATGGGATTATAAAAAAGGAAAAACTATGAAATCCAAAAAACACTAGAAATAGGAAACCAAAGCAATCCAAGGAAATATTTCTAAATTTTTATATGGGGAGGTGTTGAGGCCTCAACAAGTGGCAACACACAGGGATGAAGAAGTCATCTCTGGTTTTAATTTCATGGGATTAAATTTATTAAAAATAAAATGATTAGTTTCATAAGATCCTCATACATTGCACCAATTTCTATGGATCCTGCATCAAACAAATCAAATAATATGAATTCATAAACATTTGAGTACTTGATATCTACTTAATATTAAATGATGAATCTAGTTAAAGGGAAATTTATTTTATATCTTCCTCATAATATTGGATATAAGAGGTATGGCTCTAAAGTTTTATAGTGAGTACACATCTATTGAATGTATAATTTATATATCTTTTCCGATATTTCTTCATTTCTTGCAATCATCCACAGCCCTGATAAAGATATATCGACACCATACAAGCATATCCCTACTATCAGTGAGCATCCATAGCCCCAACGGGTTTGCTTGTACTTCTCACACTTTTCAGTGCTTTCGAAATTCTTATGTTACCGCCCTTTAGATTCGATTGGTTAAGAATTTCAATTTGAAATTAGGTGTAGAGAGTTGGGTGGTACAAGTGAAGATTTTATTTTTAGGGCCACAATTTTAATACTTTGAATTTTTTGAAATGGCACTAAGAAATGGCACCCCAAGAGGGCTTCTGATTTAATTTTCCCTTAATTAAATTAGAATTAAAATTGTAATTCCATCACATGAAATCTTGTAAGTGTTAATTGAGTCAGGAAGACTTAGTTAGCTCAGTCAATTCGAGTTGAGGTTCAAACTGGAGGCATGTAGATTCTACTCTAAGTTTTAAGGGGTCCAGTAACAGTTATTTGTGAGTTGTAATTAGTTAACTCAATTATTTGATTTAAAATCAGTTTAACTAGTTTTAACTAACAGATGAGCTAGTGATAGGTCCAATGAATTAAATATGATTTAATTCACAAGTAGTGGTCAATTATTTAACTAATAATTCGCTATAATAGTTTTTTGCATGTCATTTCTAAGGAAGGACAAGTTGAGATTGGGGTTAAAGGGAAGATAACTATCAGTTGTATAATTAGAAAATTGTATAGGTCACGCATGAGGTCATTAGGTTGACTTGAAGGAATTGCACAATAAATTCTTGGTAATTTCCTATTTAATAGGGCCACAATTCCCCCAAGAATGTGTAAGGAGGGCTAGTCAAACAGAGGTAGAGAATTGGTTAAGTATTGGACCGTTTTTTCCTAGATTAGAGTGAGACAGTCAGTAGAGTGCAAAGGTTTCTCAAGAAGGGAAATAAGATTGTATTTTTTCATGATCTTGACTTTATGCAATATAAAAATAGCGGGGTTTTAAAAAATTTGTTTCCCCAGATACATTTTTCTTTTGCAATTGATAATTTATTTCTCTTACGTGTTATGTGATTGTGTGATCAAAATTGGTTTCTGCAATTTATCGAAGTGATTCAGTATTTTTTTTAGTACATTACAAGATCATTTGAATCCATTTGGATATTTATACATGGTATCAGATAAGGAATCACAATAGAAGAGAAGAACCAGATTTTGTTTTGAAAAACTACATCGAATTTGTAGATTTATTCTTCAGGACCAATAGCAGATCAAGATGTCTTTCAATGGCTTGAGACTCGAATATTCCCTTGAGGGGAATCAGAATTACATGGCATGGAAGGATAAGATGGAGGTAGTGCTAGAGGAAAATGGATTGAAGGCATTCATAAATAGTGATATTCCCATCCCGCAGCAGCATATGCTCAACTTCTTGATGCATGGAAGAAGAATGTAGAAAAGGCGAGAAGGATCTTGTTAGAAGGAGTTCAAGATCATATTTTCTTGAACCTACATGGAATGGAAACTCCATATGCAATGTGGAATGACTTAACAGATTTGTTTCAGAATATTAGCAACCAAAATAAGTTGGCATCGAAGGACAAGCTCAGAAAGATAAATATGGATAAGGGCGACACGATTCCAAAATACTTGATGAAGTTCACTCAATGTTGAGATGAGCTTGGAATTGTTAAGGTAATAGTTTCCCATTATGATTTGGTGACCCTAGCACTTCCAGGTCTTCCCAAGAGTTGGTATAGCTACCAAGACTCAGTTAATGGGAGGTAGAAGCTACCAAAGTGGGAGTGATTATTTTACGACTTGGTACAAGAAGAAATTCGGTGGAACACCAAATATGGATCCTCATCAAAGACTGATGAGGAGGAGAATTTTGCATCAACTGGAAAGGAGAAGAAATGGAAAGTGAAGGCTTCCCATTCCAAATTGGATTCTGGTCATCTGAGAAACAAGCAAGAATTTTCAAAGGTTAACTCTTTTCACTGTCATGACCTTGGACACTATGCTACAAAGTGTCTGCACAAGAAGACCAACAAGAAGACCTCGGGAGGAACGACAGGTGAAGAAATTTCTTCACATTTAGAGTTGGATTTCACCCTCATCACATGCATGGTGTCATCGGCGATGGGCTTTGTGTGGTACTTAGATAGTCAATCTTCGCTCCATATGACCGCCAACAAAGAATTCTTCAATAGATTGGAGGATAAGGATCTCCAGATGCACATCAAGATGGGAGATGATGGGAGGTATAGTGCTATTGGTGTTGGTACAATTACCTTTCAAATGGATTCATGTAATCCTCTCACATTAAAATATTCCATGTATGTAACTGGTTTAAAGAAGAATTTGGTTTATGTTTCTATGTTGGAAGACCATGGCTATGATGTGATATTCAGTGAAGGAAAGGCATTCCTTCTTCAAAAAGTCATGGGACACGTGAAAAATATTGGTGTTAGAGTAAAGAACCTCTATAAATTGGATGTAGAATAATGTGCTTCCTTGAGGATGAAAGTAAAGAAGGCAGAGAGTCGAGACAACAATTAGTTATGGCACACGAGATTAGGCCATATACACCATGGTGCTTTGAAGATCAGGCAGCAGATTTCTACAGGACTTCCAAAGGGTGCACTTTTGCAGATAGATACATTAAAAGGGTGTACATTGGGGAAGTATACCAAATCCACTCTTCATGATAAGGAAATCTGAGCAAAGGCTATCCTTGAGATATTTCACTCAGATGTATGTGGACCATTCTCGATAGCTTCCACAAAAAAACATGGGTATTATGTGATTTTTGTAGATGATTTTTCATGAAATTGTTGGATTTTCTTCATGTATAAGAGAGATCGGGCATTCTCCAAGTTTTGTGAGTTCAAGGCACTTGTCAAGAAATATACATGGAAGAAGGTGAACGCTATGAGGAGCGAAAATGGTGGACAATATATCTCTAACGAATTCAAGAACTTTTGTGCCTCAGAAGGAATTCAAAGAGAATTGATAGCACCTTATAACCCACAATATATTTGGCTTGCAGAGAGGAAGAACAGAACTATTGTGGGAGAAACACGAGCGATGTTTCATGATCAGGGCCTACAATTGCATCTATGGGAGGAAGCTTGCAATACAATAGTATTTTTTTATAACAAAATTCCTCATCATATAATTGGGATGAGTACACTAGAGGAAGATTTTTCAGGTAAGAAACTAGATGTGTCTCATTTTAAAAATTTTGGTTCATCAGTTTATTTCCATGTGACCAAAGATGTCAAGAAGAAGTTAGATCCAACACATGATTTGGGGATATTTTTTGGGTACATTGATACACCTCACAACTCACAGGTGTACTTGCCAACACACAGGATGACGATGGTCAGAAGAGATGTGAAATTCGATGAAGAGAAATCCATGTGAATTTCCTTTGAGAGGGATCTTCAGTTACATGTAGTTTAGAAGCTCTTGGCTCCAAAATAAGAACCTCGGGATGTGGATAGGCCACAAGCATAGCTGTAGAGAGTGGAGGCACCCACCCATGTAGAGACATCCCGAGATGGAAGGAAGTGCACCAGAGAGGTTGACAGGTTTTTGCTAGATGTGAGAGAGAATGTGGGAGCACCCACATCACAGTACAGGCAGAGAATGTCCCCAAAGAGGTGCATTGGATACATGTCTCTTATGAGTGAAGGTATAGAGGTAGAACCATCCTCTTTCGAGGAAGTAGTGCATCATCCAATTTGGGTTGATGCCATTTTTTAGGAGTATGAATCCATTATCGGAAATAATGCATGGGAAGTTGTCCCAAGACTAGAGGGTAAGTCAGTTGTAGGATCTAGTTGGATCTACAAGGTGAAGTAGGCAACAAATGGGAGTGTGGAGACGCACAAGGCCAAGTTCATGGGTAGAGAGTTCTCTCAGGTGGAGGGGATATATTATGATGAGACTTTTGCATCAATCGCAAGGTAATCATCAATCAGATCCATCCTTACATTCTCAACGTAGATGGTAATCATCAATCAGATCCATCCTTACATTCTCAACGTAGATGGAATGGCAGATACATCAGATGGATGTAAAGACAACCTTACTCAATGGGGTGATTGAGGAAGAGGTGTACATTCAGTAGCTGGAAAGCTTTGAGACATTAGACAGGGAGTCACATGTGTTCAAACTCAAGAGAGCACTATATGGTCTGAAGCAAGCACCTCGTGCTTGGTATACGAGGATCGAAAACTATTTCACTAGGTTGGGCTTCACCAATATTGAAGTAGATGTGAACCTTTATCAAATTATGGTAGAAGGACGTAAAATTTTGATTATTGTACTTTATGTTGATGATCTGATATTGACAAGTGATGAGCAGCTCATAAAGTGTTGCAAAGAGGATCTTGTAAGATAATTTAAGATGAAGGACATGGGTCTCTTGCATTATTTCATGGGATTGGAAATATGGAAAAGAGATGGGGAATTATTTTTATCTCAGAGAAAGTATGCCAACGATATCCTTGGGAAGTTACACCTAGAGGGAAGCAAATCCATGGAAACTTCTCTAGAAGGAAACTGGAGGAAGGAGGGTGATACTTCACGTGAAGTAGTAGATGTTACTATTTATAGGCAGCTTGTGGGTTCACTCATGTATTTGGTGAAAACATGACCATACATATGCTACACATTTACCTAGCTTAGTCAATCTATGGTTAAGTCTACCAAGCTCTTTTGGAATGCAGGAAAGCATGTGTTGATATACCTCAGAGGCACTACAGAGTACGAATTATGGTACAGACAGAAAAAGGGAGTAAATCTTCAAGGCTTCACTGATGTAGATTGGGTATGGATTCCATCTGATAGGAAGAGCACATCAGGGGGAATATTTAGCATAGGATTAGCAACAGTTTCCTGGTACAGTAGGAAACAGAGATCAGTTGCACTCGGTTCAGCAGAGGAAGAGTACATGGCTGCCAGTCGGCAGCATGTGAGGTCATCTGGATGAGGAAGATACTAGTTGGTTTGTTTAGTCAATAGATGGATCCGGTGGTGATATATTTTGATAACCATAGTTGCATCAAACTCTCGGTTAATCCATTTTTTCATGACAAGTCCAAGCATATTGATATCTGGTATCACCATCTCAGAGATTGTGTGCATAGGTCGATTATGTCATTAGATTAAATTCCCATGGAGGAGCAAGATACAAACATCTTAATGAAGGCACTATCAAGAAGAAAATTTGATTTCGACAAAGATAGGATCAGGGTAACAGATAATCCCTTTCTTATTGAGAGGGAATGTTGAAATTGCACCCCAAGGGGGCTTCTGATTTAATTTTACCTTAATTAAATTAGAAGTAAAATTGTAATTCCATCACATGACAACTTGTAAGTTTTAACTAATTAAGGAAGACTTAGTTAGCTCAGTTAATTTGATTTGAGGTTCGAACTGGAGGCATGTAGAGTCAACTCTAAGTTTTAGGTGGTCCAGTTAGAGTTATTTATGAGTTGTAATCTATTAACTCAATTATTTGAGTTAAAATAACTTTAACTAGTTCTAACTGAGAGATGAGCTAGTGATAGGTCTAGTGAATTATATGATTTAATTCACAAGTAGTGGAAAATCAGTTAACCGATAATTCACTATAAATAGTTATTGTGTGCTAGTTCTAAGGAAGGCCTAGTTGAGACTAGGGTTAAAGGGAAGATAACTATCAGTTTCGTAATTATAAAATTGTACAAGTCATGGATGAGGTCATCGAGATGCCTTGAAATAATTGCACAATCAATTCTTGGGAATTTCTTATTTAATAGGGCCATAATTCCTCCAAGAATGTGTAAGCAAGGTTGTTCGGATACAAGTAGAGAATTGGTTTAAGTATTGGATCATTTTTTCCTAGATCATAGTGAGACAATCATCAAAGTGCAGAGGTTTCTCAGGAAGGGAAATAGCATTGTATTATTTCATGATCTTGACTTTATGTAATATATAGATAGAGGGGTTTTGAGCAGTTTTTTTCCCTAGATACATCTTGTGTTGTGCAATTGATAATTTCTTTCTCTTACTTCTTATGTAATTGTGCGATTGAAATTGGTTTTTGCAATTTGTAGAAGTGATTCAGTATTTTTTTTAGTAAATTGCAATATCAGTTGAATCCATTTGGATATTTCTACAAAATTTGTCTCCAAAACCATCACCTAAGCTCCCAACATAGAGGATTTAGTACGGTGAGATAAGGGATGGTATTCAAAGAAAATAGTAGAGCAAGCTCTTTCTTTTGTAAAAGTGAATTATAACACCTGAAACATATCCTAGTGTTACCCCAAAGTAATTAGCCAATGTACGAGAATTTGGAAACCTGATAAGGATGATATTTAATAAATAAAACTCCATTATAGTGATAGAGTAGATATTCTCAGGACTATTAATTGATGTTTCTTTGAAAATATATTCCCATATAATATTAGTATAACTTCAAAGGGTTATGGAGATCAATACTCTAGGAAATTTTTCAATTTGCGAAAAAAATATTAAAGAAAAAAATCTTGAAAGCATGGAAAAAGAAAATGAAAATAATAAAAAGATGCAAAACCAGCCTTGAATATAACAATATCTCCACAAGACAAATTGCCTTAACAAATCATAGTCTAAAATGAAAGGAACATTGATATATTGAGGAATATATTGAATTTTGAATTTAAATTCATCTCCCTATTTATTTTCAACTAAGTACATCCTTTCATTTAGATTATGATCATGATAGATTCATCTTGCATGTTATGTTTCTATTCAGGCTCTTATTCTAAGAAAATAACACAACGAAGTTTAAAATACCTTAACTAGATGTACAATTGTGACTTCCAAGTTTCCAAATATGAGAGCCTTATCAATTCAAAATGATAGTATTAGAAATTTACTAACCAACTACCGATAATTCTTAAATGATATTAAGGAGTTAAAGGTGGGATTTATATATAAATATCCAACTAACTTAACCATGAGAAATTAAATAATAAGAGAGATGAAAGGTAAAGCATACTTCCCTGAAAGCATCCTATCTAGCTTTATATATTACTTCATACAACCAAAAATGGCATTTGTTTCAAATAAGAAAATAAAGAATTGACACAAAACCAATACTCATTATCTTTAATTGATATTACAAATGATTGGGAATCGAAATGATTCAAAGGCCACCACTTCATCATTCATATTGGCATGTTTCATACCATGGATAGTTAGCTTATCACAGGAACATGAGGTATAATTATTTATACATGAGAGGCATACAATGCATCAAGATATAATTGATAATAGAAATCATGGAATGATGAGTTTTTCTTCCTGGAGTCTTTTCTAAGGAAATATCATTTCCTATATTTCCAAGGTCATTAACCTTATTAAACCTAACTATGATTCCTCTAAAATAAGATACAATATGTTTGATATCATTTACATATGAAAAGACTTCTTCAGTTTAACTAAATCATGTTTTATTTATGCTCTATTTTAGGATTCTTGTTCACTAGTAGTCATAGAAATAAAGGTATATCATCAAAATTCCTGCAATAGTATAGTCAAAGAAACATATTGAAGAGGAAGTTATTGGAGAATTCCACGAGTGCAACTTCAAAAATTTCTTCCTCCCTTATTATAGTGAAAGCAAAAGAAGATTATTATAAATGAAAATGTTGATTACAAAGGAATGAGTTTCACCCAAAATATTACCAAGTAACTATCAAATTTTCAAAAAGGTGAAATTCATCTTGGTTCTTTAGGTAGGGATTCCTCCTATTGTTTTCCTTATAAACTTATAGAGAATTGTCAATGATGAAAGCATAGCATAATTACTAATTGGAAGTAAAGTTTATCATCATCAATCTGAATTACTTTTCACAACTAATTCTCTTAGAGGGATTTAATAATCAAGTAGTATAATCTTTTGGCATAAAACATTTCTTATTTATTAGTAGGAATTTTTTTACAGTGTTGGACCTACCAACATTCAGGGGATCTCCCCAATATGAAGTCCCAACTAGACCTCACACCGCTTGGAGTAGGAGTCCCAGCAGTGGGGTATTAATGACCTGCCTTGGTTTTCAAATGCACAGAGTGGTGCATGGTGTATTTGATGAGAAAAAGTGTGTGAACCTACGGAGATTCAAGTGTGATGCATGATGGTTCCAACTCACAAAGGGAAAAGGAAGTGTGCCCCTTGGAAGCTTGTAATAGTACATAGTTTGTAAGGAACACATAAGCAAAATGACATCACACGAACTAACAATCGGAATAGTCCAAAAGTTAAAGTGACATATTAATACATCAACACGCTTCCAACAAGGTTCATACAAATGAAAACTAAACAGTTCATAAGCATATGCGTAATTTAAATAGCATATATTGAAAATACACGAGTAGTCCTACTATATCCACAACATATGCATGAAAGCGTGTTGGCTCTGATTTTTATTAAAAGTGATAATTCCAATCATACATACAACATTTGACAAGCCACTAGCCCCAATAGTGGAACGTGAAGTCTACAACATATGATCCTCCAAATAATTATACACCCTCTATGCTACAGAGAAGCCAAGGCTGATACAAAACTCCCAAGCTCTTCCTAAGCCTGAGCCTAGCCAAAAAATTGGCTACCAAAATCCCTCTACATGAGTTATGAGGATATATTTATAAAAAAACAGTGTGACTCTTGGCATGGCCCCTTTGTGACTCTTGTTGAAGTTTGCAACAAGAAACATTGAAATTGGCATCCGGAAACAACAACCATGATCCTAGTGAAAATCAAGCACCTACACTAGGGTGGGGCCCACACAGGCTATTTTAAGGTGAATGACTATTTTTATTATCCCTTAATTTAGATGGACATTAAATTGTAATATATTCTCAATGTGGACTTGAAAATAGTTAACTGAAGTGGAAAATCAGTTAGCTAAGTTAATTTAGAGTTAAGAGGTTGGTTGGTGGGACATGCAGGTTGACTTTAGTTGTAATTGAGTGATTCTAGTTGTAACAAAGTTGGAAGTGTAGTGGTGCATGAGTTGTGCAAGTTGTAAATCAGTTTAACTCAATTGAGTTAAAGTCAGTTGTGCTAGCTGTAACTACATATGCACTAGTGAGAGATCAAATGAATTAAATATTAATTAATTCACATGTAGTGATATCACATGCAACTGATGTTTTTACTATTATTAACTGCATGCATGTCAAATATATTGGAAACCCAGTTGAGTTCTAGGTGAAAGGGAAGATAACTATCAGTTGTGACATTATTCGCTTGCACACATGGAAGCACACACACATTGGATGAGCCCATGATATTTATGCATTCAAGGCAGGAAAGGTATCCATTATTTAGGTTTCTTTACCATTAGGGATTGTGTAGTGGAGGTAGGTTGTCTGAAGCCAGGAAATTGGCTAAGGAACTTGCCAATTTTTGTATGAAAGTGTGAGACAATTAGCTGATGTACTGAGGGCTCTTGTGAGAATATTTTTGTATGTAATTTTTTCATGATCCATGATATAATATACAATAGAATATAGTGGGGTTTTTTAGCTGTAATATTTCCCCGGGAAATTATCTGTGTTGTGTGTGATTGATCTTTCTTCATGATATTGTAATTGGCGATTGTGTTTTAATTCCGAAAATATTTGTAGAAGAGATTTAGTATTTAACTTTAGCATATTGTTAGATCAGGTGAATCCAAGATGTACATGCATATTGTATAATTTCTGCATTGTATCAGAGCACAGGAAATTGTAGAAGAGAAGCAGGAGCAGAGTTTGTAGTTGGAAAGAATTTGAACTTACAGAAATACTTTCTTTGTGCTACAGTTGATTCAAGATCAAAATGGCTTTCAATGGCTTGAGGTTATAGTATGCACTCTAGGGAATATCGAGATACATTTCTTGGAAGGATAGGATGGAGGCAGTACTCGAAGACAACGGCTTGAAGGAATTCATTGAAAAAGATGTTCCTAAGCCAGATGATGCGGACGCTGCAAATCTTGATGCATGGCAAAAGAAAGTGGCAAGGGCAAGGAGGATCCTGTTGGAGGGAGTACGAGACAACATTGTCTCAAGCCTCCATGGGAAAGCCACACCATATGCTATGTGGAAGGCTTTGACGGATCTATTCCAAAGCAGCAACGATCATAGGAAATTGGCGCTCAAAGATAAACTCAGGAAGATCAAGATGGAAAAGAACGACACTATTTTGGCATACTTAACAAAGTTTTTCCAATGTTGAGATGAACTTGGGAGTGTAGGAATAACTTTCGTTGATGATGATTTGGTGATTTTGGCTCTCCTAGGACTTCCTAAGAGTTTTTATAGTTATGAAGTCTCTGTTAACGAAAGGGAAAAATTATTGGATTGGGAACGACTGTGGTCAGATCTGGTGCAGGAGGAGTTCAGGCAGAACACCAGAGATGGCTCTTCATCAAAGCATGATGATGAAGAGGATTTTTCTTTGGTTTGCAAGGAAAATAAGGGGAAGGGGAATAAATTCCATTCTAAATCTAAGGCTGGTGAATATGGCAAGGATCAGAACATGTCCAAAGTGAAGTATTTTCACTGTCACGAGCATGAACATATTGCCACAAACTGTCCACAAAAGAAGAAGAACAAGAAGGATACTGGAGTTGCATATGGTGAGGCCCCTGCCTCATAATTTGAGCTTGACTTCTCATTTATTTCATGCATGGTGTCAAGTGCATTAGGATTAGGGTGGTACTTGGATAGTGGTGCTTACTTTCACATGACGGGAGACAAGAAAATTTTCAGTGACTTGGTGGAGAAAGATCTCCAGATGCATATTGAATTGGGAGACGATGGATGATACAGCGCTACCATGATTGGTACCATTACGTTTCATAGAGAGTCAAGTAAAATCTTTCAATTAAAAAATGTAATGCATATACTAGGTTTGAAGAAAAATGTAGTCTCAGTTGCAATGTTAGAGGATAGAGGCTATGATGTTTTTTTCAGTGATGGATAAGTTTTCTTGTGACACAAAGCAACAGGGAAAGCCAAGAAGATTGGGATTTGAGTTAAGAATCTCTATATACTTAATGTAGATGGGATTTCTATAGAGCTTCCTACCATTGGGAAGTGTGAGAAAGCCATGCAATTGACCCTTGAGAGGGAACTAGATCTGCACGCAGGTAAATTTAAACCTCAAGATGTTGAGCAACCACATGCGGGGGATCATGGAGTGGGAGAAACCACTCATGCAGAGAAATTTCAAGCCAAATGGGCAGAGGGAGTGCATGCAGCTATACCACCAGGTGAGAGGTGGGGCGACATGCATAAATAATCCTAAGAATAAATTTTGGGCAGGATTCATTGAGATGGTGTGGATCTCATGAATCGAACCTGGCTACTAGGGGCCCATAGAGAAAAAATAGAGGGATCAATTGGATTTATGCATTCATATGTCATGAGGACACGAAATCAAAGTGACAGTGTCAGATACTAGAGCTCAGATCAGAGTTGGAAGCAAGTGCAGAGTGCATGGATGCAGGTGTCAACAACGCAGAAGATCTAGTAGACATGTGCAGTAGCTAGTAGAAAGTCAGAAGAATTTGATGACAAATGCATTATATTGATTCATTTGTTTGGAGGATATTTAGTTGCGTAAGTGTTGCATGCAAAGGTTTCATGTGTGATAAACACTAGTGAAGTGTTACATGCAAGAGTTGCATGTGCGAGAAACACTATAGAAGTGTTGCATGCATGAGTTGCATGTCGCATGCAAGGACATTCCTTTCTTGTTGACAAGGAGTGTTTAAGTTTGCAACAATAAACAGTGAAATTGGCATCCAGAAACAACATCCATGATCCTAGTGAAAATTAAGCACCTACATTAAGGTGGGGCCCACACAGGCTATTTTTAGGTGAATGTCTATTTTTATTATCCCTTAATTTAGATGGACATTTAACTGTAATCTATTCTCAATGTGGACTTGAAAATAGTTAACTGAAGTGGAAAATCAGTTAGCTAAGTGAATTTCGATTTAAGAGGTTGGTTGGTGGGACATGCAGCTTGAATTTAGTTGTAACTGAGTGATTCTAGTTGTAACAGTGTTGGAAGTGCGGTGATGCATGAATTGTGCAAGTTGTAAATCAGTTTAACTCAGTTAAGTGAGTTAAAGTCGGTTGTGCTAGTTGTAACTGAAAATAAACTAGTGCGAGATCAAGCGAATTAAATATTAATTAATTCACATGTAGTGATCTCACATGCAACTGATTTTTTTACTATTATTAACTGCATGCATGTCAAATCCAGTGGAGACCCAGTTGAGTTCTCGGTGAAAGGGAAGATAACTATCAGTTGTGACATTATCTTCTTTCACAAATGAAATCACACACATATTGGATGAGCCCATGATATTTATGTAGTCAAGGCAGGCAAGGTATCCATTATTGAGGGTTCTTTACCATCAGGGATTTCATGGTGGAGGCAGGTTGTCTGGAGACAGTACATTGGCTAAGGAACTTGCCAATTTTTGTATGATAGTGTGAGACAATTAGTTGATGTACTGAGGGCTCTTGTGAGAAGAGTTTTTTATGTAATTGTTTCATGATCCCTGGGGCCTGATATAATATACAATAGAATATAGTGGGGTTTTTTAGTTGTAATCTTTCCCCGGGAAATTATTTGTGTTGTGTGTGATTGATCTTTCTTCATGATATTGTAATTGGCGATTTTGTTTTTAATTCTGTAAAGATTTGTAGAAGCGATTCAGTATTTAACTTCAGCATATTGTTAGATCAGGTGAATCCAAGATATACATGCATATTGTATAATTTCTACAACTCTTGGACTCCCCTCATGAATCTTCAACTTCTTTACAAAATAAATCGTTACATTATAATATGACTCTTCACATTCCAATATGGACACTTGGAATTTCACTATTACAATAATTACAAAGAATATTACATTTTCCACTCGTACCTATATAAGACAAAATAGGGTAGAGACAACTTGACATCCTAACAAGACAAAATACTATGATGCTTGAGTTTGGGTGAAATATAGCTCGACAGCTTCTACTTGATGCTTCTCGGTCACATATTAATGCAAATATTGGTATTGTACGATGGTCTCCCCAAACTACATGATGGTGTCAGCATGGAAGTAGACTCTTTCCTCGATAGCATTTGGGTATAATTATTTGGAACCAATCTCAACTTCTTTCTCAAGCAGACGCATCATTGTTTTGATCTGGACTGGACCACCGATGTAGTTATGCATGTTCTGTTTATTCAGCTCTAAGTCCTCTTGGGTGGCAATCTCTTTCAGTTTCTCCAAGTACTAATCAATCTCCTTCCTTACTTGACATTTTTTTTTAGCCTCGGTGAGTGTTCTGACAAATGGGATATTATGCGTTCTCACCATCAAATCCACACGGTTATATATCCATACATATGAGGCCTAAATATTTCCAATGAAGGAGGTGAGTTGCTTGTTGTTTTGTATCAACATCCAAACTCTCTCTTTCTCTAGCTCTTCCTGTGGCTTCATTTTCTTCACCAGGGTAAGTGGTGCCCCCTTGTACCGCATTTTCCAATCATGCATGACAGTGATGGCAAATTGCACATTCCTAAGAATCTTGACAAACTCTCTTCTCTATTATTGCAAGTCATGTAAGTGGAAAATTTCCTTATGTACGGTCATGAGATCCTCATAGAGGTCTTGCACAGTGTCTCCAAGTGTGGATAATTCAGCAAGTATCGTTGCTGTCATCTCCTCCAAGTACACAGGTGCAGAAGTTTCATTTTCTGATGTTGCGTGGAACTATTCAATCTCTTGCCAAGAAGCCTGTATATTTTGTAGCAACTGTTCATTCTTAGCCATCAAGTACTGAGTATTATATTTCGCCACACTTGCAAAGGCCAAGTTGGCTTCGGAAATAACATTTGGATTCTTGTTGGTATCTGCCACTATCACCCTTTCTCTAATAAATGCAGGTGGTGCATGATCATCCAGAAAGTGCTTTCTTCCTGCTTGTACAATCCTCTTCTGCAGTTCATCATAGGACAAATTGTACACATCCATCACAATATCATCATCAAGGGTAACTATCTCCTCTTCCTTGCCCGGGGTTGGCTCTGCGGCTAGAGGTGGTGGATTCAATAGTGATCTGCAGTGCGCCAGGCATCATATCCATTTCTTCATTTTATGGCTCTAGCTCCAACTCCATATTCGCAACTTCAATCAACTCTTCAATCTGTTGAGAAAGCTCTTGATCCTGCATCTGTTCACTCTCTCCCTCTCCTACTGGTTGTCTTTTTTCTTGCTCTTCAACTTGAATAGGTGTTGTTTCTTCTCATTTCACACGTTTCCTTCCTTATTCTTCCTGCTTCTGATTCTCCTCATGTTCTTTTCTTCTTATCTCTTGTTCTTCCCTTATCTCTTATTCTGATCTTTGCGCTCTCAGCTCTACTTCCTGTAATATTTGATTATCTCTTTTCCTCCACTTGTATCTTTGTAGCATTTGTTTCATTTTTTCTTTTGCTGCCAAATCTTATTGTGTAAGGGTGGGATCTTATTTCATATTCAAACTTTTTTCCTCCTCTGCATTGTTAGCAACCTTCCTCTTTACCTTATCTTGTACTAGTTTGTTGTCTTATGTTGTTGTTTCTTCTAGAACTGCTACCGTTTGTGGAGTAGCCTATGAAGTCCCATCTATACTGATGGATTCGTGGGGTCTGGAGGAATTATAGCAGTTCTTCCATCGTTCCTCCTTCAGCCATGAAATGCCACGCTGACTTAGTTGTAGTAGATTCTCACACAATGGTCTTTTCAAATTCCCCTCGGATCATATGGATTGAAGTCTTTTATAATAGAACTCAAGATTCACTATGGATTTCACTTCGGTATCTGCAACTTTTAGAATCTTAATCTCATATAACCTGATCTACAAAGGAAGAATGGTCCATAGTTATTTCTTCTTTCGATGCAGTGTTGTTGACAACCCTGTGGCGAGATGGTATGATACTTCTTGCATGACAAGTTTGTCAGTGGCATACCTTAGCAAAAGATGAGGCGACTTCTTCCTGCTGAACACTCTAATCAATGTTCCATCATGTAATTCAAACCAATCTACAATCTCTGACATTTACTCCATCGCTCCTCGTGAAATGCAAGGTGGGTCCTCTTGAAAGATAAGCTTGTATATCGGGATGATGAAGTGATCAGTTATCTACTCTATAACTCCTCGATGGATACAATCTGAAAGAAGCTTACAATAGATATGCATGCCAATTTCTCTTGGTGTCCATGTCCATTTCACATCAGGAAACTAATTTTGTGCAAAATTTGCATCCAATAAGTATGCAAGCATATAAAAATGTGCTTTCCAACCCTTGGGAGAATCTCGAGCTTGTGCTACATGGGATTTCAACTAATGAGCCAAAAGATCTGACCAGTTGAACGACTTCCCCTCATTCACCACCTAGTTCAATAATATATCTCACCCCTCAAGAAATGTCTTTGTGCTCGGTTGACCATATATTCTACAAGTTAAGATGACCAAGAGCTAGTAGGCCTTCCTGAGTGACTTTTTCTTGTATGTGTGCGTGGGTGTCTATCAAAAATTGGATGTCTCCTTCACCAATATTTTGACGATATCTCTTGTGTTCATGTAGCTGTGGGTGGCATAGAATAATGATTCCATGATTTTTAATAGCTCAGGAATATGATACATGTGTTGATAATATGTTGCCAGAAATGTAGTGAGCTTATGTCCACTAGTGTTGCTTAGTCTCATAGTCTTCTCATCGGTGTATGATACAACCAGGTTGATCACATCTGCACACGGGAAGGTTGCACACCTACGTGAAACCCTGTATAGCCCTAATTTTCATATGTTGAGATAAACTGTTTTGTCTTCTAAATATACCCCAAATTCCTTTGCAAAAGCATCTTTAATTTTTTGTCATGCCAATTTTGATTCCTTTTCTATAAACAATTGAGTATATGCATATCCTGGAAAGTTAAATGACACTTTCTTAATTTCTTCCCCAATAATACTTTCAGTGGTTTCTTTTGAAGCAGCTCTCTTGGGTTCCATGGTAAGAGTGACTGCTGGAGAGGTGCTCAACATCTGATGTACCTATGGGACAAAAAGACACTCATGGAAAGAAAACATCAGTCTTGAACAAATCCACTTTCAAGGCATGCTCAAGAAAAAAACTTGGAATATAATGGCAAGGATTACACAACTTTCACTGGAAATCCCAGCAGTTAGGGTTGACTATTGTGCCTTGATACTGCACAATGCGCAGTTCATCTTGGGCAGTGGTCTCAGAGAGACTGTGCATTGCGCAGTATCAGTGGACAGGGATAAAAATTGAGCCTTGGACCTGTGCAATGCACATTTGAGCTAGCCTGTACTACACATTGCACAGTTCCAGAGGCTAATCTCTTAGATTGAGCCTTAGAATTGCGCAATTCCCAGCTAGGAAAGTGCAAATCGGCCAAGGGAATGATATATCTGCCCAAGGGAAGTGTCAAAAATCAGAAGATATGAGAGATAGTGTTTTCTTGAGTGTATATCTAACTAGTTTTGAATGAAACAAGACATATAGAGTGAAAATACTAAATAAACAAAAGGATAACGAAATCGGTGAGGAGAGTCTCTGTAACGACGACCATCGGTGTAAAAATGAAGAAGCTGATGCGACACTTGTGAAAGGCAAATGATAACTTGAAATAACCCTTCTAAAAGCTAAAGAAATTTTAAATTCTATCATGCATGCAAATAAATAAGAAAAACAACGCTCACACAAGCCAAATGGTAAAAAACGGCAGAAAAAGCAAATAAAAAGCGATAAATGTGAAACTCACCTGGAAGAGCGAAAACAATCGCATTGAAGGTTCCTTGATATCCTTGGAAATTCTATATATCCAAGATTGAGTGTGAAAATTATCTCTAGCAGTTTCAATTAAATATATTTGAGCGAATTAGGGTTTATGACATGCATGCCAAAAATCAAGGAAAAAGCGACACTTGGCGAGAGTTTCCAAAAATAGTAAGCATGTCTCCTTCGGGAAGCTAAAACTAGATCCCTATTTTTTATGAATTCTTTTTTCTTTTTTATATTTTCTACTTTTCTGCTTTTCCAGGAAACTACCATGCACATTGTCGAGAAAGATTGCACAGTTTAGGGGAACTAGGCAAATTTTCGGCTCAATGAAATGCAGAGTTTTTGAGCTCAGTGATGGATTGTGCAGTTTCTAGGCTTAGTGTCGGGCTTCCATCCATGACTATGCAATTCCATTCATCAAGTTCAATATTTCCCTCATGGATTGCGCAATTTCTGTAGGCAATCCTAAAACTGCTACAAGACCAATTTCATAGGTTAGCTTGTGACTTAGAAAGATGAGTTAAGTGCAAAATCGAGTGAACACGAGAACATATGGGAAAGATAAATATCAATCATAGCATGAATAATTGATAGCAGTGCAAGATAATTTCCTATGAAAAGAAGGTTAGGCTCCAAAATCTAAGCAAAGGAAAAAATTTGGAGGGTGGTTGTAGCTGCTACAAAATTGGTGACACACTGATAGAACTCCAACTCTCTGAATGAATATTGTCTCATGCAAAACTAGTCTCACCCTTTTAGAAGTATTTTTCAATTCATTGATTACCATAAATTCCTCACTTAGTCTAAGTTAAAGACATAGTCCCATCCATCCTCTTCATCGGTGGCACACTAACCAAGCTAAGTCAAATCGAGTTGTTTCAATTGGGGATGAGGAGTATATAAGTGCATAAATAAAATAGATTTTCAAACTATTATTTTGATCTCTGGTGTTGCTCTGCTGCCAGTGGACCTAGACAGTACCTTTACAGAGTCACTTTTGAAACACAAACATTGCTTCGGTGCCAGCGAACCTAGACAGTACACTGGCGGAGTTTCTTTCTTCACCTCTCTGTGCAAGAATCCTTTCTCTTCTTTCACCCTTTATTTTTTATTTTTTCATTTTTTTCATTTTTTTCAAAGAACTGTGCATAGGCACTTATTTATTTCATGGGGCGGAAGAGGGATCCCAACTTATTAAGAGCAGAAGAGGTTTTTCCTTCAAATAAGGATGTTTATATACACCTATGACATAATTTTTAGGGTTTTCATCCACTTCTTACTCTACTTGACTAGGTTAACAACGATTAACCGAAAAGATAAAACTGATTAGAGTAGGCGGTACCAGTTAAAATCCAAACATCTTGATTTCAGTGATATTTTCTCCGATAAGAAATGTATTTTCCATCATAGTATCATCAACTTAAAATAATGCAAGGTTTATGCAAAGAGAGGGGATATACATCAAACAAAATGTTTATAATAGCACAACTTCCTCTTGGATTTCACCATGCTCGCTTCATAAGCTAAACACGGTCTCATGAAGAAACTAACCTATAGCTAAAAAAAAAGAAAAGTAAAGAATCAGAACAGAAAATGAATGAATGTAAAGCAAATCAAAGCAAACAACAAAGAAAAGCAAAACACTACTCCTACTCATAACCTAAATAGATCATAGGCCAAAGTCACATGAAGCGATACTTCCAATGCAACCACTGACGCATTGGTTGGACTAAGTGGGCAAGGGAATGCATGTCAAGAAAGACATATAAGAAAATCAGAAAACAATAAAGATAATACAATATACACCAAAACATTCGAAGTTTGAATATACTCGCAGAAAAGTAAGATAAAAAAAGTTCATGGAATACTTTCCTTGGTTCTATCATGGTGTTGTAACACACTACGAGTCAAAGACTTACAAACAAAAACTTTAGAACAATGAAGGTGAGCAACCATAAAGAAAGAAGATTTTTTCTTTTTTTTTTCCACAGTGCTAGCTACGTACGACTCCTACAATGACTGAGTTATAAGATCATTTAACATAAATGGATTTTTCATTAACTATAAAATATATTGATCTTCAATATGTGCGATACAGTGATGAGAAGCCTCAAAATATTCAACACTCTTCTGATCAGAAGTAGAACAAACCTCAAGGCTATGAGAACCTGACATAACCATCAACTCGAGCTGAAGTACCTCAACAGCTTGAGAATGTTCCAACTCATTAGAAGGTAGATCATTGAAGAGCGGTGGCTTTGAAAAATCAACAGTGGGAGAATCAAAATCATGACCAAATGAATCAGTGAAAAGGCCATAACAGCCATGATCAGAAAGGTCAAGATCACAAATAAAGGCATCCTCATGATCTAAGGAATCATAGAGAGGGGGAGATGAAAAATGAAAATTTTCACCCTCTACATTTTCAGAAATAAAATATTAAAGATTGGGAGGATCAAGAGTATATATTCATCCTCTCCACATCTAGATGAAAAACTAACATCACATGTATTCTTTGAATGATATGAAGTATTAACATGATTGGAAACTAAATTTTAACAAAATTCAACAGAAATGACAGAATCGTGGAAAATGTCAGGATGATGTGGGAGAGGTGCGAAAGGAATAAAGTCATCCTTCATCATAGATTCTTGTTCAACTATGGGCTCCCACACATACTCATCGTGAATGATATCACAAGTTGGTTGCTCAACACCAACTCCATCCAACACTTTATCCTCGAGAACATCGCAACAAAGTTCTGAAATAGGTGAGCACGAAAACTCACAATACAGAGGATCAGAGGGGCCAAATGATCGAGGACAAGGAGATAGCACTTCATCATAACCATCAGACTCACAGTCCAAACCTGCACTGAAATTCTGAGCATGTGGGGTGGGAGAAGATAGTGGTAGATCAGAGGATGAATTTTGAATCTCTCCCACCTCAACCGAAGCAACTAGAGTTGTTTGATGAGAATGGGATGGGGGGTCACTTGGAATAGCAACCTTGATGTTGCAAATTTAGAAGCTCTAACACCGAGGTATGCTGGGAGTGGTTAAAAACATTTGAGCTCGTGTGGATTTTCTGAAATGTGAACAAGATATTGAAATATTTCTTACAATAAATCACAATCAACTTCATCTTTCAGAAATTCAAAGCACAAATGAATGAAATGATTGTGAAAATGATGCAATGATTCATCAGGTGATTTTCGCAATTCTAAATTTTTATTGCACAGAAGTTTACAATCACATATGTCAAAAGCATGAAACAGTTCTATGACAAGATGTTTGAAAGAGTGAATGGAGGGATTGGTCAATATGTGACACCACTGCCTTACGCTCCCTTCGAACATGAGAATGAAAAACCTACAGCCAAAAACCTCACATTGGATGTAGTGCTCTATGAAAAATTAAAGAAAATGAGAAATATGCTTAAATAAGGTCGTTTCACCCTTTCCATCAAATTAAGAGATGACAAATCATCAATGATATTCGTCGGCACTTGGAATTTTTCATTTCTAGTAAAACATGTTGGGAGTATGATTGTGTAAGAAGGCATAAGATGAGTACAAAAATTAAAAAAAAAAAATCAAGGGCACAGCTTGGCATCTGCCCCTCCTAGCGCCAGAAATGTTGATGGTGTTGGACCTACCAATATTTAGCTGATCTCCCCAATGTTAGTGTCTTAATTTTCAGTGATCAAATACACTCTTTAAGGTTTACTTGGTAGTGGTCCTAGGTCAAAATTTTATGTTTTCACATCAATTGTCAAATAAAATTTTGATCATTGATTTTTTTCTAGGTCTGAATTTCTACTTCCTTCACTTCATTCATGGTCATCATCATTTTAAAGGTCATGTCATCCATTATTACCTAGGGTCTTAGATCAATCAACATACCTCCATCTAGTTTATGGTCTAGGTTTACTTTTTTTCTCCACCCTAATGTCCAATCATGTCATGTAAGAAGGCAAGAAAGATTCATTTTCATCATACAAATCATTTTCATTGGGAGTTAGCAAAGATAGGCAATAAAACAAAGGCAACTTGTCCTTTTTCAAGAAGTAAGCTACATGGTCAAAAGAGCTCCTCTCTCATGCTCACAGCTGTCCACAGCCAATCAAAGAATGGTATTTTGCTACGTTTTTGCCTTTCAAGCTCCAAGAAACCATCAAAAGGGCCATTTCATCATTTCTAAAGTTTCAGAGGCTTCCAAGTCAATAAGTGATCATCCCTCACCTTTCCTTCAACTCAATTTCTTCAGCAACAGGTGGATTCCCTCTTCTAGGGTTTTTTATTAAATTTTTTGTTTCATTGATGTT
Organism: Pinus albicaulis; assembly: GCA_034641835.2. NCBI lineage: Eukaryota > Viridiplantae > Streptophyta > Pinopsida > Pinales > Pinaceae > Pinus > Pinus albicaulis. Next base: position 660,953,992 of record CM076570.1, read on the forward strand.
TAGCTTGCTTCAGAAATAAAAACCCTAGTTTCATCATCTATTAACCTTCACACATGACTCGTATACCTTACCAAGTCATTACATATCACTCATATCTCTCATTTCTCCCATTTTCACTCAAACCTTAATCCTCACTACGCTTTTGCAAAGATACTAGGTCAACTCTTTGTTTAGGCCCATTTTCCATCTTTCCCTTCTAAATTTTAAAAAATTACACCTATAATGTATTCCTAACACACTACCCTATCTCCCATAATTTTTTCATATTCTTCCCTAACTCCTATCCCCTCCATTTCCCTCCCTAAAATTGCTGCCCCATTTTCCCCTTTTTTCCTAGTTTTCACCCTTCCTTTCCTTCATATCAAGCTAGGCTTTATTTTTGCTGACAAACATCATGGAAGGTGAGAAGATAAAGTATAATGAGGGAGGTCATCATTCCAGGTTTGAGCCAACTCAGACCCATGGCATCATTTTCAAAGTTTTGTGATCAAGCTAGGGTTTACATTGCACACAGGGACAATCCTACTTAAAATTTACTTTCTGAAGTAATGAAGATGAATTTGAAAAAAGTGAAATATTTTTTTCTCAATAATAGAAAAAATAACAAAAACCTCCTTCATTTTATGCATAGGTGTTACGGTTTGAGAGAAATGTCCAAAATACAGTTGCTCTAGGTCATTTTCTACACTTTTGGATAGGTTGTCTTCAAGTAACTTTTTCAGGGGTTTGGAGCAGGGGTTTGCAGTGCTTGATGACTCTAATCTATAGCATACATCCTAATATTTCAAAAAATACCATTTTCATCCAAACAAGCCTCTGGGAAGGACTCCAAACTCCCTTTCAAATTGGCATGACGCTTCTGCTCAGAGTACGCTACACTTCCACAAATTTTAGTGACCAAATTCAAACTTGGATTCTGAGAAAATGGGAACATATTTTGGAAACCTGGAAGAGGTATTTGTTCATAATACAACAAAGAAAAAAAACCTCTCTCATATTTTCCAAAAACGCTATGTTTAGAGAGATATTGATCCATATTTAAGCCATATTTTTGCAAAAATGTTTTCAGAAAATTTTGGATTTTTGGCAATTTTGACAATTTAAGTTATGCAGAAGTGTCACACAGCGGCACGACCCTTTTCCTCATAACCTCCAAATGAGGAAATTTTTACATGGATGGATATTTCTTTCCTTCTACTTTACAGATATGGTCTCAGGTTGGTATGAAACCCTTAAGGTCAACCAAAATCACCCTCAAAGTGGCACGACATTTCTACTAGGAGGCACGTCGCTTCTGCTAATTGGTGCGACGCTTCTGTCTTGGATTTATTTTGGATAGTTGTCAAGCCATAATACTCCAAATTTTGAGGTTGCATCTATCCTATGAGGTTTCTTTTGGATAAGAGATTTTTTTTTCCTCTTATTATTTAGGAACCATGTAATTAATCAAGGAGACAAACACTTCTAGTTATTAGCTAAAATTGGGGGGATGGTTTCTAACTTCCCTAGAAACTAGAATATGACTCATAAGGTGCATTTATGAAGTTTTTTGGATAATATTTTGACCCAATGAGGTTTAATTTCTTATATTTTCTATATGTATTCCAACTCAAGTCATTTTAGATGTTGGATAGTTTTTATTTGCAGTGTGGAGCTATTGTACAAACGTTTTTCAGTGAAATCAAAGACCTGTTGCAACTGTAACCTTGGGACTCCAGTGGTATGCTTATGAGAATTGTTTTTTATCTATAACCTCATCAAATTGAATGTTATGTTTTCTTTCCATCACATGAATGCTTCTATATGTTGATCTTCTGAGTCTATGAACAGAAATCTTGCTTTCCATGCTATGTTTTATAATATTTTCAAAAATGTGTTTCTACTCTTCTAATGAATTAATTAATTTAACATGCTCATTGTAACTCTCTTTATCTTTTCAATCCCTATACACAATGACAAATTAATTATATTATTAAGTATACCTACCTAGCCTCATCCTCATATCTGCAACTGACCCTTTGAAATCAGACATAAAACCTAGACCTAGTCCCTTGACTATTATTCCTATCCAGCAAAAACTCAAAACAAACAAAAACCTAATTTCTGAGCATGATAATTGGCCAAATATCATTACATATCGAGTCATATAATTGGTTGTAAAAGTGACATTGAGATATACCTCTCTGGTTTTGGTACAGATAACTACCAGAACTAAAGGTTGGTTTGAGGTTACCTCCTTGAGTTCCATTCTCAACATTGGATAACGGGGGGAGAGATAAAAAAATTGGCATTGTTTCCGGGAAGTGAAGGTTAAATATTTCCCGGGAAAGAACAAAAAATATTAGCTCTAATTGCTAATGGTGAACAGTATTTAGGCACAAGAAGGTTGTGCATCTTTCCCCTGGCAACTCCTGTGTCGTTCAAAGTTTTCATGGCGACTCCACTGTTCAAAAACCGGTAGCTTCAAGAAATTTTTGGTGACTTCGTTGTTTTCAATATGGATTCAACTACAAGAATGAATGTCGGGTATGCTCCTATGGATCGATCTCATATCCCTATATTTCCAAATCCTATGCTTCGTGTTGATTGGTTATCTTATCTTCCCATGTTCAAAGATGAAAAGAAAGATGGTGTTGCCTTTCACTTGATCAAGTTTGATATGCATGTACGTAGACTTAAAGTTAAGTTTCTTGAGGATTTCTTAATGAAGATATTTATGATTTCTCTTGAAGACAAAGAAAGAACATGGTATGAATTGTTGATACCAACTAGTATATGTTCTTTAAATGATTTTCATTTAGTTTTCTTTCAAAATTATAAATAGCATTACCCATCTTTTTTATTGGTACAGAATTGTTGTGATCATTTTGAGTGTTTCATTCAGTATATTGAAAGTATTTATGAGGATCTAGAATTTATGGATGATGATGATATGTTAGAGGCACTTTATGAATTCTCTTCTTAGGTTCGTTGTCATGATGATCAAGAGGATTTACAACATGTTGAAAACTTACAACCATCAATAGTTTCTCTTTTAGTTGAAGATGAAATAAATCAAGAACTTGATGTAGATATCCATGTCCTTTCTCTAGATATAAGTGACAATTTTCATCCAGTTTCTCAAATTTTGTGTGATCAAGGTGCAAGTAGTGAGCCAATTCATGTAGACAGTATTCCACAGTTGTAATAAGATCAGGTGTTAGATTTTGTTTTCCATCATGAAAAGCAAGGTGATAGTCTTCAAAAATAATTATCTATTGAGATAACAGCATCATTTTTTTATCCATAAAAGAACAATACCGATATACATGATATGAATATTATACTTGAAGGATGTCATGAGGATGTGCTTACAAAGAATGACAAACAACTTTTTGATACACAAGTTGTTGTACCAAAATGTCTCCCTGCATATTTGAATGATAAAAAATATATGTTTGTGCCTAATGATATGATTTCTCTTGTTGAAACCTTTCATGAACATTCAAATTATTATTTTGGAAATGATATGAAGGTCGATGTTGCAATATTCATTGATTAAGGGTATCAGTTTCAGCACATAGACAAAACAATAGTTTGGAAGGAGGTTTTTCGTCATGTTTTAAACCATCCAGAAAGGCTTAGGTTGCATGTTCTTCATGATCCATTAGTCAGTTTGTTGCAACCATATAGGAAGATGAATATTCTTGTATTTATGAATCATGAGCACATGTTCAGTGGACACTTTGAGTTTCCTATCTTTTGTTTCTTCTGTCTACTCAAGGAAAGTGTGAGTAGGATTCAAGTAAGTAGCCATTTGATGGATTGGTTATACTGGATGGATCATATCGCATGATTGTATATATATCTTCAGTAGGTGGATGGTTATCATCAGGATTTGAAGCCCGAGGCGAAGGCCCTAAGATCCCAATGGTCCGCTTCCATAAGTAAGTTCAATCAGTAGTCAAGTTTTTTAGTCAAAGTCATTTTTTGTTTCAGTTAGTCATTTGAGTGTCTATTGTTTTATTTTTGACTCCATTGCCCAATGAATGAGGCTACTTGGTCTATGGTGTTCTTGAAACCTCCTAAAATATTTTCCATCCCTAGCTGGAGCCAATGTTAGTGTCTTAATGTTCAGTGATCAAATACACTCTTTCAGGTTTACTTGGTAGTGGTCCTAGGTCAAAATTTTATGTTTTCAAATCAATTGTCAAATACAATTTTTTTCATTGAATGTTGTCTGGGTCTGAAATGATATTCCCTTCACTTCAATCATGGTCACCATCATTTTTAATTTCATGTCTTCCATTATCACCTAGGGTATTATATCAGTCAACATACCTCCATCTAGTATATGGTGTAGGTTTACTTTGTTTCGCCCCCATAATGTCCAATCATGTCATGTAAGAAGGCAAGAAAGAGTCATTTTCATTATACAAATCATATTCATCAGGAGTTAGCAAAGATAGGTAATAAAACAAAGGCAAATTTTCTTTTTTCAAGAAGTAAGCTACATGGTCAAAAGAGCTCCTCTCTCATGATCACAACTCTCCATAGCCAATCAAAGATTAGAAGTTTACTACTTTTTTGCCTTTCAAGATCCAAGAAACCATCAAAAGGGTCATTTCAGCATTTCTCAAGTTTCATAGGCTTCTAATTCAGTAAATGATCATCCCTCGCCTTTCATTCCGCTCAATTTCTTCAGCAAATGGTGGATTCCCTCTTCTAGGGTTTTCAACTACATTTTTGGTTTCATTGATGTTTAGATTGATTCAGCAAGAAAACCCCTAGTTTCATCATCTATTAACCTTCACACATGACTCATATACCTTACCAAGTCATTCCATATCATGGATATCTCTCATTTCTCCTATTTTCACTCAAACTGTTATCCTCACTACGCTTTTGCAGAGATACTAGGTTAAATTTGTGTGTAGGGCCTTTTGACCTCTTTCCCTTATCCATTTCCAACAATTCCACCTATATTGTGTTCCTAACATATTACCCTATCTCCCCTAATTTTTTCATATTTTTCCCTAACTCTTATCCCATCCATTTCCCTCCCTAAACTTGTTGCTCCAATTTCCCCTGTTTTCCTAGCTTTCATCTTTCCTTTCCTTCATATCAAGCTAGGGTTTCTTTTTGCTGAAAAAAATCATGGAAGTTAATAAGAGAAAGTATAATAAGGGAGGTCATCATTCCAGGTTTGAGCCAACTCAAACCCATGGCATCATTTTCAGAGTTTTTTGATCAAGCTAGGGTTTACATTGCACACAAGGATAGTCCTACTTCAAATTTACTTTCTGAAGTAATGAAGATGAATTCAACAAAAGTGAAAGAGGTTTTTGTCAATCATAGACCAACGAAAAAAAAAATCCTTCAGTTTATGCATAGGTGTTATGATTTGAGATAAATTCCAAAAATACATTTTCTCTAGGTCATTTTCTGCACTTTTGGCCAAGATGTCTTCAAGTCAATTTTTCAGGGGTTTGGAGCAGGGGTTTGTTGTGCTTGATGACTCCATTGTGTAGCAGACATCCTGATATTTCCAAACATACCATTTGTAGCCCAAACCTCTTCTGTAAAGGCCTCCAAACCCAATCTCAAAGTGGCATGACAATTCTGCTGAGAGTGTGCTACGCTTCTGTAAATTTTAGTGGCCAACTTCAAACTTGGATTTGAGAAAATGGGAAAGTATTTTGGAAAACTAGAAGAGGTTTTTGTTCATAAAATACCAAAGAACACAAAATATATCACGTTTTCAAAAAAAAATTATGGTTATAGAAATATTGATCCATCTTTAAGCCCTATGTTTGCAGATTTTTTTTTGAAAAATTATGGATTTTTGGTAATTTTGACAATTTTGGTTGTGCAGAAGTGTCGCACAAAGGCGTGACGCTTTTTCTAAGAGACTAAAAAAGAGGAAATTTTCACATGGATGGATAGATCCTACCTTATACTTTACATATATGGTCTCAATTTTTCATGACACCCTTTAGTTTTGGAGAAAAACGTAAAAAATAGCCTCTTTTTCATGCTTCTGCCACTGATTTTCTTGTGCGCGGCGCTTTTGGAGTAAGGTTGGGAGAATGGATTTTCGAAGGCCTTCCAGGAGGTATTTTCTTAGTTTCAAGGTTGGGATGGAAAGAGGACACATAGGGATACCTAGCCCAATATTTACATTTGTAGATGGATGCCTTAAGGTCAGCCAAAATCACCCTCAAAGTGGTGTGACGTTTCTGCTGGGAGGCGCGACACTTTTGCTAATTGGCGTGATGCTTCTGTCCTGGATTCCTTTGGGAAAGTTTTCAAGCCAAAATACTCCAAATTTCAAGGTTGCAGTGGTCCTATGAGGTTTCTTTTAGATAAGAGAGTTTTTTTTTCCTCTCATTGTTGAGGAATCATGTAATTAATCGAGACAAACACTCTTAATTTTTAGCTAAATTTGGGGGGACTATTTCTAACTACCCTAGAAACTAGGAAATGACTCATATGGTGTATTTATGAAGTGTTTTGGATCATATTTCGACCCAATGAGGTGGAATCTCTTCTATTTTATATATGTAGTCCAACTCAAGTCATTTTAGAGTTTGGATTTGTTATTTTCAGTGTGGATCTATTGTACAAACTTTTTTCAGTGAAATCAAAGACATGTTGCAGCTATAATCTTGGGACTCCAGTGGTATGCTTATGATTATTGTTTTTTCTCTGTAACCTCATCAAATTGAATGTTATGTTTTCTTGCCATCATATGAATGCTTATATATGTTTATCTTATGAGTCTATGAACATAAATCTTGCTTTCCATGCTTTGTTTTATAAGATTTTCATAAATTTGTTTATACTCTTCTAATGAATGAATTCATTTAGCATGATCATTATGACTCTCTTTCTCTTTTAAAACCCTAAACACAATGACAAACTAAGTATTTTCTTAAGTATACCTACCTCTCCTCATCTTCATCTTTTCAACTGAACCTTTGAAATCAAACCTAAAACATAGACCTAATTCCTTGATTGTTATTCTTATCTAGAAAAAACTAAAAACAAACAAAACCATAATTTACTGAGCATTATAACTAGCCTAAGGTCATTACATATCCAGTCATCTCATTGGTTGTAAAAGTGACATTGAGAGATCCCTCTCTAGTTTTGGTAGGGCTAGCTACCAGAACTAAAGATTGGTTTGAGGTTACCTCATTCAGTTCCATTCTCAGCCTTAGGAAATGGGGGGAGTGATAACACCCAATATGAAGTCCCAACTAGACCCCACACCATTTGGAGTAGGATTCCCAGCACCGGGGTGTTAATGATATACCTTTCTTTGCAAAACACATAGAGTGGTGCACGGTTTCTTTGGTGAGAACAAATGTGTGACCTTGCCGAGATTCAATTTCAATGCATGATGGTTCCAACACACGAAGGTAAAAGGAATTGAACCCCTTGGAAGCCTATAATAGTACGCATCTTGGAAGGAACACAAGAGAAAAATGACATCACATGAACTAACAAGCGGAATAGTCCACAAGTTAAGGTGATGGATTAATACCTAAACATGCATCCAACAAGCTTCATACAAATGCAAAAGAAATAATTAATAAGCATATGCATAAGTTAAATAACATATATTTCAAATACAAGAGTAGTACTACTATATCCACAACATATGCATGAAAGTGTGTCATCTATGATTTTTATTAAAAGTGATAGTTCCAATCATACATACAACATTTGACAAGCCACTAGCCCCAATAATGGAACGTGAAGTGTACAACACCTGCTCCTCCAAAGAAGTATACTCCCTCTACGCTACGGAGAAGCCAAGGCTCACACAAAACTCCCAATCTCTTCCTAAGCCTAATCCTAGAAAAAATATTGGCTCCCAAAATCCCTCTAAATGAGTTATGAGGATATATTTATAACAAAGGGGGCTGACTCTTAGCATGCCCCCTTTGTGACTCTTGGAATCCCCTCATGAATCTTCAATTTCTTTACAAAATAACTCATTACATTACAATATGACTCTTCACATTCCAATATAGACACTTGGAATTTCACTTTTACAATAATTACAAATAATAGGGTAATACCCATACAAGAAAAAATAGGGTAGAGACAACTTGATAGCCTAACAAGACAAAATAATATGAATTTTGAGTTTCGGTGAAATCTAGCATGGCATCTTCTACTTAATGATTTTCATTCACATATTGATTCCAAGATTGTTATTGTGCTATGGTCTCCCCAAACTGCGTGATGTTGTCAGGATGGAAGTGAACTCTTGCCACCATAGCATATGGCTATATGGTTTGGAACTAGTCGCAACTTCTTTCTCAAGAAGGCGCAGCATTGTTCTGATCTTGACCGAACCACCGATGTACTTCTTCATGTTCTATCTACTCAACTCTAAGTCTTCCTAGGTGGTGATCTATTTCAACTGCTCCAAGTACTAATAAATCTCTTTCCTGACTATACATTTATGTTTATCCTCACTGAGTGTGTCGATTTATGGGATCTTGTGGGTTCTCACCATAAAATCCAAATTGTTATATATTCGTATATATGAGGCCTGAATATTTCCAATGAAGGAGGTGAGTTTCTTTTTGTTCTGGATCAACATTCAAACTCTCGCTTTCTCCAACTCCGCCTGTGGCTTCATTTTCTTCACCAGGGTAAGCGGTGCCCCCTTGTACCACATTTTCCAATCATGCACAATGGTGATGTCAACTTGCACATTCAGGCGAATCTTGAAAAACTCTCTGATATACCATTGCAAGTCATGTAAGTGTACAAATACCTTATGTACGGTCATGAGATCCTCAAAGAGGTCCCGCATAGTGTCTCCAAGTGTGGATACTTTAGCAAGTAGCATTGATCTAATCTCCTCCAAGTAGACTTGTGCAGAAGGTGCATCCTGCGTTGTTGCGGGGCGCTGTTCAATCTCTTTCCGGGAAGCCTATATATTCCATAAAAATTGTTCATTCTAGGTTTTCAAGTACTGAGTATCATATTTCACTGCACCTACAAAGGAAAAGTGTGCTTCAGCAATAATATTTGGATTCTTGCTAGTGTCCACCACTATCACCCTTTCTCTCATAAATGCATCTGATGCATGATCATTTTTAAAGTGATTTCTCACTGCTTGTACAATCATCTTTTGCAGTTCATCATAGTACATATTATACACATCCATCACCATATCATCATCAAGGGGAACTATCTCCCCTTCCTCGCTTGGGGTTGGATTTGCAACTAGAGGTGGTGGAGTCTGAATGGCGACCTGTGGTGCACTAGGAATCATGTCCACATCTTCATCAAGTGGCTCTGGCTCCAAATCCATATTTCAAACTTCAATCAACTCCTCAATATACTGAGAAAGCTCTCAATCCAGCATTTATTCGATCTATCCCTCTGTTTTTTGTTGGATTTTTTCTCGCTCTTCGACTTGAATATGTCATGTTTCTTCTCCTTTCACACCTTTCATTCCTTCTTCTTCCTTCTTCTACTTATCCTCGTGTTCTCTCCTTCTTAGCTCTCATTCTTCCCTTAGCTCTTATTCTTCTCTTTGCACTCTCATCTCTGCTTCCTCCAAGATTTTCTTCTCTCTCTTCCTCCACTCTGATATCTATAGCCTATGTTTCCTCTTTGCTTCTACTTCCAAATCTACTTGTGTAAGGATGGGATCTACTTACATCTTCCAGCTTTGTTCTTCCTTTGCACTGTCAAAAACCTTCCTCTTTCCCTTATCTTGTATTTGGTTTCTATCTTTTGTTGATTTTTCTTCTAGATATGTTGTCCTCTGTGGATTAGCCTGTGAAGGCCCAGATGTACTGATCAGTTTGTGTGGTCTGGAGGAATTATAGCAGTTCTTCCATGGTTCCTCCTTTGGCCACTAAAATTCCCCGCTAACCCAGTTGTAGTAGATTTTTTCACAGTGGTCTTTGCAAATTCCCCTAGGATCATACGGACTAAACTATTTTATACCAAAATCAAACTTCACTATGGCTTTCACTTTGGTATCTACAACTTTGAAATTTTTATTCTTCCTGTGCATTTTTCCTGAAAACCCTATGGCGAGATAGTATGATAATTCTTGAAATACAAGTTGCTTCGTGGCTTACCTTGGAAAAATATGTGATGTCTTCTGCCCAATGAACATTCTAATCAATGTTCCATCTGGTAAGGCAAACCAACCTGCAATCTTTGACATTGCCTCCATCGCTCCTTGTGACATGAAAGGCGGGTACTCCTGAAAGATAAGCTTGTATAACAGGATGATGAAGTGATCAGTTAGCTACTTCATAACTCCTTGATGGCTACAATCCAAAAGTTGCTTACAATAGATATGCATAGAAATTTCTCTCATTTTCCATGTCTAGTTCATGCCAGGAAACTGATTATGTGCACAAATTGCATCCGGTAAGTATCCAGACATAAAAAATTGTGCTTGCTCGCCCTTGGTAGAATCTTGGGCTTGTGCTACATGGGCTCTCAGCTGATGAGCCAATATATCTTACTAGTTGAACGGCTTACCCTTGTTCACCACCTGGTTCAAAAAGATATTCCAACCCTCAAGAAAGGTCTTTGTTCTCAACTGATCATATATTCTATAATCTATGATGATAAAGATCGGGTAGGCCTTCCTGAGTGACTTTTTCTTGTATCTGTGGGTGGGTGTTTGTCAAAACTTGGATGGCTACTTCACCCATATTTTGAAAATATCCCTTGTGTTCATGTACCTGTAGGTGGCATAGAATAATGATTTTATTTTCTTTACTGGCTCAAGAATATGATACGTGTGTTGATAATATTCTTCCAGAAATGTCAATATTTTTTCCATTGGTGTTTCTAAATGTCATAGTCTTCTTATCAGTGTGTGAGACAACCAAGATAATCACATCTGCACATGGGAAGTCTGAATACCTGAATGCAACCCTGTATATTATTGACTATTGGATGCAGAGATAAACCTATCATTCTTCTAAATATGCCCCAAAATCCTTTGCAAAATGATCTTTAATTTGCTATGTCAAATTTGATTCCTTTTCTATAAACAGATGAGTATCTGCATATACTAGCAAGTTAACTGGCACTTTCTCAACTTCTTCCCCAGTACTTCTTTCAGTGGTTCCTTTTGAAGTAGCTCTCTTGGGTTCCATGGTAATAGTGACTATTGGAGATGTGCTCAACAAATTTTGTACCTTTGGGACAGAAAAGACACTCACAACAAGAAAACATCAGTCTTAAGAAAATCTACTTTCAAGGCATGTTCAAGCAGTAAAATGAGCATCCTACGGGAAGTATTGTGCAATTTTCACTGAAAATATGGGTTAGATGCATGTGGGAACTACACGCTACGTAGTCCTAGCAGTCAGGGTCGAAGCTTGTGGCTTGAGACTGTGCAATGTTCATTTCATCCTAGGCAGTGATGTGGGAGATATTGTGCATTGTGCAGTCTCAATGGCCAGGGATGCAGACTGGGCCCAAAAACTATGCAATGCATAGTTGGGCTAGCCTATACTAGGACCTGCACTATTCTAGAGGCCAAGCTCTTGGGTTGATCCTTAGAATTTCATAGTGCCCAGCTGGGAAAAGTGAAAACTGGCCAATGAAATGGTAGATCATCCCAAGTGAAGTGTGAAAAATAAGCAGAAATGAGAGATATTTTTTTCCTAAGTGAAATTTGACTAAATGTGAATGAAACAAGACATGTCGAGTGCAGAAATTGAATAGACTGGAAGAAATCCAAATCAGTGAGGAGAGTTGTCGCAATAGCGACCATCAGTGAAAAAACAAGAAATCGATGGGACAATTTTGAAAGGAAAATGATAAGTTGAAAAAACCCTTCTACAAGATAAAGAAAGTTGAAATTCCAGCATGCATGCAAAGAAATAATAAAAACAACACTCACACAAGCCAAACGACAAAAGGCAACAAAAATCGATAAAGGTGAAACTCACCTAGACACTCTTAGAGCTTTCTTTCTTCTTGGTTTGGGGAGGGGAATTCTATTGCATGGTCTACCTTTTTGGTTTATGGAATTATGGTCTTGCATTTACAAGCCCTCACAAGAATTTGGAGCTAGTAGTTGGAGGGGATCTAGGTACGGTGTGATTTTTCTTCAACTTCAAGGATATTCATGTCTATATGATTTAGTTGTGGGTGCTAATTTACATTCACTTGTCATCGGATGCATTCCTTCTTTATGGCAATAGATATTTGGGTTTTAGGGTTTACTCACATATCTTTGTGTGTTTTCCTTCTACCTTGATGGGTGTGGTATTAACCTAGTTGGAATAGTTATTGTTGAATGGAGGAGTCTAGTGTTAACATGTACTAGTAACTCCGTAGATAAACAGGGTAGCTTTGGTCAGGTGTTTACTCCATAAAGAGAGGTGTGGGCTTGATATCGGGGCAATTTCATGGATGGATCTAGGGTATTTGAGGTGTTTTTGAACCATTATGTTGTGTCAGAGCAAGTGTGTGTATTGCAAGCATGTTCGATTTGGGTTAACAATTTTTAGACAATGAGGCATAACACGAAGGGAGTTAGGACTGCAAGGGAAACAAGTAGAGCTCAGAGGGAAAGCTACAGTGGTAGGGGTACAAGGAATAATGGAAGAAAAGTTAAAGGAGGATGTGGCCTTTAAATAGGACCCTTATCTTGGCCATTTCGATCTCCCTCCCCCTTTTGATTCTTTAGACTCCTAGATGTGGCACATCATCCTTATTTTGGAACAACTGGAATAGGACTGACATGATGAATGAAACAAAATTATAAGCTTCATGAATGATATGAAACAAAACTAATGGAATATGTTAGATCATATGGATTCATTTTAACGAGTTCAACAAAGATTGGTGGAGCACATGGAACACATGGAGGAACAGATTACGAACTTAGAGTTTCATTTTCATGGTGATTGTAGGTCTCCAGATCCTCTGGGGCAAGTATCTGGTATTCTTACATAGGAAAATCCTTTCATTCCCTAATGTTGGTGGGTTGTCTCTTTATATTAGAGGCATTTTGGTCACTTTGGTCATTTTTTTTGGATTATCAGTGAAATTTGTCACTTTCTAATTATTTTTTGTGTTTCCCTTCTGGCCAAAAAATCTGGTAGGAGTGAGGCCAAAAGATTAGTATATTTTGGACAAAAATGTTGTAACCCTTGGCAGAATTAATAGAAAATCTTTTACCGAAAAAAAATTAATTAATTAATTAAGTTATCTCATTACTAGAGTTTTTGGGATCATGAAGGTTAATAAATGATGATGAAGTATAACCATAAGTTTCAATTGTGCATTTATTTCATTAATTTGAAGCAAAATTGGTTGAATCAATAAATGCATATTTTCCCATTAAAATGTCACCACTAAACTAGCAACAAAATTTATTAGAAAATTAAAATATTACAATCATATGTACATTAAAAATTAGAAACAAAAATTGAATTACTAAAAAAAAAAAAAAATTTAAAATAACTAGAGCTAAATATAACATGTGCAACAAAAGAATAATAATATTTACATGAAATCTTGCGCAAAAATATTCCTCTAAATAATGTTATAGTTTGTATTGATAATTACAATGATTTTTGTGAAAGGTTGGAAATAAATTTACAGATGAGTGAAGATCATGTGAAAATATTTTTGGAAGGATCGTAATGTAATTGATTTCAAGGATTTGAGCAAGATCATGGGAACCTAACATAACCATTAGTCGAAACCGAAGTGTCTCATTAATTTGAAAAGTCTCCAAAAATTCATATGTAGAACAATCAACTTGTGGTGAATCTGTAAGATCAAATAATGCATAAGGATTGTCATCCTTCAATGTACAAGATAAATTATTATTAATAAAATGAAAACTTTTAACATTATTTAATTAATTAAAATTTTCAATCTCACCTAGCTAATTACTTGAAGAATAAGATTCTTCATCAATTGTAAATATAAATAAATCTTTAGAAAACTATTTGAAAAATGTATTCGCTACAAAAATTTGTTCTTCCCATATAAAAGGTTGAAAGGCCTTGAATTCATGGGAAGAAAATATCTCATTAATGTCATCTTGTACTTGACCAAATTTTCGTTCTAGGGAATGAAAACCTATAGGATCAGTAATATTTTCCTGAGAATTATATATGTTAAATAAATCAAGAATGAATAATGGGTACAATATGAAATAAATTAAAATACATCTCGTGAATCAGTATCCTTCATGTCTTATTTAAATTCTTCTTCTCTTATAGTTAACTAATCAACTTTAATCATATTCTCTACCAGAAAACTTAAACAAGAAACATTAATTAAAATACTATCATTTTTTTTTTCAAAGCAGTTGGCAGGAGGTTGTCGGTTAGGTCAGAAGTTGCAGGTCCCAATTCCGTAGGCCTGCGGTGCTCCAGCATCTGCCCATTAACCCCCTATTGGATGGTCTTGGAGTGCATGCGCCCCTGATGGTTCTACTCTAACCCTGAGTGTGCTTGGCATTCCCAAAGTTCGGTGTGGTTGAGCATTTTCTTGGGCTGGCTAGTCACGCCCATGGCTATGCCCTCCTAGGAGGTTCTCTCCCCTTAAGATATTGTGGATTTCAACACGTTGGTGGAAGCTGCTCCGCGTTTCTGAAAACGTGGGTCGTCCAAATTCGTTAAGTGTTCTAAGGAGATCCCCAAGTTTTGAATTTGTGTTCCACAAGCCTGCTCCCGTGCTCTCCAACTTGCGGAGAGGGGCTTGATAGGCCAATTCATGTGCCTTTGGCCTTCCCATCACATGATAAAATCATGGATGGAGAAGAACTGGAGGCCCCTAATCAAAGGAGTCATCATATCATCATTTTGTGGGAATGGTTTCTTTAACTTCTGCTTTGACAATAATCTTGACAGGGACCTAGTCTTTTGGAGTGGTCCTTATTTCATGGGTGCTCACGGGTTGTACCTAGACCGTTGGAGCCTGATTTTCAACCTGGAGTGTGATGTCCCTTCTTCTTTCCTGGTCTGGGTGAAACCTCCTTACCTCCCCCTCCACTGTTGGAATGATGAAACTTTCAGGTTGATTGGTAACTCCCTTAGAAAATACATAGACTACTCTGAGCCAAAGGATGGCCTCTTCTCCTGTGCTCAGATTTTTCTGGATGTGGACCTTGAAAAGGACCTCCTGATAGTTTTTACTCTTTGTATGGATAGCTGGTCCCATATTTAGTAAGTGGACTATGACCAACTACCTTTCAAGTGCAATTTATTTCACGAATATGGACACTTTTCCAAAAACTGCCCCAAGCACCAGGAGGCTCCAGTGCCACTTGGAGAAGAACCGAAAAAACAATGGTAGTAGGTTAAAAGAAGAAAAAAATCTCATTATCCTCATCATTCGAGCCCTTCTAAGACCCCTTTGACCCCTAAGGGTGCCCCCCCCCCCCCCCCCTCAAGAGGGGTTTTCTTTGGCCCAGGGGTTGGATTTGGAGAACCCCTTCAACATGTTAGTTTCTGCTCTAGATTCAGTAGAGGTGGTTTCTGAAATTTTTGGTGTGACTACTCCCCTATGTTTGGTTTCTCATAAATCCCTTAGCACTCTGCAGGGCCCTGAAATTCAGCCCTCCAGAACTCTAAATCTGGCGAACACAAGTCTCGAATCATCAAGTAGTTATGAAGAATCTTCTTCAGAGGAATAAAGAGAAGAAGGCTTCCAATCATCAAAAGAAGGTCTAGGTACTTCAACGCACCCTAGCTCTGTGGAAGATACCCTGGAAATAGCAAGAAAAAATAAGGCATGTGGAAAATACCTAGGAGAAAGACAAATAAGGAAATCAAACATGAAAAAACAGAAAAATACAATGAACTTGGGTTCCAACACACCATCCCTCAACAGCTATCTAGAGCCAGAAACAAAGGAGGAGGACGCAAAAAAGGAAAGAACATGGGCCCTAGCAAGGGGTCAGGTAACCCAAAAAAGTAATTAATGAATATAATCTCTTGGAACTATAAGGGGCTCAAAACGGAAAAGAGATTAAGGGAAAGAAAATATTTGATCAAAAAAGACCTAGCCATCACACTTTTGCAAGATATAAAGCTATATGAACAGAATCTTCACTCATCCCATGACAATATTTGGGGAAAAATTAATATCTATATTGTAAGTTCGTGAAGAGCCTCAGGAGGATTTTGCACACTGTGGAATATGATGAAACTTAAACTGGTAAGCTCAACTAAATCGACTCATTGGATTGCAATCTCCTTTACTCACACTAATCTTAAGCATCATTTCACTATTATAAATGTGTACATTCCTACTCACTTTCGAGAAAAGAAAGATTTTTGGAAATATATGATGGAGCTCAAAGACTCTAAGTATGGGGAAAATTTTATCCTTGGTGGATATTTCAATACTACCTTGAGTCAAAACAAGAAGAGGGGTAGTACTTCGGTCCAGGATGCTTTCCAGGAAAGCATGGAGGACTTAATGTTGTCCCTAAATATTTTCGACGTTAAACCATGGAAGTTCCTTTATACTTGGAAAAACAAGAGAGTGGGTTTGGGGCACATTGACACTATACTTGACAGATATCTTGTTTCTGATAACCTTCTTACTCTCAACATCTACCTAGAATACTTCGTCCTCCCCTAGGCGGGGTCTGACCATCGTCCTATTAGCCTTCTAATGTCCTTACCTCAAGACCTCGACCCTATCAATTTTAGGTTTTCTCCTCTGTGGTTGGAGTCCCAGTATTTCATGGATTTGGTGACCCTCTCTTAGGCAGATTGGGTGGAGGGCAGTCTAATCACCATCTGGGAAAAGAAAATCTGCAGATTTAAAACATATATTTAAAAATGGACTAAGTAAATATATTCTAGGGAGCATTAAAACCATGAAAGAAAATTTGGCTGCTATCCAAGGAAATATGGAAAAGAATGAGGCCAATGTCTCGAATTTCTAGAAGGAAGTAGAAAATTCCAAATCCCTTCACTCGAACCTAAGGAAAGAGGATGAATACTGGCGGCTTAAGTCAAGGAATAATTGGCTAAGGGAAGGGTATAGAAACACAAAATTCTTTCATAAACAAGCCAAATTTAGAGAATAAAAAATATATATATCACATATAAGCCATGGAGGGAAATCTATTGATAGCTTTGAGGAACTTAAGGGAGTTTTTATTGAGAATGTTGGAAAACTTTATACTAGTGGCCCCAAAGTGGAAGCAAAGGATGAGGATTTTTTCCTCGACTCTATCTCGAAAGTAATCACAGAGGAGATGAACCTAAAACTTACTCTCCCCCCTACGAAAGACGAAATAAAGAGAGTGACCTTATCCTTATCTCCGGAAAAATCCTTAGGGTCAGATGGTTTCACCGCTTTCTTCTACCACTTTTTCTTGGATGTAATCCAGAAATATTTATGCAGAATGGTGGGTTATTACTTTAAGAATTTTGTAATGGGAGGGGGTATTATTCCTATTTCTTAGCCCTGATTCCTAAAGAGTCCAATCTCTCCTCCTTTGCAATACTCAGACCTATTTCACTCTGAAACGTCTCCTATAAAATCTTCTCAAAAATCCTGGCTCTTAGACTCAAGCCCTTGTTGCCTCTCATGATATCCGACAACCAAGGGGGGTTTGTGTTGGGGAGACAAATATTTGATAATATTATCCTCATCCAAGAGGTGATTGACTCAAGCTAGAGAATAGGGGATGAAGGCATGGTAATTGAGTTGGACATGGTGAATGCCTTCGATAGGGTTAAGCACAAGTTCCTTTGGAAGATCCTCAAGAAAATGGGAATGGGGGAAAAAATCATAAGATGGATCAAATTTGTATCTCCTCTCCTTTGATTTCCCCATTGGTCAATGGTATAGTGGTTGGGCTCTTCAAAGCCTCTAGGGGGCTGCAACAAAGGTGGACCCTTTACCCTTTCTTACACATCATCATGGCTGAAGCTATGAGTCACAAATTAGAACAGGAAATAACCTCAATGAATCTCCTTGGAATTAGGTACAAGGAAGGGATAAGATGCATAAACCATGACCAATTTGCAAATGATACTATCTTATTAGGAGGATATTTGTCAATTATTTCCAAAATATTCAAAAGGAACTTGGACATATTTCTAAAGGCCTCCGGGGGGGGGATAAAAATGACATCAAGATTCACATTTACAGTTGGAACATATCAAGCCAGAGGGGGAAAAAATAGAGGATATTCTTGGATTTAAATCAGTGAGAGGTTGGAAGGAATTCAGATACCTAAGAATTCCAATATCACTTAGAAGAGAAGGCCCCAAAGCCTAGAAAAAAGTTACAAACAAGATAAAATAAAAAATTATGACCTGAGGTGGCATTTGGCTCAACACTGCATGCAGAACTATACTAGTGAAGTTGGTTTTGTCGGTCATCCCCATTTATCAATTCTCGGCACTACGAGCTCTAAAATATGTCTTGCAACAACTATGGATGTACATAAGGAAATTTTTGTGGGAAGGTGGGAAGGTTAATACCAAAAAATATGACTTGGTGAATTGGAAAACGGTTAGAGCCCCAAAGAAAAATGGTGGCATGGGGATCAGAGAACTAGAGATGACTAATGTTGCATTGGGGGTAAAAATTTACTGGAATATGATTGTTTCACCAAATATGTGCTGGACGCAAGTGATCAGAGAAAAGTACTTCCCCCAGCATGAGGTGGGTGAAGGGAATGTTTTGGAATCCCACATTGGGGCTCTCATCAGAGCTACTTCGAATATAATAAAGGAAAGCCTCAGCAAAGTCCTATGTAAAGGAGACACAATAGACATATTAAAAGACTCCATCATGGGGAAAATCTCCTTGGATCAATACATGGACCTGTGGTACCTCCATGTCCTGTTGAGGCCAAGAGGAGTGGTAAAATTGGAAAAAATATCGGATTGGGACCAGAATGGTAAATGGAAGTGATGGAAGCTCAAGAACATTCCAAAGGATCTTAACAATCAAATTAATAATCTCATTAAGAAACTAAGAGGATGTTCCCCTGTTGATCTAATTGCAGATGACAGTTGGAGTTAGATGAATGGTAAATAGTCAGTCAGAAAAGGATATGAACATCTGCTCTCCCAAGCTCAAGTCCCCCCAAAAGCACCTATTTGGAATCAAATATGGAACCCAAAAGCAATCCCAAAAGTAAATTTATTTTGTTGGGTTCTATCTCACAAAAAAATATTAACTACTAAAAACCTTCAAAAACGGGGCCAAATAGGCCCCTCAAGATTCCCTCTATGTGAAAAGGCGGAAGAATCTATACAACACCTCTTTTTGCAGTTCAATACAACCAAGCAGGTCTAGGCGGGGGCACTGGGGTCTCTATTTAGCAAGGTCAAGTGGCCTTCTAACATTCTCTTATTTTTCCACTGATGGCCCAAGTCTCACTCGAGCTCCCTTCAAACCAAATATTCCTTCCAAAACATTTTTTCGGCCCTCCCCAAGTATATAAGCTAGAAATTATGGCTGATGAGGAACAAGGATATCTTCCGGATGGAAATACCTTCCGCCATTTTTGGATACTTTAATGCCATTTCGCAATGCATGGAGGTGCATAGGCTGGAGCTAGATCACTCATTAGATCAGGAGGAATCAGATTGGATGAGCAGGTGGATCATCCCCCTACCCAAAAACTCAAAAGAAAAGAGATCACGATCGATACTCAGTGGGTTCTCATATTTTCCTACACAAAAAAGGATGAGTGGTTTAGAAATTCATGGATTTGGACTCTGCGATTTGATGGGGCTTCAAAAGGAAATTTTGGGGTGGTAGGAGGAGGATGGATTCTCATAAATCTCGATGGAAACATCGAAGATAGGTATTCTTGGAGTTTATTCTAGAAAAAAAACAACCAAAATGAGGCCTAGGGGCTTATCTTTGGAGTGAATATGGCCATCACTAAAGGAATCAAGAAGCTCTAAATCCTCAGATACTCCATGATAATAATAAACCATATGAGAAAGAATACCCCTGCTAAAAATAATCTCCTAAAACAAGTCATCCAGAGAAACCAAGGAATGACCCCTCTATTGGATGAAGTAATTTTCTACCATATTCTTAGGGGAAACAACAAATAGGTATACAAACAAGCCAATCTAGCTTATAGAATCAAAGAAGAAGCCACTGTGGTTAATGGAATTGAAGGTTACCTATGTATTCCATAACTATGACTAAGAATCCTAAGGCAAAGATAATTTCTAAACATACCAATGGTAATATGGATAGCTACTTAGACCCATTGGGAGTGTCTGACTGTATTTTAATCCCTCTCCCCTAGCATCCTCCAGAGCCCTCTTCCCCCTTCCTCCCTTTCCCTCCCTCCCTCCCCCCCCCATCCTTCGGATAATTGGTCTACCTTTTTCTTTTGGCCATCTCGTTGGCCCCCTCTCCCCCTTCTCCCTAACCCTTTGCTCCCTATCCTCCCCTTCCCATACCCCCTCCCCTGCCCTCCCCCCTTACACCCCCCCCCCCTTCCTCCTCCCCCTTACCCATCCAAGTTGGCACAACTGGCACTTCCTCCTGCCCTCCAATAGGTAGTCACATCTTGGATGTCCCCTTGATTTAATAATTACTCAAATTATTATCATTCTTAACTACCCCTTCCTCGCTCTTGGCTCATGTGGCATGCCATATATAGAAATAACTCTACAACGTGGCATCATGCAGCTCAACCGACCTCCACCGGGTCCCTGCAACATCTCAGGCATGTGTCTCCAGAGCCCCAGCCTTAATATCTATTGCACACACCGACATTTTGGTAGCTTTTTCGTGGGAATGGTGAATCCGTGGGGGAAGAATTTACTCCCCGGACTCTAGAAAATGTAGGAGGAGTTTGGGAAGAAGCTGAAAAGGGAGTTACAAGAAGTTGTGAAAGGTAATAATGGATCAACATTGGGAATCCAACAACACTATTATTTTGATGTCATTCCTCCTTCGTTGTTACACCGTAGGTGGTTATACAAGCGATAACAGTTTGAGTAAAATCAGAAAGCCTCTCGCAGGGGAATTTGAGGAATCCTTGGCTCTGTCCCTGCGTTTGCGGCCGGTGGTTAAGAGAAGGGATAACGCTCTAAGTGCCATCATTGTTGGTGGGTTGTGTTTGGTTGGATGTGCTCTGGGGGCTCTCTCTACTTCTTGGAGGCCTCTAGGTACATTCAGATGAGAATAGAACCTAGGGAATTGGAGGTGAGCATCTGATGAATAACCTATCTATGGGAATTGAGGTGGCCTGTAAGGCCCTGTGCACTAGCTTATGTGTTTGTTTTTTTTTTCTTCTGGTGTTTCGAGTCTTTTAGGAGGTTTGCGTCCATTTGTGCTCTTGTGCCTGTGACATTTGAGGTTATCAAGAGAAGTGGTAACATTCAACGTGTTGGTAGTGTTGGTGGGTTGTATGTTTGGTTGGATGTGCTCTGGGGGCTCTCTGTACTACTTGGATGCCTCTGGGTTAATTCAACCAAGAATAGAACCTGGGGAATTGGCGGTGATCGTCCGATGAATTACCTGTCTGTGGGAACTGAGGTGGCCTGGAAGGCCCTATGCACTGGATTATGTGTCTATTATGTTTTCTTCTTGTGTTTTGGGTCTTTTATAAGGTCTTCTCTTTGGAGGCCTATGGACTTCTCAACTGGCCTATGGGTTTCTCTTTTGAAGCCTATGGGCTTCTCAACTAGAAGACATCCTTGGAGGTATTTTATCAGGTTGTCGGCTAGTCGAGGTGTGTGTATTTGGTCGTCAGTCATCCTGGGTCTGGAAATATCAGTGGAAATGTTATCTCTGCTACAGAGAGCTCAAGCTCGGGCTCCTAGGGCCTCCACGGATCCAGGACTAGGAGTGTTAGTGTTGAATGGGCTCATGGAACTAGTAGCAGCAAGTTGAATTATGAGGTATGTGCCCTGGAACATGGAGAATTTAGAAACAGAATTTTTGTGTTGCAAATGTGTGTGCACCAGCACCACAAGGATGCCATAGAGATCGAGGAACAACAACTTGAAGAAAAGGAGAAAATATAAAGGCTGGAAGAAGAATTTGAAGCCCTTGGGATAGAGATTGACGAGTTGAAGCTAAATTTGGCAGACAACTGCAAGAAGGAGGAGGAGGAGGTTCCAAATCCGTTGGACCTCAACTCTCCAGCTCCAATGGAGGAATAAACATCCCTTCAGCACCATCTAATTTTTTAAATATGTCTAATCATACATTTATATATCTCATGTCGCAGTTCTGTAATTTTTTTAGTAACAGGAAAATAGTGTTGAATTTTGATAATGGGGTGGTTGGTGAAAAAAATTGCATAAGAGCTAGCCCAAATGTAACATCCGCAGCCATGGAAATACTCAGGGTTTTGATGTAAAAATACCGCTTTGTTATCGCGTGTGGGTGCACTTTAATACAAAATATATGTACTATTTTTTATTTTATATATAAATATATATATATTAAAAAAAAAATACTATCATGTTCATGATCAAAAGATGGAAGTAAGAGCACATCACTAGATCTTTCGAAATGAGGAGATTCAATACTTTTTTCTAGTGGAGCATTAGTAGAATAATGAATCATAGAATTCTCTAGAAATTGGTCTTGAATCTAATCAGTTGAACTATGAGAGGATTTTTCAATGTTATGAACACAGATTTTGGATTGAAAATTTTCTATGTTTGAGCAAAATGTTAGAATTTTTGGAATTATACAACTTCCTTTGTCCTTATTCAAAAATCCTTCATTACTTTGTTCATGGATAATCGAAATTTCATTATCTATACAATGATGTTCCTTTATAATTTCCATATTTTCAAAATTATTATACAAATATAAACCATTATGTAGATGATATTTAATATATGATTTAAATTTATTATAAATTAATTACTCTTGATTATTAGGAAGAGAAATAAGATGTTCAAAACATTCACTAATAAAAGGCATGTCCTTGAAAGGAAATCTATAGCCAAGATGAATTAATCTTTTGGAAAAATATTCTACTAACTCGTCAGGTTTTATCCTAAGATTATTAATTTATTCACATAATCTATCATAATCATAATACTCAAAAGAAAAAATAAATGCATCTATAAATTGGTCGTAAGAATGAATAGACGTGAACAGAAATGTTTCATATTGTTTCTTCACACAACCTTCAAAAGAAAGCACGAAAATCTTGCACATAACACCCTTGTGAAACATATTATGGGAAACACAATTGTGAATAAATTGATCAATATGGCAATAAATTTACCCTCACCATCAATTTATTTTTGACAAGGGATTAACAATATTTAATGAATTGTTGAAACAGACTTTTCCAGAAATACATCTCCAAATAAGGATTTGGGAAGGAGCCATTGAAAATAAAAATATTAAAGTAAAAATATCCAAAGGGTCATCTTTTCAGCCTTCCCTCCGTCTAGAGCCAAAAATGTTGATGGGAAAAAATGATCATATCAGCATTGATAAATCACCTGATTAGGGACCCAATTAGACCCTTATCTGTTTGGGATGGTGATTTCGACTACTATGTAGGCCTAAATTCCATTGATTGATTTTATCCTTAAAAAGGTTTAAAAATGAGACTTTATAATATGACTTATTGAATGAAAATTCAATATGATCTAATATGCAAGCATTAGAAAGAAATATAATCCATACCGATTATGAGAAGGAATAATCCCACTCTCAACCAAGAACAATATGCGAAGAGAATGGACTAGAATTGAACTAAGGTTATAATGAGCTAGAAAATTATAGAAGCGGTTCATATGGTTGGTAGAAATTAAGGAAAATGTGTGTATTTTATTATCTAAGAAACAATTATCAAAGCATCTAAAGTACACACTTAGATTCAAATACTAATAAAACAATTCAAGATTAGATATGTCATTGTATCATGGAAACAATTAAATTAACACAATAGTAATTAAAATAAAGATGAGCATATAATCAGGTTGCTAAACAGTTATCAACCAACACATACAAGTCTACTTGAATTTCTAATTAATATTAATCTCGGACTGACCAACTAAGAAAGGAATCTTTCAATTAGTTTTAGATGAGCATGCATTTTCATGAATTAACAATAATGTATAACGCAAAGACACATACTTATCTCTAAAATAAGATAAATCATAATTTTATGGTATCTTTATTCATATCCAATTTTGAGCAGAAATACTCATATTTATTACAAAGTAGAGATTTCAAGGCTTTACACTAGTCTTCTAACTCTTACATTAGTTGTTGTGTAACCAACTCCAAAAATATAAGAAATGAGATATCAACGCCTTAGAAATAAGCCACTTCGAGGGGGAAACCTCCAATACATTACATGAATGAACAATTCTTGGATGATACAATTGACAAAACCTCCTTTCTATATATAGGAGTCCATGGGGCCATAATGTAATCCTAGTGGGGCCACAATGTAATCCTAACTGACCTAACTATAATAATGTAAGGGCACAATAATAACAATATGGGGGTTACAGGGGTACAATAATAATAGTAAGGGGGTTAAACTAACAACAATAAGGGACTATACTACTAATATAGGGACCTAGCATGCTCCTCTCCTTCAAAAAAGTGTTGTCCTCAACGTCGCTTGAGTAGCTCCAGGTGCTTTTGTATAAAATTCTCATCCTCCCATGTAGAATCTTCAGTGGGTAAGTTCTTCCATTTGATGAGATACTCTGAAATTGATCTATTTCATAGTTGTTGAGTTCTTGTTTCCGTGACTGCTTCAGGTTCCAATATGGTTTTTCCTTCCTCATCAAGTTCTGGAAATATTGTTTGAACAGGAAGCTTGTCCCCTATAACCATTTTTAAGCATGAAACATGGAAAACTAGATGCACTCGCGAAGAAGCAGGAAGCTCCAATTTGTATGACATAGTACCAATCTTTTGCAACACCTTGTAAGGACCATAGTACTTTAGCGATAATTTATTATCCTTATTAGCTTTCTTAAGGGACATTTGTTTGTATGGTTGTAAGCATAAAAATACCCAATCTCCCACATCAAAACTTCTCTCACTGCGATGTTGATCTGCCTGTTGTTTCATTCGATTTTGTGCCAAATTTAGGTTATCCTTTAAGAGTTAGATAACTTCTTGTTGATGCTTGATGTGATCCTCCACTACTTGAACCCTAGAATTTTCCCTTAAATAAGATGTGATGGATAGTGGATGATATCCATAAAGTTTCATAAATGGGGTCATTTTTGCTGCAGTTTGGAAGGAAGTGTTATACCACCATTCAGTCAGAGGTAACCACTTGACCCATTGTGCTTGCTTATCGGATACAAAAAAACGAAGATATCCTTCCAAAAATTTATTCATTGTCTCTGTATGACCATTGAATTGAGGATGATAAGATGAGCTATGAGCTATTTGAGTACCCAAACAAGAAAATAATTCCGTCCAAAAATTTCCTGTAAAAATGGGATCTCTGTCACTTACAATAATCTTCGGGTTTCCATGTAGTTTTTGAATTGTTTCCATAAATGCCATAGCAACTTTACTTGCTTTAAATGGATGAGAAAATGCACAAAAGTGTGCATACTTGGTAAGTCTATCAACTACCACCATGATGACACTCCTTCCATAGGACTTAGGTAAACCTGTGATAAAATCCATTGAAATATCCTCCCAACGTTGACTTGGAATGGATAAAGGTTGTAGAAGACCCGGGGTCTTAATTTTCTCAACTTTATTTTTTTGGAAAACCAAACATTCCGCCACAAAATTTTGAATATCATATTTAAGGTCATCCCAAAAAAATTATTTCTTCACCCTATGGTAAGTTTTTAAAAATCCCGAGTGTCCTCCTAAAGAAGAAGTGTGCAATTCCAAAAGAATCTTTTGTTTTAGTTGGGAATTCTTGCAAATATTTTAATGTTCCTAAATTAGCTTCAGCTAATTCGGAACATTAATTTTGCCTTCTTCATTTTGTATTTCATGATTAATGAATAAATTGTAAGGGAGAATGTCTAATCCTCTTGCAAATCAAGAATAAATAAGTGCCTATGTGAAAAGAGACATATTTAGGCCATTGGAATCAAATCTTGCAGGTGTGAAAGGGCCAAGACCACCAAAGGAGATCCTATTTGACCAAGTCAACAACGTTGTCTAGGTTCATTGAACCTCCTTGATGGACTGCGCAGTTCTAGAAGGGGTTTCGAAGTGTGAAAAGAACTAAAGGATGAAAGTGGTTTAGGGTTTGTCAAGAGACTCAAATTTTATAAAAGGAGGATGAAGGCTCATGAGGATGTTGTTGATCATATTTCATTTTCTGAGCTTGCTAAGGCAACTCCATTTCTCTTTGTTGTTTAGCAAGAGAAAGAGAGGATTTCCTGTGTCGGAATCCTCTATCCTTATTGAGTAGCTCTTGGAGGGAAATGTGCTAGATTAAACCACTATCAGGTTGGAGGCCAAGCTATGCTTGCATTGACAGCACTGGCTCACTGAGGGTTTTGTTGCTACTGTAAGTGTAGTAAGTGGGAATTCTAGATCTGCAAGGATCTAGTAGTTTGAGGGATTTCTCTTAGGGAGGGTGTCTTGTGACCACCTGGAAGAGGATCTCTATCATATTTTCATTTCAGATCTGTATATTTTACCTATTGTAACATTCATCCCTAGCTACTGCGTATTCTCCTTTGTCTACTGCGTTATTTTATGTATTGCTTCTACTACTATTTCCATATCTCTCATTGTACTTGTTTCTGGTGATTGAGGCTTGCCTCTCACCTTGAAGATTAATGAAGTAGATTGCTGATATCTTATGTTAATATCTGATGTATATTATGAATAAATTCATCTTCATAAATTACTGAAGCTTTCTGCAGTTCTGTGTATAAAAATTTAGATCTACACTTTATTACTCAGTATTTTACAATTTATTACTCAGTATTTTGATGAAACCCCAAAGGGATCTTGTAAAGAAGGCTGTGTAGTTTCCAGATCTGATATGTATCTGATGTTTGAGCCATAAATTTTTTTTATATCTTTAATCTAACATTATACTTCTGAAGCATGCTTAGAGGGACGTTGTCCAGTCATTTCTACACTTTCTACATACATTGCAGCTCCCATTTCTGAAGATTACTTGCTTATTTCTTCATAGAATTCATTGTACTTCTTAAGAAGCTCCATTAAAAGTCTGATTTTCTGCTGCTATTCTGTAACCATGTCTGATGGCTGATTTCCAGTGACTCTATACTAAAATTGTGCAATCCTAAAGTGGGTTATTCTTCATTCCATCAGCTCTTCTCTTTAGCTGATTTTTAACTAGTCATCTTCGTGGGAGATCTGTTTAAGATCCTTAAACCCATTTTTTTCCCTGAAATTCAGCATGGATGTCCCAAGTAGCCTATAATAAGGGAAACCAGCCCTGAACAGTTTTATTATAGCATCATTTTTCTTATACAGTGTTTTCCCTGAGCCTCTTGCAGTTTTTCCTAGTAGTGGAATTTCCCGCTCCTTGCTTGTTTGGTTTTTCCTTCTCTTTGGATCGATTATTTAGATCAGTAGATCTAATTTCCAAAGGGCTAAAAACTCTAATATGATTGTGTCATTCTCACACTTTCTTTGTCTCATCCTTCTTCTATAGACAGAGTCTGAAACGGGCCAAGAAGCCTCTGGTTTTCACCCTCTCCTTAGAGGTGATATAACCAGTAAATGCCCAACCAGTCCATCTCTGGTTTAGAATTTTCTGGTATGTTTTCCATACTGTTGTGTTTCCATAGTGGAATATCTTAAGATATTCCCTACCGAGCGTATTTTTCCCCATTTTGGATATTACAAATATATAAGCAATCTTTGTACCATAAGGAATCATTTTTCCAACTAAATGTATTAGATGTGCTAGGATCTTGTTGCAACTTTTGGATGAGTGCCCAAACTTCTTCGTCCTTCTTCCATTCATCCCTTGCTTGGTTTATCCAATCTGGTTGGATAATAAAAATGGCACAAAGCAATGCTTCCACCTCTTCATCCTTTCTAGAGAGTGCATCTGCAACAACATTTAGCTTCCATTTTTTGTAGATGATTTCAAAGTCATAACCCAACATCTTTGTGACCCATTTTTTCTGCTTTTCTGAATATAGTCTTTGTTCCAAAAAGTTTTTATGACTATCATGATCAATTTTTACCTTGAAGTGTCTTCCCATTAGGTAAGGTCTCCATTTATATTTTAAAAGGTAGTGTCACAATATTTCTCATAAATAGCCTTTTGTAAATACTTTCCTTTGATTGAATGACTTTCAAAAGTAATGGGTCTTCCTTCTTGCATTAAAACAGCACCAAATCCATTTGCTGAGGTATCACATTCCACGATAAAGGTTTTTGTGAAGTCTAGCGTAGCTAAGACTAGTGCTAGGCACATTGCCTCGTTAAGATGTTCAAAGGCCTTAGTTGCTTCAAGAGTCCATGAAAATGCATATTTCTTCAATAATGTTGTTAGAGGTGCTGCTATTCTCTCATAATTCTTAACAAACTTGCGATAATACCCTGTTAACCCGAGAAATACACGCAACTACTTTATGGTTGTGGGGACTTTCCATTCCTTAATGGCTTTAATTTTGTTAGGGTCTACCTTAACATCCTCGTGAGATACAATATGACCCAGATATTCCACCTCTTGTACTCCAAAGAAACATTTGGATGTTTTTGCATATAATTGTTTCTCCTCCAAAATTTTGAGCACCCTGTCAACATGTTGAACATGATCCTTCCAAGACCTGTTGTAGATTAGTATATCATCAAAAAATACTAGCACAAATTTCCGAAGGAAGGGTTTGAAAATGGAATTCATCAACCCTTGAAATGTAGAAGGTGTATTGGTAAGGCCAAAAGGCATGACCAAAAATTCATAATGACCCTCATGAGTTCGAAATGTTGTTTTTAGAATATCTTCAGTCTTCATTCTAATTTGATGATATCCTGAATGAAGATCCAACTTGGTAAAATAAATTGCTCCATGTAATTCATCCAATAATTCTTCAATCACAGGAATGGGAAATTTATCTTTAATGGTGAGCTTATTGAGCTCCCTATAATCCAGACACATTCGCCATGATCCATCCTTCTTGTGTACCAATACTACAGGAGCAGAGAAACAACTTTGACTAGGTTGAATTATACCCGCCTCTAACATTTCTGCAATCATACGTTCAATTTCGCTCTTTTGGAAGTAAGGATATCTATAAGGCCTGATGTTTGGAGGAACACTTCCTGGAAGCAAATGAATAGCATGATCATGATCACGAATAGGTGGGAGTCCTTTGGGAGTTTCAAACACCTTGGAATGATTGTCCAAGACTTGTTGGAGATCTGCAGAAATAGATGATTTTGATGTTGGAACTTCTAGTGAGCACAATTGTGCAATTACGCCTCGCTGTTCTTTCTTTAGAAGCTTTGTCATGACATTAGAGCTTATTATCCTTCCTGGCTTCCCCGCAATACCCCGTAATTCGATTTCCTTTCCTTCTGAAAAAAATTTCAAGAAAAGTTCTTGAAAATTAAAAGCTACCGTCCCCAAAGATTGTAACCATTGTACTCCTAGTACAACATCAGCACCTCCCATAGGAATGGAAAGCATTGGACTATTCAATACATATTCCCCTATGGTTAGCTTGATATTATGGCATTTTCCAGAGAAATTTATAGTTCCTCCATTTGCAACCATCACTTGAAATTCTGGTGCTGGGTATAGGAAACAATTCAATTCCTTGGCTACCTTACAATGAATAAAATTATGGGTACTACCTGAATCAATCAATACTATTACCTTTTTCTTCTTGATATGTCCTTCTATCTTGAGAGTTTGAGGAGTGGTAATTCCTGCCAATGCATTACATGATATGGTCGGACTCATTTCTTCTTCTTCTAGGGTTGCTTCCTGGTGTATATCCTCTTCTTTTGAAGTTTCTTTTTCATTTTCTTCCTCCTCTTCACAATCTATGTAAAATAATTTCTTCTCAGCACACTTATGACCTTTAGTGTATTTGCTATCACAACTGTAGCAAAGCCCTTTTGCTCTTTTTTCTTCCAATTGTTGGGGTGTCAACCTTGTAGGTTGTGGAAATCTAGGCGTAGCAACACTTCCTTCTTTATAGAATTGAGTGGTAGGCTTCCTTGTCGCCATAATTTTACATTCAACTTTTCTTGCCAACCTGAATGCCTTCTCCAATGAATCAGGTTCCAAAACGCTAACTTCATGTTGGATGTTATCCTTTAAAGTGCCTATGAAGAGATCAATCCTGTGTTCCTCTGGAATATCAGTTACCCTTATATTCAATTTTTGGAAGTCCTCAATGTGCTCCCCCACTAACCCCTTTTGTTTGAGATTTATCAATTGGCTAAAGAAGGTGTTGCTCTTTGTATCCTCATAATGTGCTATCATTTCCTCCGTAAAATTGACCAAGTGACAATTTTTTTACGGGAGCAAAGCCATCGATACCATACAAATGTATTTTGTTCTAAATGCAAAGTTGCAATGCGTACCTTTTGTGTGTTTTTCACATTATGGAGATCAAAATATTGCTCCATCTGTAGTATCCATGTTACAGGATCCTTTCCATCAAACTTCCTCATATCCATTTTTGGAATATGGTGGTTCTTCCCACCAACATTAGAGTTTATTAAATCACGATTAACATTTATTTTGTTCTCATCATGAGTTTCCTCTACTATATTTTCACCATTAGGAATCATTTCTTGTATCAACTTTGTCAAACCTTCCTTCAAACCTTCCATGTCTTCTTTCAAACCTTCCATTTTTTCTTCCATACCATCCTTCAAACCTTCCATCATAGCTTCTATACCTTTCTTCAAATCATCCATCTTAGCTTCCATGCTTTTCTTCAAAACATCCATTTCATTTTTTGTTGCTCTTTGTGAGAGTGAAATTTGGTGCATTTGCTCTTGTGATTTTGTTATGTCATGTTGCATTTCTTCATCTTCATGAGCCATAGTAGAGCCTTCTGAAGGCTTAATGGGTGTTTAATTCTTTTTAGGGGCATTTTAGAACCCAATACTGATATCTATTCTACAATATTCCCTTGGAATCAATTCAAATTGATTCTTCAAACAAAACTTACGCAATTCGGAAAAAAAAAAAATACACACCTTTTTCTTGCTTTTGAGGAGCTCGATATTGAAATTGAATTATCTCTGTAATTATGGATCTTGAATATCTGAAATTTATCTATCCAGTAGCCCTCTGAATCCTCTTTTGAATGCCATAGGTCTGACTTGATTTGGATTCTTCAAGACAAAGTTATCTCCAATCTCCCACAATGACCTAATTATGGATTGGTTCAGTAGAGCGAACTTGTCCAACTTGCCATGTGTCACTGTTTGCTCCTTCAGCTCTAAAATTGATAGAAAAGAAACTACAGTATGTGAATTTCCAGACACTTTTTACATAATTCCAATCTGATGCTTAGAGAGAGAGTTATGAATATTTTCCCACGATCACCTCTTTCAGATGAAATTTGGGAGCCTAAAAAAGACCAAACTTCCACAGATCAGATCTCTGAAAATATTGCGAACCAAGCTCTGAAATTTTGCATCGAGCTTCCTAGGGATTTCGGCTTCGCGCTCTAAAATTTTTAGCTTCTTAACCTTCGTAGAAAAAACTTAATAGCGAAAATTCCACGATGACATGTTTGGTGCAGCAAAACCCTAGAATCCAAAGCTCTGATACCAAATGTTGTGTAACCAGCTCCAAAAATAGAAGAAATGAGATATCAGCGCCTTAGAAATAAGCCAATTTGAGGGGGAAACCTCCAATACATTACATGAATGAAAAATTCTTGGAGGATATAATTGACAAAACCTCCTTTCTATATTTAGGAGTCCATGGGGCCACAATGTAATCCTAGCCGACCTAATAATAATAATGTAAGGGCACAATAATAACAATAGGGGGCTTACAGGGGTAAAATAATAACAGTAATGGGGTTACACTAACAACAATAAGGGACTATACTAGTAATATAGGGACCTAACATTAGTGCACAAAATTGGAATATTGCTTCAATCCTTAGACGCACAAGAAATTTCAGGGATCAATTATGACAACATAAGTTTCCTCCTTATCTAATATCCTCCCTCTAATCTAATCTTGCAAGCTTCCAATTTCCCTCAAGAAAAATCTCCTACAATAGTGCAAAAGCTTCTCTCTTTTCTGGAAATTGGAAACTTTTCCTCTTTTAGAGACCTCTTATTTAGATTCATACAATTTAATTTTGAAAATAGAATTTGATTTAATGATAACTTCACAAAGGTTTGTTTTCTGACTTTGGAAGTTGAAGAATCCCCTTTTTATTTCTAAAGCTCCAATCCATAAATTTTAAGGCTCCAAGTTGTGAATTCCTTCAACAAACTCTGCAAAAAATATCATAAAATTATCATTAAAAGCTATATTGAAATTGAAAGCAAAACTCATATATAAAACATTCAAAACTAATTATTCTAAGAAACCCAATTAAATTAAAAACAAAATGCTAAATCTAGGTGCAAATCATTTTCTTTCGTTGCACTCCTGAAAATAAACAATCTTGTGATGAGATCCCCACAGCAAAACGATTCGGCGACTCATTTTATTTCCAAAGTTAACTCAAAATACTCAATTTGATCATATTTTGTAGCCCTTTTTCCATTCAATTTAGGAGTTTCTAACATAAATTTCAATAATAAACTATCGCATATTATTCTGCTCAAACTCAACTTTCCAATGAGGTATCACATGCCTAATTTTGTGCTCCATAACCCGAGATATGGCCTCCGAAAGATAAGGTCCTATAATAGTTCAAGTGAATTTTGTTGAACGATTTGCACATTTTTTCGAGCAATTAAAGTAAAAAAAATATCTATCCCAAATGGATGAGTGAAATGAATGTTTTAGTGTTTATATAGTTTAGTGGGATACATGTATAGTATAAATATATAGGAATTTTGTAGTGTAGGCATCAGTGGTGTTAGCCCCCCTATGAAATTTTTTACAAGAAAATAGGGGGCTAAATTGTTGTTGAGTCTTCAAGGAATGCATTTCCTCTGAAAACACAGTCTCCTTGAAGCCTCCATGTGTCTTTGCCCTTTGATAGTATCCCCTTTGCTGATTTCCTTTATGAAGCCTCTCTGTTGGTGAAGAAATGCCCAAAGGCCCCCCTTTCCCTCTTATTTCATTCCCCAAGGCCTTTGTCTTCTATCCCCTTTTCTCCCCTTCTATTTCCTCATTTACCCCTCAAATCCCCCTAAAATCCCCTTGAAATTCTCGCTCTTACCCTTATTTAGCCTTTTTTCCCCTTTTTCCCCATTATCGTTTCCCTTTAAATCCCTTAAAACCCATTAAAATGGGAAAAAAACCCATATTCCGGCCTAGTAATAGGGCTTAGCCCCTTTCCCGCCGGCCCCTTAACCACTTCCCCACATATGCCCATCACCCAAGACCAAGCGCTTAAGTCTCGGGGCTGATCGCAATCGGAAGATCGGCGGGAGGCAAATTCCTTTGTAATACTCTAAAACCTCGATGCGATTGTTTTATTACGTTAAGTCCCGCAATCTGTTCTACACCGTTGATCTGTTTCGATCGAACGGCTGAGCGCTAATCGCAGGCCCCCTGCCCATCGCAATCGGAACATGTTAAGTCTGCCCCCCGATTGAAACCTTCCGATTTGATCACGGCCATCCATATGTTTCACGATCCAACGGTCCCGCACTGATCGCACTGCCCCTCCGATGGTCTTCCCCACCATTGATCTATCCCCGCGATCCAACGGCTGTCGCTCAATCGCAACCCCCGTCCGATCGCAATCGCAACACTCATTGCGCACCTCCCGATTGCGATGCTCCGATTTAATCCTAACCGCCCATTCTCTCACAGATCCGACGTTCATCGCAGCTTCCGATCATAAGCCTCCCCTGCTGTCTACCGATTCAATCCTGACCATCGATCCGTCCCGCAGATCAACGGTCAGCGCTTAATCGCAAGCCCATGCCCAATCGCAATCGCAAACCCCAGTTGTGCCGCCCCGATTGCGATTCCCCGATTGCATCGTAGCCGTTGATCTCCCCGCGATCCAATGGTCATCGCTCCATCGCACCTACCCCTCCGATTACTTCCCCACCGTTGATCTGTCCTGCGATCCGACGGCCAGCGCTCAATCGCAACAGCGCTCTGATCGCTGATCGTAAGTCCTTTTGTTTCCCCTCCGATTCAATCACAGCCATCCATCTCCCCGCTGATCCTACGGCTATCACTCAATCGCGCCTTCGACCCCAATCGCAATCGAAACGTTCATGTTGTGCATTGCGATTGCTCCTCGCCCTGACCTCCGATTGCGATGGTGCGATTTGATCTCCGTCGTTCGTCTCCTCCAAGATCGGACGGTTCACATTCAATCGCCCCCCCGCCACGGTCGGTCCCACCTCCCAAGCCTCCGCTCCATTGTTTTTCATTCATTCCTTTGTATTTCGGCCCGACAATAAGTTTTGGGTTTTACACTGTTCATTCGTTTCTCCACTCCTCTCCGTTGTTTCCACTGTTCCTTCACCGTTCCGCCACCGTTCCTCCCCCTCCACAGTATTTCTCCACCACTGACCGGTCTATAATATGCTTATTTCATAACGTAGACAACACAGAGAGGCCATTTCAGCCGGCCAGCAAAGCAGTAGAGACCGGATTAAAAGGGATTTGGGCCTGTAATTGGATATTTGAAGCACTAATCCCATGATCAAAGAATTAAGGCACTGTTTGAAGACGGAGGGCACACTAGCAAGTCATAACTGCTCCACCTAACAGCAGAGCGCGTTTACTCCAGAAGTACGACTTCCCACAGCGTTCTCCATGCCTCCTTGAGCCCTGAAAAGATTAATTGCCCTGTCTGAGCCGCAATGGCCAATGGAGCCAAGAGCCCCGCCCGCCCATTTATTCAAAGGCGCACGCAGCTCCAAGCTCCGTAAAGGACTCTAAAAGAAATATCCGAGGTCAATCGGCCTGACAGAGGCTTCCCTAGCCGGCCTACAGAGTACATACAGTGCTGCATTCTGCCATTAAGCAGTATGGGCGTGAACACTTCCGCCTTACTGTCTTAATGAGATTCATTTATCGTATATCCTACCTCTGTTTCTTCCTCTTCCTAAAAATCCCTGAGAACGAATTGTAAAGGTTGTTGTTGCCTTGCTGGGCATCTGCTGTTAGAGGGATTCATTCGACTGTTAGAACAGTCTTGGGAGGGAGTAGCAGAGTAGTTGTATGTAATAGGCTGGGAGGAGAAGTCTGGACTGTAACAGCCATTGAGCTTATTGTACATGACTGGTTTTGCATCAATTAATCAAAGCACATTTCACAAGATCCTGGTCTATTACTATAGGTGATGTTTTCTTACTCTGTTTATTACATTTCCATATTGTTTCATGTTCTTCTGGTAGGCATCAGAATAATGGTATAGGATTCACCCTCATATGCCCGATGTTGTTCCAAGCCTCCTCGCCTTTTTTGTTTACTACTCTATGTGCTATCAGAGTCGGGTTTCCACGATTTAACCGCCGCAATGGGATGTTATTGCCTGCTCTCTGATGTATGAATTGGATGTATCAGTTCTTAGATGTTCTTGTTGGGTTTAAGCTGGAAGGTTTGGGAACACTGGGGATAAGTGTTAGCCCCGTCCACTAGGATCCTTGCGCAACCAGGTGGCCCTTCTAAGATCCCTGCTGTTAATCTTATCTATGTTTTCCCCTTGGAGTTGCTAAAGCAGACCTGGAGTTAAATGACCTCTGGTCTGATCTATAAGCTGCCCCTTTGTCCACCTTTGAGAGCTGCCTTTGAGTATGTCCAAGCAGGTCTGGAGTTAAATGACCTTTGACCTGGATTCGTACGTGAAATTGCTTTCCTTCTTTCACTTTCCTCCTTAATGTTCCATCCCATCATCTATCTAAAAATATCCTTTAGTATAGATGACTTGCCCTTTGGAAGCATTGGCTAGTGGATGCAAGTAATTTTCCCTTCATGACCTATACTGTAATGACAATTGCTTCTGTTCATTCCTTCATGGCCGAAATAAAACTTCGTTATTTTGTTCCTTTCTTTCCATTGCTTTCCCAGTCCATGATCTCTTAACCAACTCAAAAACCCTTCAACCAAACCATTTAAAACCCCCCTCTGTGCTTCATAACTAACCTAACATCTCAATTCGAGCTTCAAAGATATATCATTCTTTGCTCTATTTGGAGAGATCCCTCTCCGGGTCCAGGAGGGCTAGATCCTAGGGCCCCAAAGTGGTTTGATGTTGTCTCATCTTTTGGTATTGCCAAATCTGCCAAAACATGGGAACCCCAACATAATGGCGACTCCGCTGGGGAATTCTGAGTGCTCCTCATTTCAAACAACCTCAGAAACTTAGAACTCTGGCTAGGTTGACGGTAAGTCGCACCTTTGACAGTGAGCACTGTGGTGGACAGTGTACCCTAGAATCATCCTAAACCCTCCGCCTGGCGACTCCATTGTTCCTAAACATTAAAGACTCCACTGGTGATCAGTAGGCCTGCTGATTATCTTGGTTTCACATCAGACTCCACTGGGAGACCAGTCCCAAGCATAATGAAGACTCCACAGGGAGGCCAGCTCCCAAGACAACATTAACCACAGTAGAAATAACAAGTAGGGCTAAGCTGCTTGGCTTATAAACAGCGCTCTGGCTCACAGAACCATTCATACAAGAGCTTTCCCTGATCCAAACCCACCTGAAAGAGTTGATAATCCTGAGAGAATCATTTAAAGAGCACCTGTGAGTAGGAGACCAACTGTTTCCAGCAATATTCATAGAGCCAATTCTGCACCAGAAGATCTTGCAGCTCTACTAGACCCTTTCTTCGACCTAGACCTCCAGAACAGATTACCTAGAACTAGGTCATTCAGTGTTTCAGACCAGCCAGACACTAGGGACAGTGAAACCCCTCCTTCCACACCACCTGATCTCCACTTTCTCCAAAACTTGGGGCTTTCTCACCCTAGATCCGCTCAACAGACTTCTGCTGGTCCTACCATCCCTGTCATCCAACTACCAACTGCTCAAGCCAACCCTATACCTCATCAGAACATCATCATGGCAGCCTGGTATGCACCTCTAGTTTTACCTCAGCCTCTACTGCCCTTACCAAATGATTATCAATAAAAAATCCCACACTTCCCTGCTAAAGAGCCTACAACAGCACAACAACATGTAGATAAAATGGAGGACTCTTTTGACTATATGGAAATTGATGATGAAACAATCAAAATGAGAATTTTCGCGCAGAGTCTGGGGGGGGAGGTTAAAAAGTGGTTTAAAAACCTACCTGCTGGTAGTGTTAATGATCTCCCTGCTTTATACCAGACTTTCATTAATAAATGGGAAACTAGGGCGAACCCTCGCCAACTCCTAGCAGAATACATGTCCCTTAAAAGGAACGCAGGAGAGAGTGTTCACGATTACACCACTAGATTCAATAGCATTTATAATGCTCTCCCTCCACACACGAAACCTCCGCAGGGTATGGCCCTGGCCAAATATCCTGATGGATTTGATGCTGACATGGCCTATGAGCTTAGAGATAAAGAGTACACCACTTTGGAAGACATGCAGAAAGGGGTCGTAAACATAGAGGCAAACTTAATTGAAAAAAGGGCCAAACTAAGAGCTGAGAAGAGAGTAACATACAAGGATGACACTATAGCCTCCACTTCCGATCCTAATATTGACAGATTGTCTAAGAATCTGGATAAGCTATGCCAAGTGTTCGAAAATATGGCTATCACTCAGAACATGAACCAAAATCAAAACCAAAACCAGAACTTTAGAAGAAACAACAACACTCCCAACAGGCAGAAAGAGTCAGATCAGCAAGTCGTTCCCCCTTTCCAAAACTTTCTTGATGAGGATGAGGGAATCATAGAAGAGTCTGAGGGGAATGTGATAAACATGTTCGAAACAGAGGACTCAATTCTGAACTGTGACTCAGAGGATGATCGGCCCTCATCTTCATATTGGGATGAGGAAAGATTAGAAACTGAAGAGTACAGACTTGGGTTCCAAAATGCCATGTTACAGGTCAGAGAACAATATGAGCTCAGGAGTAAAAAGAACCAAGACACTTCCAAACCTAAAACTCCTGAGGTAACCATCAAAAAGAGGCCTGAGAAATCTTCTAAAGCAATCGCTGTAAACGATAAATCAACAGCTGAGAGTTCTGAGAAAAACCAACAAAAAGGCAACCAAAACGATGAAAAACAAAGTCAACCAACCAGTAGCACTAGCACCTCAGTTAGTGCTCCTGATAAAACTGTGTCTACGCATGTACATACTGAGAAAACACAAACTGATTCAGCCACTAAAACAGTGGAAAATAAAACAGAGTTGAACACTTCCAAGAGCCAATCCACTTTCAGTTTAGAAAGTGAGATTGCAAAAATCAAAATCTCTGTACCATTATCTGAGCTGGCCTCTCAGGATGTATATAAAGGCCAGATTTTGAAATCATTAAATCTGAGTATAAATAATGACACTGTAAATTTGAGTGATGATCAGCCTGCCCTCTTATTCGGTCCCAATATTGAGGGGAAATTTCAGGAGGGGATAGTTCCACCTTTTTATATCAGTCTTAACATTCATGACAAGATCCTTCATAATGCCATGCACGACTCCGGTGCATCACACAATCTAATGCCTAAGGTAGTGATGGAAAGTCTAGGCCTAGAAATTACCAGACCTTACAAAGACTTATACTCTTTTGACTCTAGTAGAGTAAAATGCCTAGGCCTCATCAAAGACTTATGCGTGAGCTTAGCTCAAATTCCTGCGAAATGTATGGTCATGGATGTAGTGGTGGCAGACGTGCCACCCAAGTATGGCATGCTGTTGTCAAGATCATGGGGAGCCAAGCTGCAAGGCACCATGCAGATGGATGGATCATATGCCACTATCCCTATATTTGGCCAATCAAGAAGACTATATAGAGAATCCCAAATGAAATTCCTAGTCAGCAGCCCCGAGAAACCTGAAAATTCACCATTATATTCTGTGCATACCGATCTTGACTCCTTCATCTTTTGTAATGATGAATCCTTAGAAGAGCCAGAGTCCCAGAATAGGCATACAAATGAGAACACCGAGCCTATAGACCTCCACATAATGGCCACTCTGGAAGAATATGATCAGGAAAACCATGGGCAGCACACTGAAAATGAAGAGGAAATCAGCAATGAAGCCTGTAGGATCTGTGGTGGACCTCTCACTCCAAGTGAAACAGAAACAGAACAAGAACAGCAAGCTAACCACCTCCCTGACATCCATGGCCTCTATGAACAACAAGATAGTTTACAACCTAGTACAGACCTCCCAACTCAACCTAATGGTGAACCCAGCTGTAAGGGAGAAAGTGAAGTGGAAGTAAACAAAGAACCCCTGTGGGAAATGAACTTTGATGGGTCCTGTACTAGACAAAGCGCTGGAGCAGGAGTGTGGCTGCGTAACACCGAAAATGATCACGCGGAGAGCCACGCTGTCAATCTACATTTCAAATGCACGAATAACATTGCAGAGTACGAGGCTCTGATCTTGGGTTTAAATCTGTTGAAAAAATTAGGAGCCCGTAGAATAGTCGTGAGAGGAGACTCTGAGTTAGTAATCAAACAGATGAATGGTGAGTATTCGGCAAAACACCCCAGGCTTAGGGCATATAGGAATGATACTCTAGATTTTCTGAAAACGTTCATTGAATATGATTTAGTATCCACTCCTAGGGGTCAAAACGCTATTGCAAATGGACTAGCCTGCCTAGCCAGCTCATATCCTAAGGCCCCAGTCGACCAACAGATCATCATTCAGACCAAATTCAGGCCTGCAGTGCCAGACAATGAAAAATACTGGCAGGTCTTTGAAGGAGACAAACAGATTGAAGATTTCCTGATGGGCAAAAATGAGTTTGAATTTTCTGATTCAGACTCAAAATCTGATGACAGCTGCCCAAGTGAGGATTCCCCAGATGAACTAGAAACACCTTGTAGTATAGAAATAAATTCTTTTTCTGAAGAAACCGGAGATTCAGCCATAAAACGTGAAAACGCAGATAGAGAAGAAATGGAGGTGCTGCAAGCCAAAGACAAGAACATACCAAGAGGCTTAGCACCCTTAGAGGATCTCTTTGATTTTGATGATGTTGCAAAGAAGCCCACAATGGAACATGCAGAATTAGATGTAGAAGAATGTAACATAGGCACTGAAGACAAACCCAAAATGATAAAACTGGCTAAGTCCATACCTGCAGACATGAAGAAAAGATACATTGACTTGTTTAAGGAATTCATTGATGTGTTTGCATGGAGCTATGAAGACTTAAAGGCCTATGACACCAACATTATACAACATAAGATACCATTGAAGGAAAATCAGAAACCTTTCAGGCAAAAACTCCGTAGAATTAATCCAAAACAATTGTCTGCAGTAGAAAAGGAAATTAAGAAGATCTATGATGCAGGCATTATAGTCCCTGTAAGGTTTTCTGATTGGGTGTCGAACTTAGTGGCTGTAAGGAAGAAAACAAGGGAGATTAGGCTGTGCATAGACTTCAGAAACCTCAATAGAGCCTC
The DNA here is from genome assembly GCA_034641835.2 of Pinus albicaulis. Taxonomy (NCBI): domain Eukaryota; kingdom Viridiplantae; phylum Streptophyta; class Pinopsida; order Pinales; family Pinaceae; genus Pinus; species Pinus albicaulis. The sequence continues at coordinate 660,994,589 of CM076570.1, forward strand.
CCTGAAAGATAACTACCCCTTGCCTAGAATGGAACATATCTTACAGAAGGTAGTGGGCTCTAAACGAATCTCCCTGCTAGATGGTTTTTCAGGATACAACCAGGTTCTGGTACTCCCAGAAGATCAACTCAAAACATCTTTTACCACTCCATGGGGCACCTTCATGTATGTGAAAATGCCTTTTGGATTGATGAATGCTGGAGCTACCTTCCAGAGAGCAATGGATATTGCTTTCTCATATGAGATTGGACACTTTATAGTTATCTACTTGGATGACTTAACTGTCTTTTCTAAAACAGAAGAAGAACACTTAAAACATCTGAGGAAAGTTTTTGAAAAATGTAGAAGGTACGGTCTGTCCCTAAATCCTAAGAAGACTGTTTTTGGGCTGCAAGAAGGTAAGCTCCTTGGCCACATTATATCTGAGAAAGAGATTAGGATAGACCCCCAGAGAGTTGAGGGAATACTTCAAATTTCACATCCAAGAAACATCAAGGAGCTACAGTCCTTCATTGGGAAGATCAATTTCCTTAGAAGATTTATTCCCAATCTTGCTGAGCATCTTAGGAAAATGACTGAAATGCTAAAGAAAGATGCAGGAATCAAGTGGACTGTTGAAGCCAAAAAATCTTTTGAGTCAGTAAAGCTCGCACTCACCCAAGCCCCTGCCCTTATCAGCCCTGACTTCTCAAAAGATTTTCTGATCTTTTCATTTGCCTCCCCACACACAATAGCTGCAGTTTTGCTGCAGAAAAATTCGGAAGGTAAGGAACAGCCTATAGCCTTCTTCAGTAAAGCCTTGAGAGATGCACCCTTAAAGTACAACATCATGGAAAAGTAGGCCTATGCCCTGATTAAGGCCTTAAAAGACTTTAGGGTGTACATTCTGCATTCTCACACCATCGCCTATGTGCCAAATATAGTGGTCAAAGATATCCTGTCCCAAGACCCAGATGGAAAAAGGGGCAAATGGATTGCCACAATTTTAGAATATGACATTGAAATCAAACCCACCAAGCTGATCAAAGGTCAAGGCCTGGCCCAATTGATGGCCGAATCTAATCTACAGGCCCTTGATATTAACATGATGAATGCCCTAGATGAGCAGGAAGGATTGCCCCATCAAACTGTTGAGGAGCAGTTTCAGAACTCTCCTTGGTACACTAATATCCTTTACGTGCTCACACACCTCAATGCCCCTCCAGAACTGTCCAAAACAAAGGCCAGATTCGTAAAACTCAAAGCTAGAAATTACTGCATTATGAATGAGAGTCTATATTGGAAAAATCCAAATGGCCTTTTACTGAAATGCTTGTCTGAAATTGAAGCCGGAAAAATCAAACAAGAATTCCATGCTGGGGAGTGTGGAGGCCACCTGAGTTGGAAGGCCATTGCAAATAAGATACTCAGGGCAGGGTACTATTGGCCTACACTCTTTACTGATGTCCATAAAATGATCCTTACCTGCCACAAATGCCAAATTTTTGAAGGCAAAAGAAAGCTCCTTCCCCTCCCTCTGCAACCTATCACCATAGAAGGTCCTTTCATGCAATGGGGCTTAGACTTCATTGGAGAAATTCACCCCTCTTCTTCTAGGCAACACAAATGGATCTTGACTGCTACTGATTACTTCACTAAGTGGATCGAAGCCATACCCACTAGGAATGCCACTGATTCCGTCATCATTAGGTTCCTAGAAGACTTCATCCTGTCTCGGTTTGGTTGCCCAAGGAAAATAATCACTAACAATGCTGCTGCTTTCGGATCCAAAAGGATGATTGATTTCTGTCACAGGTACGGAATTGCGCTTGGACATTCAACTGCCTATTACCCCCAGGGTAATGGCCTAGCTGAATCATCTAATAAAATCCTGGTTACAATCATTAAGAAGCTGCTGGAAGAGAATAAAAGGTCTTGGCATAAAAGGTTGATACATGCCTTGTGGGCAGACAGGCTCACAACAAAGAAATCTATTGGCACATCACCCTTCCAGCTGGTTTATGGGACAGAAGCAGTTTTCCCTACTAGCCTTGGGATACCAGTAGTAAAGCTTATTCAAGAGGTCCAATCAGAAGAAGATAGCATGATAAGGAGAATTAATGAAACAATCCATCTTCAGCAAACAAGGGAGCAAGTTTATGACAGAGCTGTCAGAGTGCAGGAAAACATGAAGAGACAGTTTGACAAAAGAACCAAAGCAACAAATTTCAAGGTTGGGGACAAGGTCCTGAAGTGGGATTCAAGAAGAGAGGATAAAGGCAAACATGGCAAATTCGACAGCTTGTGGCAAGGTCCATTCATCATTCAGGCCACTGTGGGTCCTAATGCATTTTTCTTACAAGAACTCAATGGTACAGAGCTGTTTGGGGGTCCTGTCAATGGCAGGATGCTCAAACGCTATTTCTGCTAATTCTCCATTTCCAGTTTCATTTCCATTGTATATACCATTGCAAATTTTCATTTTCAGCAAAAGAGAGAAGAAATCGTCCCAAAAAAAAGCAGAATGAAAAGAGAGGTTCAGACATGCTCAAAATATGAACCTCTGAGGCAAAAGGATTGGCTCTAATAAACTCAAAATCTGAGCCAAAGGGAAGAAGAATAGCCGGTCCTTACAAGCTCAAAATCTGGATCAGCAATGAAAGAACATCCAGCTCTAATATGCCCAAAACCAGAGCTGGAACAAAGGAAAGAAGTGACTCAAATATGCTCAAAACCTGAGTCACAAGAAAGAAAGAAGGATGTGTCACAGTTGCAGAATTCCATGCCTTCTCAGTTTTGTTTTCTTCAAGTTTCTGCCCAGCAAGTCAGACAGTCTAATCCTGGCTTGGCTGTGTTTAAATTTCCTGTCTTAGAATGTAGGTGAAGAAACTTGTTGGACAGTTTAATCCCAACAGGTAGTAGTTTAGGTAGAGAAATAGATGAGGCCAACAGTCTAATCTGGCCTCATGGAGCAATAAGGGTAGAATTAGAATAGGTTTGTTTTTGTTTTGAAAAATAAAATGTAAAGGGTCTGCTAGTTCAAATGCACCCAAGGGAAAATTGTTAGAGCTCTAGTTTGGGTAGGTAGATTGGTTGGGAAAATGTTTCTGCTGATTTGTGTATCTAATATATTGTGGCAGCTAATCTAAAGAAAGAAGAAAGATGGCTTACAGCAGCAGGCATCTGGCCTACACCAAGAGATCAATTTCTGAATTCTTGGCTCCTTCAAGAAGAAGCCATCCCCATGTGGAGCCACTGTTAGCCCCCCTATGAAATTTTTGACAAGCAAATAGGGGGCTAAATTGTTGTTGAGTATTAAAGGAATGCATTTCCTCTGAAAACATAGTCTCCTTGAAGCCTCCATGTGTCTTTGCCCTTTCATAGTATCCCCTCTGCTGATTTCCTCTATGAAGCCTCTCTGTTGGTGAAGAAATGCCCAAAGGCCCCCCTTTCCCTCTTATTTCATTCCCCAAGGCCTTTGTCTTATATCCCCTTTTCCCCCCTTCTATTTCCTCATTTACCCCTCAAATCCCCCTAAAATCCCCTATAAATTCTCGCTCTTACCCTTGTTTAGCCTTTTTTCCCCTTTTTCCCCATTATCGTTTCCCTTTAAATCCCTTAAAACCCATTAAAATGGGAAAAAAACCCATATTCCGACCTTGTAATAGGGCTTAGCCCCTTTCCCGCCGGCCCCTTAACCACTTCCCCACATATGCCCGTCACCCAAGACCAAGCGCTTAAGTCCCGGGGCCGATCGCAATCGGAAGATCGGCGGGAGGCAAATTCCTTTGTAATACTCTAAAACCCCGATGCGATTGTTTTATTACGTTAAGTCCCGCGATCTGTTCCGCACCATTGATCTGTTTCGATCGAACGACTGAGCGCTAATCGCAGGCCCCCTGCCCATCGCAATCGGAACATGTTAATTCCGCCCCCCGATTGAAACCTTCCGATTTGATCACGGCCATCCATATGTTTCACGATCCAACGGTCCTGCGCTGATCGCACTGCCCCTCCGATGGTCTTCCCCACCGTTGATCTATCCCCGCGATCCAATGGTTGTCGCTCAATCGCAACCCCTGTCCGATCGCAATCGCAACACTCATTGCGCACCTCCCAATTGCGATGCTCCGATTTAATCCTGACCGCCCATTCTCTCATAGATCCGACGGTCATCGTAGCTTCCGATCATAAGCCTCCCCTGCTGTCTGCCGATTCAATCCTGACCGTCGATCCGTCCTGCAGATCAACGGTCAGCGCTTAATCGCAAGCCCATGCCCGATCGCAATCGCAAACCCCAGTTGTGTCGCCCCGATTGCGATTCCCCGATTTCATCGTAGCCGTTGATCTCCCCACGATCCAACGGTCATCGCTCCATCGCACCTACCCCTCCGATTACTTCCCCACCATTGATCTGTCCCGCGATCCGACGGCCAGCGCTCAATCGCAACAGCGCTCCGATCGCTGATCGCAAGTCCTTTTGTTTCCCCTCTGATTCAATCACAGCCGTCCATCTCCCCGCTAATCCTATGGCTATCGCTCAATCGCGCCTTCGACCCCAATCGCAATCGGAACATTCATGTTGTGCATTGCGATTGCTCCTCGCCCTGACCTCTGATTGCGATGGTGCGATTTGATCTCCGCCATTCATCTCCTCCAAGATCGAACGGTTCACGTTCAATCGCCCCCCCGCCACGGTCGGTCCCACCTCCCAAGCCTCTCCTCCATTGTTTTTCATTCATTCATTTGTATTTCGGCCCGACAATAAGTTTTGGGTTTTACACTGTTCGTCGTTTCTCCACTCCTCTCCGCTGTTTCCACTGTTCCTTCACCGTTCCGCTACCGTTCCTCCCCCTCCACAGTATTTCTCCACCACTGACCGGTCTATAATATGCTTATTTCATAGCGCAGACAACACAGAGAGGCCATTTCAGCCGGCCAGCAAAGCAGCAGAGACCGGATTAAAAGGGATTTGGGCCTGTAATTGGATATTTGAAGCGCTAATCCCGTGATCAAAGAATTAAGGCACTGTTTGAAGATGGAGGGCACACCAGCAAGTCATAACTGCGCCACCTAACATCAGAGCGCGTTTACTCCAGAAGTACGACTTCCCACAGCGTTCTCCATGCCTCCTTGAGCCCTGAAAAGATTAATTGCCCTGTCTGAGCCGCAATAATGAAGGAATGGAGAAGCCATGCAGATCTTTCACCCAGTTCATTTATTCCAGTGGCAGCACAGAGCTCCAAGCTCCAGAAAGGACTCTAAAAGAAATATCCAAGGTCAATCGACCTGACAGAGATCTCTGAACCAGATTACATAGTACCTACAGTGCTGCAGAAAGCCATTAAGCAGCATGGGCATAGAGACTTCGCCGATTCTGTCTTAATGAGATTCATTTATTGTATTTCCTACCACTGCTTCTTCCTTTTCTCCTATAAAAATCCCAGAGAACGAATTGTAAAGGTTGTTGTTGTTGCCTTGCTGGGCATCTGCTGTTAGAGGGATTCATTCCGACTGTTAGAACAGTCTTGGGAAGAAGTTGCAGAGTAGTTTGTATGTAGTAGGCTGGGAGGAGAAGTCTGGACTGTAACAGCCATTGAGCTTATTGTACATGATTGGTTTTGCATCAATTAATCAAAGCACATTTCACAGGATCCTGGTCTATTGCTATTGGTGATGTTCTTCTTTACTCTGTTTATTACATTTCCATATTGTTTCATGTTCCTCTGGTAGGCATCAGAATAATGGTATAGGATTCACCCTTGTTAGGTGCCCTATGCTGTCTGCTCTCCCTGCCTTTATGTTTACTGCTCTATGTGCTATCTAAGAGCTGGTTTCAGTCGATTTAACCAGCGCAGCGGATGTTATTGCCTGCTGGCTGATGTACGAATGGGTTGAGTTAGTTCTTAGAAGTTCTTGTTGGGTTTAAGCTGGAAGGTTTAGGAACATTGGGGATAAGTGTTAGCCCTGTCCACTAGAATCCTTGCATGACCAGTTTACCTTTCTGAGATCCGTTTGTTTATCTTATCTCTGTTTTCCCCTTGGAGCTGCTAAAGCAGACCTGGAGTTAAATGACCTCTGGTCTGATCTATAAGCTACCCCTTTGTCCACCTTTGAGAGCTGCCTTTGAGTATGTCCAAGCAGGTCTGGAGTTAAATGACCTCTGACCTGATCTATAGATAGGAAATTGGTTTCTTTCCTTCTTTCACTTTCCTCCTTAATGTTCCATCCCATCATCTATCTAAAAAGATCCTTTAGTATAGATGACTTGCCCTTTGGAAGCCTTGGCTAGTGGATGCAAGTAATTTTCCTATCATGACTCCATAGCCCAATGGATGGCACTATCTCGATCTATCCTCTTTGCTGAAACAGCCTGCTATTTTGTTCCTTTCTTTCCATTTCTTTCCCAGTCCATGATCTCTTAACCAACTCAGCAACCCTTCAACCAAACCATTTAAAACCCCCCTCTGTGCTCCATAACTAGCCTAACATCTTATTTTTGAGCTTCAAAGATACATCATTCTTTGCTCTATTTGGAGAGATCCCTCTCCGGGTCCAGGAGGGCTAGATCCTAGGGCCCCAAAGTGGTTTGATGTTGTCTCATCTTTTGGTATTGCCAAATCTGCCAAAACATGGGAACCCCAACAAGTGGCATATAATCAGCTCTATAATCAAAGAATAAAATATATCAAAACATTATTCAACCTTATTGCATTCAATTAAATTTAACTTTCAAATGCGTGCTAGTTGTACGGAGGTCTACATGTAGTAAATTCAACATGGATTAAGTAATAATAAAATAATGACAACCTTATTTCTTGATAAATGTATGAAACCTTCTCATGACAAACCTTTGTAGCACCACTACACCCTCCCAGACCGCGACAGGATATGAAAATGGTAATGGATTAGTTTGATGGGACAAGATGAGAAAATTATTCTCCCAAAAAAATAAAAATAAAATAAATAAATAAATATAATAAAATCCCACTTCCCAAGGTCATCAATTAATGGATATCAGTCTCGCCTTCTCCATTAATTTCCAGAATTTCTCCGCCACAATGAAAGGATTCTGAAAACTAGCACAAACCTTGTGGTGGGTCCCACCTGCTAATGTGGAATTCTCATAGAAGTGTAATGTGGCAGTGACATGGCATATAATGCTAATGTGGCAGCTAGAAGTGTAATGTGGCAGTGACATGGCAAATAATGCTAATGTGGCAGCCACATGGAAGATCCACGTGGTGCATGGAAACGCATGCTTGGATGTTGATTTGGTTAAGATGCAGTGACATGTGGTGGTGAAGTGGAGGTGACACCTATAAAAAAAAATTCCAATTCAACACTACCATGTCAGTTTCCATGTAGGCGTCCACGTGTCATGCCAACTCATTAAATTAGTGAAAAAATGCACAACTTCAAAGGGTCATAACTTTTGATCTGGGAGTCGAAATGAGGAAAATTATATATTGTCGGAAAGGCTTCAATGAGACAACAATGATGGGATTATCAAAAATGGAAAACTATGAAATTAAAAATTATTAAAAATAGGAAACCAAAAGAAATTCAAGGAAATATTTCCAAAATTTTATATGGGGGCCCCTTTATTTTTTAGAAAAATTAACTGGAGGTGTTGAGGCCTCAATAAGGTCCCACTTTAGAGGATACCTACACTTAATAATAAAAATCACCTAACTCAACTAGAGGTAACATTGAAAATGAAAAATTTATATTTTTCTTTTACAGTAAAACCTAAAACTACTTTTGATTAGCTAATAACTCATATGTCTAACTTAAAATAACATGTTCATGACCCAACATCTAGAAACAATTGGTAAGATTGGAAGTCATTGACCACTAAATTATAACCAACATAGATCAATCTTTAACTCGAATCTACCAAGTCCCAGTAAGGATCAACTACCTCGAGATGCAAACTTCTTTTCTAAGTGAAAAACTTACAAAAATTTTGCATCTCAAGAAATTTGATCACACTTAATACATTTGGAATTAAGATGAATTTATACTAATTCTTTACAATAATATTTATATTATATATAAATTCATATATATATTTATATATAAATATTATTATTTTTAATTTGATTAAAACTCTTATAATAAATAGAATTGTTTATGGATCGGCCACGGCTCTGCAACTGAACCCTAGCTCTTGCCCTATCCCTTGGGTTCCTTTGCGGCCAACCCAGAGTTGTTGCAGGCTATGCACCTGTGGCCCTGCCTTGCTCTACACCTAGCCTCTGTGGCTTCTACTATGGAGCAGAATGTTCGCCACGCAGGTTCCTCTTTCAAAGAGAAAGTTGTGGGCTCCTCCCACACTCCTAACCTTTCGTTCTTCACGCGCCTAATAAAATATTCAGCCTCTCCTCGTTTGGATTTGGAGCTACGTCCAAGCTCCCCATGTTAGGAAAAATACAAAGATAACCATGGCCCTAAGCAGGATTGCTCTGCAAACGGTCACCAATATAAGACAAGGGATTCTGCGTGGACAATACACCTGTCAAAGAACCAGGATGGTAAAAACTCTGAGGCTAAAGAGAAGGTTCATGAAAAGAAGTAAAATATGCAGGTATGCCACCCAAAAGCAGCGAAGATCACAGAAATAGTCATTCAGGATCCAGATATAGAGGTCTACAGAGAGTACATGAAATAACATTCCATCATATGTAAATTTATGGAATCTAGCCCTCAGAAAGAGCCCTTAAATGTTGGATCCAAGCTAAATGGAACCCTAAAGGGGAAATAGAACTTTATCTTGGATCGAAGGGTTTCTTCACTATTTTCTTTTCTCTCCTGGAAGACAAGGACATAATCTTTGAAGGGGGTCCGTATTTTTTCAACTCTGCAGGTCTTTACATGAGATTCTAGAAGGAGAACTTTACTCCTGAAAAAGAAGACTTCACTCGAGTCCCAGTCTGGGTAAGACTTTATTCTCTCCCTACGGACTATTGGGCACCTTCAGCTCTCCAAGCCATTGGCAACAGTCTAGGATAATACATCAATATGTCAAAGGTTACTAAGAATGGTCATTATATTTCATATGCTCGAATCTACACATATATTGATGTATTTGGCGCCCTTCCATAAGCCATCAACTTGAACTTTTGAGACGAAACTTGGACTCAAGCAGTGGACTATGAACATATACCATTTCGTTGCAGTAAATGCCATGAGCATGGTCATCTCTTTAGATACTGCCCACAGAACCAGCCACCCCCAAAAGAAAGTCCATCGAGCACGAAGGACGAGCAAGGATTCATCAAAGTAAGTCACAAAAGCAGGCAAAGTAGAAGGAACAACACTGGAAGAGAAATCCCAAAGTAAGCACAACAAAATAGATATGAAATCCTTTCTCCTACAATAGAGGAAACCAGATAGTATAGCAATAGCAAGGATCAGAACAATGAACAGAACAAGGAAATGGACACATATATGGAAAACCAAATTAATCTCTCTCAAGCAGAACAAGTAACTCAGGAGGAAAATGAAATGGACTTCACACAGAACCTACCTACATCAGAGGAAAAAGTGATAGAGGACATCTTGATGGGAATGGACCTGCAGAAGATCTCAAAGGAATGGACCTCAAAATGGTTTGAGGGTATACTAGAAGACTACCTCCAAAGAATCGAAGAAGCATATACTCTGCAAAAAAACTTCCAAAAGAAAAGAGAACATCAAAGCAAAGGAAAAAAACCAAGTTGGAGGAATCAAAGCGAACCTTAAAGCCAACAACCAAATCACAAAAGGGCAACCAAAAAGAAGCGGACGAAAAACAAAGAGTCAACACCTCCAAGAGCTCAGCAATGAACTCATCAATGCGGGCAAGGTAAAGGTGCTATCTCTAACCCCCAATATTTTATCATGATCTACACATCTTGGAACATTAGGGGACTCAATAGCCCTACAAAAAAAAGGATCCTCAAATCCAAGGTTACCTCAAGAAAAACAATATTCTAATGCTACAAGAAACAAAAAGTGGACTGACTGAAATGATGTCCATCCAACAGGCCTTCTTTAGGAAGCAGTACAGTCATGTAGCCATTTCCGCCTCGGGCACTGCTGGAGGCATAGCTATGTTTTGGAAAGACTCTAGGTTTCATCTGATCGACTCCTTTGCCTCCAGACATTCCCTCACCACGATATTCCAAATAACATGAACTAAAGAAAAGATATGTATTACCAATGTTTACGGTCCCCACACAGTCCATGAATTCCTGGCCTCGCTCAATCATCTCAAATCCTTCCTCCAACCTCTTGATCATAAGTACTAGCTCCTGGCTGGTGACTTCAATATGATCCTAAACTTGGGTGAAAAAAGGGTGGACTTCGCAAGCTAGACTCGGACTCTCAAGCCTTCCAAAATATGATAGATGACATGGGCTTCATCGATACTCCCAAATAAAATGGCATCCACACCTAGAATAACAGGAGAGGGGGTGAGCATCAAATTTCCTCTAGAATTGATCACTTTCTTCTCTCATAAGAGTTATTCCTCTCCTCTCTGGAATCAGAGGCCATTATTGCTCCGCAAGTCAGCTCAGATCATTGGCCGATAGTTTTAAACATCAAGATCTCCGAGAGGCCGAAGAACACTCCCTTCAGGTTTGAGGTGTTTTAGCTCTCCCACCCTGATTTCCAAGATAGAATTAAGGAATGGTGGGCCACTTCGCTCCCTCAGCAGAGTAGAAAGATGCAAGGTTTCCATCAGAGACTAAAATTCATCAAGCAGGAATTAAAAAAATGGAACCATGAAACCTTCAGAGACATCACTACGGAGAAAAAAGTGTTAGAGCTAAAAATGAGAGCAATTCAACAAAAAATCATTCAAAATGGATTGAAAGAGGAAACCAAACAAGCTGAAATGGAATTATAGAAATAATGGGAGGATAGGGTCTCCCAAGAAGAAATCCTTTGGAGACAGAAATCAAGGATCAACTGGCTCAAAGATGTGGAGAAAAAAATTGCCTTCTTCCATAAATCCATGATCCAACACAGAAAGCACAACAGGATTCTCAACCTCAAAAATAAGTAGGGTCATGTGCTAATTACCCATCAAGAAATTGAGGAAGAACTACATCAGCACTTCTTGAGCATCCTCAAAGATGGGGGTCACCACAATGAGGATCATATCAGGAAGATCACCAACAACATCCCATCTATTTTTACTAGAGAATATAATCAAATGCTGCTAAAAAGGATTACCATTGAGGAAGTGGAAGAGGTTATTCAGTCAATGCCAAATGGCAAGGCACATGGGCCGGACGGCTTTACAATAATGCCAAGTCAAAAATATTTTTTCTCAACACCCCCACCGCCATCCAAAATCACATCACCTTCATCCTTGGATTCTAGAAGAGCAGTTTCCCCTCCAAGTACCTTGGTGTTCCCCTTACGGACAAACCTTTGGCCTACTCGAATTGGGAACCCCTCATCTCCAAGCTCAAGAAAAAAAATCTCCAACTGGACCTTTCGGTCCCTCAACCTTGCTAGAAGATTAACCCTGGTTCACTCTGTTCTTCAGGTCATGCCCCTCTACCAACTCTCGGCCATAGCTACTCCGATATCCATCTCAAACCAGATCAGAGCCATTCAGTGGGATTCCTCTGGAAAGGCAAGGCCAATAAAAGGAAGTGGGCTTTGGTGGCTTGGGACAAAGTCTGCTCACCCAAGGACGCAGGCGGTCTTGGCCTTCATGATCCAGACATTTTGGGAAGGGCTCTAGGAGCCAAGACATGGTGGCATTTTCTCACCAATCCTTCCTCTCACTGGGCCTTGCTTTGGAAGGCCAAGTATGCCCCCATACTCCCTTGGGCCTCTCTTAATAGGCTTTTAGGCAACCTCAAAGGTTCTCCTATCTGGAACCAGGCGTGGGACAAAAGAACGCTCATTCAAAACCACAGCTTCTGGGAGATAGGTAATGGTAAGAATGCCTTATTCTAGGTTGATGCTTGGGAGCAACACCCAAAATTTGATTTGGAGATCTACAGGCCAGTCAGAGAGAAACTTGAAGTGCATAACAAAAGCAAAGTCAAAGATTACTGGAAACTCACGGGAGACTCATGTAGGTTTTAACCCTAAACTGAAATTGTCTACACACGAATCTTATAACAAAAAATAAACAATAGCGAGAGCATAAAACATAAAACAGATAAACACAGAGATTTTCCCTTGGATCCCAAATCGGGACAACCAGCTTGATTTTTCATTATATTCCTTTTAGTGTTACAACACATATATATACATGCCGAAGCATACATGAACCCTAATCCATTAACCCTGGATTAGAACATAACTGTAGTTCCCATGACCAGATCTACAAAAAATACCAGGGGCCGAAAACCATCATACCCCAAAACCATGTGCAAAACCATGCACAAAACCATGGGCACGGACTACCCACCGGAAATTAAGGACCAAAAATTTTCACATACCCAACAATTCAGAATGGAGGGAATGGGTGAACATATAAGATTTCTTCCCAACCATCTCCATCAGCCGATCAATATCCTAGCAGAGGAACTAAATAACAGGAAAATTCAAAAGGAAGAAGGACCGAGCATCCTACGATGGGGCACTAATGCAGTAGGGAAATTCAATATCAAAGAAGCTTACAACATCTTGAAAAATCCTACCCTTGTCCAACAAGATCGCAAATGGCACAATCTCTGGAGCAGGAAAAATTGGCCGAAGATTACTCTCTTTCTCTGGTTGGTTATGCACAGGAAAATTCTTACTTGGGATAATCTTCAAAATAAAGGATTCATAGGACCTTCAGTATGCACGCTATGCCACTTTGAGGCAGAAATGACCAATCATATCCTAAACACCTACCCCTATGCCTCCAACATCTGGTCCTGGTTCCTTCATGTCTTCAAAGCCTCTAACCGCACTCTTGATTCCATCTATTCCTCTCTGGAAAATTGGCACTCTGCCTTCTCCAATCAGCCCCTCGTCAATTTATCTTGGAATCTCCTCCCAGGCATCATCTGCTGGGCCCTTTGGAAGGAGCAAAACTCCCGTATTTTCATGAATACAGCCTCTAAGGAAGAACATACGCTACACAAAATTAAATGTAATCTCCGCGAATAAGCCTCTATAGCCAATCTCTAGAACCCCCCAAACCCTCCCTCTGTGGAAGATTGCAAAATCCTTTCCCTTCTCAACTCCCCCCCCCCCTTCCTGCTCCATCACCCCCGCTAATTCTATCTCTCCCTTGCCTTTTTCCATTCGGCATCCTCCATACCACTCCTTCACCAAGCTCAATTATGATGGAGTGTCCAAGAACAACCCAGGAATGGCTGGTTTCGGCGGTGTGTTCCATAACCCTCAGGGTTCCATACTTTGGATTTACTACGGAAATCTAGGGCATACCACAATAATGCGGCAAAGCTCCACGTGCTAGCAAGTGGCATAGAAATTGCCAAGAAAAACAACTACTGGCCCCTGCTTGTTGAGGGTGACTCCAATGTAGCTACCCAAGATTGCAAGAAGTTGCAACAGGGATGTAGTGTTGCTAAGGTCTCCAAATGTTGGCGTATTAACAGAAACTTACACAGAATCAAAGATAGAATTGGTGAAGCGAGAGGTGTCTCTTTCTCTGTGGTCAGAAGGGAAGCTAACAAGTTGGTTGACTATCTTGCTAACCAAGGTGTAAAGACCTCGGCAAGACTTGTCTCCATGGACTGGACAGCTATCGACTCTCCAACGGTTAAAAATGATTGTACGCTCATAAATGAAATTGACCTTCAAAAGGCAGGGGTCTTGTCAGAACCACCAGATCCTTTCACTCATTATGACAGAGTACACAGCAACCCCTCTCAGGAATGATTTTGGTGGTGGCTATTCCTTAGTAAGCTCACCTTGGTACGCTCCCATGCATTACCATTACTCCCAACCTGCCTCCATCACCCATGAATGCATGTGCAACAACTATTCGCTCACTCCTCATTTCCCTTGGAATGCCTCCTTATATTCCCCTCACCTCACCATCAATCCTCATTATCTCCCTCATTTCAATCCCCCTTTCACCCTCAGAAGTAATTGTTTTTCTCGACTTCAGTTGTATCCCTCCCTCTCTCTATTCAAATTTTCGACCATGGCTCCCCGATGTTTCCACCCTCCTCCCTGGCCCCGCCATACTCGCAACTCCTACTGGGATAATCCCTCTCGTCCCTCGGTAACGAGGGTGGAAACTTTGGTGCACAACGTGGCTCATATCTTCGCGGAGAACACCCCTGATCTAGTGCAGGAAATTCTGGCTGGGTTGGATGCGGAAGCTTCGGCTCGCCATAGGTCCACCCCCTCGGAGATGGTTGACAGAGCTCTCCAATGGATACCTGACCCCACCTTAACCAGAAGCCACGAGAACCTTTATACCCGTGCCATTGATCTACACTGGCATACCAAGACTTTGTTAGCTATGGTGCTCCAGGACCAGAACAGTGTTACCAAGTGTCTAGAAAAGAAAATGGACGTGTTGTTGGATAAATTCGAAGCCTACATAAAAGTGGTACACCACCTTCATTTTGTTGATATTTCCTCCCCGCAATATGACCTATTGAAGCGCAGTTCTGCCAAGCACCAGCATTTGAACCCCACAGTCAAAGAGGAGGTCTCTACCAAGGGGAATCCTCAGGAGGCGGGCCCGTCTCACCGCCATCTTTTCTACCTTGAGGAGGGGACCCTGGATCACCTGATAAGCATGGATGATTATCTCAATGAGGAAGAAGAGGTGCAGCCCCCCTCGGGTCCTTAACTCTCCCGTCTTCTCCTGGTAGTTTCTGGTTATTGTCTTTATGAAGGTCACTCAGCATGCAAGATCTACTAATCTTTTTTCCAGTTTCAGAAATTTTCGGCTTTTTTATTTCGGTCATAAAGTGTTTGTGCTGGACTCTGATCTACTGCCAAAGAGGCTTTTTTGTATGATATTTTTCTTTTCTTAATGTGAATAGCTCTTCAAAATTTACAAAAAAAAAACGCTTATAATAAATATAATTAAGCCAATAAATGTATTTATTTTGGAATAGGAGTTAGGACTTCTATAATTTTAATTAACTATCAATAATTATTAGGTGGATGGTAGAGATTTTATCTCCATGAATATTTTAGAATATTTTTAGTAGTATTCACAAATTAAAGGTTGAGATTTATCTCAAAAGTAGTTATCCATTTCCATCCTTCTAATTAAATTTATTGTTTAAAAAAAATTTCATATGAACATGAGTATGGTGTTTTGGACATGTGGTATTAGGAAATCATGGTATTGTAACAAAGCATGTTTATAGGCTAAGAATATTGTTATAAGTATTTTTTAAGTGTATATATGTTTAATTCGAATATATTAATTCTTTTTTTTTGTTGAAGTCCAACAAGAAATTACAGCACACACACTAATGTGGGACCAATATTAGCTCCTAGCAGCACACACACTAGTGTGGGCCAAATTAGTTAATTAATTTGGTGCAGTGTCTAATTTAATTTTCCCTTAATTAAATTGGACAATAAAATGTAATCTTATCTCATGATCACTTGTAACCATTAACTGAGTATGATAAACTTAGTTATCTCATGTATTTCGAGTTGACGGTGATTGGTGAGGCATACAGAGTAATTATATTAGTTATGGAGTTCAAATTGCAGTTGGTGCATTGGTTTAATGCATGTGTAAGCAGTTAACTCAGTTAGGTGAGTTAGAGTTAGTTGAACTAGTTGTAACTGTTTGTTACACTAGTGAGAGATCAAGTGAACTAAATATTATTTAATTCAAAATTAGTGATCTGCCGTGAAAATGATGATTTACTATTAATATATTCATACATGTCAGTTCCAGTGGAGACCCAGTTGAGACAAAGGTGAAAGGGAGGTTAACTATCAATTGTGTGATTAGTAGGTTGCTTGCATGCAACCAGACATCCATTGGAGTGTAGAAATTTGCTGAATAATGATTAATTATCCACCAAGACTATCCTGATCACATATCAATTTGAATTCATATGCAACACATAATCTCTTCCACTAAGATCATCACACATGCGGAAATAAAACAAGTGATAGCACATCAAATCATCATACACATTAACACAGTATGTATGGGGAAAGCTTATAGCTGAAAACCCCGTAGCTATTGTGTATATTATAATGGAGAAAAAATGTAACAAAATTAGTACAATACTCCTCACAAGTACTCAGTACTATCTCATGAAGTTACACACACACTAGCTTGGTTTTGAACAAGTCACGGGTTCAAAACTCAACCACTAATTGCCTGCCTCTATTGCGCAATCATGGCCTGTCTAAATAGAGATCCAAGGTTCGAATCTCCTTGGCTTGACAGTGCAATCATCATGGGCAATTGCCTCCAAGTGTGGTGCAAATCTCATGCACAACTGATGTCCCAACTGATAGCTGTACTCACCCTTTCATCTACCTCTTTCATTGGTCTCCACTGAACTGTCCATGCACTGTAGTGAACTGATGTGTTCTTGAGTTGAATAATGAGTTAATAATTAGTGAATTAAATAATATTTAATTCACTCCACTCATTACTAGTTGATTAGCTATTTAAACTAATCTCAACTAGTTCAACTAAGTTAAACCGAACACAACTCCACCAACTATCTCATCAACTCCACCAAACTTCTGCCACTGAAGTCCTAACTGAAGTCAACCATGCATGAGCTCACCAAATCCCTAGGAATAGCGTAATTCCTCTGTCAGATGCATGAGCCACTTCCAAGGCTCGAACTGAAGTGCTCCAAGAGAGTAAACTGAAGTTTAGAGTCCAAATATTATTAAGGGTAAATAATATTTGACTTCCCTATTTTTAGGATAAGCAGTCTAAAAATAGACTTCGACCTATAGGTCCAAAAATAGAGGTCCATCTATTTTTACCAACATGACCAATACTCCAAGAATAACATACTGCAACCCCTGGACCATGCTCCATATGTCTAAAAACAGACATAGTCTAAAAATAGACTTTGCGCCAGAATTTGCCTGCGGGCCCACTTAGTGAAGGCGACTTCATTTCACTAAGCTCCATCATCTTGTTGTATTTTCAACACTCCCTCTCAGCAAGATATGGATTATCTGCAACCCCTATCCTGCCTCTGTGGAATTCGAACTTGCTCCTGGTGAGCGCCTTCGTCAGGATGTCGGCATCCTGATCCTCCGTGGGAACATATGAAAGCATCATGATTCTCCGCCGAACACAATATCTGATATGATGGTACCTGATGTCGATGTGTTTGGACCTATCATGAAATACTGGATTAGCCGAGAGTTTAATGCAACTCTGGTTATCACAGTAAATCACTGTAGGCTCCAAATGCAACCCGAACAATCCAACGAGGATCTTCCTCATCCAAATAGCCTCGCATGCAGCCAAGCTTGCTGCCATGTACTCGGCCTCTACTGAACTGAGTGCCACGGATCTCTACTTCCTGTTGTACCAGGAAACTGTTGTCGACCCAATGCTGAAAACTCCTCCAGATGTGCTCTTTTGGTCCGTTGGGCTCCCTGCCCAATCTGCATCAATGAAGCCAGAAAGCTTCGCTCCATCCTCCTATCTGTACCATAGACCATATCTCGATGTGCCTCTAATATAACGCAATACATGCTTGCTTGCCTTCCAAAAGAGCTTGGTAGGCTTAACCATAGCTTGCGAAAGCTGGTTAACAGCATAGCATATATCAGGTCATGTATTGACCAGATACATAAGCGACCCCACCAACTATAGACAGACAAAGGGCATCCACTACCTCCGCCGAAGTAGCATCCTTCCTCCAACCACCAGAAGAGGAGTGTCAACAAAGCCTGTAGCCTTGCACAAGAACCTCTAATCTCCTTGTCACTTGCCTCGAGAAACAACACCTCCGCTCAGCGGCCAAATCTCCAATCTCAGTAGCTATCGAAAGGATGCCCAAGTCCTTCATCCTCAAAACTCTCAAACATCCTCTCGCTCCTCTCGCATGAAAGTATCAATCGCTCATCGCCAGTCAAACCGAGATCATCTACATACAAGAGTGATGATCGTCGTGCCTTTCCCCTCCACCACAATCTGGTACAGGTTAGGATCCGCCTCACTCTTGGAGAATCCAAGTCCGGTAAAGTAACTTTCTATCCATGTGTACCAAGCACGAGGTGCTTGCTTCAACCCGTACAGTGCTCTCTTGAGTCTGCACACATGCGACTCACCGCTGAAGATCTCGAAACCTTCGGGCTGCTCTATGTACACCTCCTCCTCAATGACTCCGTTGAGGAACATAGTCTTCACATCCATCCGATGGATGTGCCACCCCATCTGCGCTGAGAGAGTTAGGATCGTCCGTATGGAAGAGTACCTTGCGATAGGTGCAAAGGTCTCCTCATAATCGATCCCCTCGATCTGTGAGAAGCCACGGGCAAAAAATCTTGCCTTGCAACCTTGCACCTCCACACCCCCGTCATCCGCCTCACTCCCGTCATCCGCCTACTTCACTTTAGATCCACCGTCGAACCCGACCACCCATTTCCTCCGGTCTTGGGACAATCTCCCCATGCACCGTTTCTCGACGATCAAATCATATTCTTCGATCATGGCATCAACCCAGCAGTTCCTCTGCCGCCCTCAAAAGAGGATGGCTCCGTCACGACACATTGACTCACAAGAGCCATGTATCCGGGGCAGATCAATCCGGTGACTGCCTCTGTCTGCGCTGTGCCGTAGGTGGTCCTACAACCTTCTCTGCATCTCAAGCCAGTCGCTCAGCTTCTGTAGTGTGCATGCGCCCTCTGATGGTTGGCGCTGCATGGGTGGTTTCTTCCACCTCCCGAACTTCCTCTTGTGGCTGATCCACATCCGGAAGCTCCTCCTTAGGAACTAATAGCTCCTCATCTGCATGCAAGTGTAGCTCCCTCTCAAGCGAACACCACATGGCTTTCTCCTCCTGAAATTTTATATCCCGTCGCACAACAGTCTTTCGACTGTCTGACAAATACACCCGGTAGTTGTGAGGTGTATCAGTGTACCCCACAAATATTCCAACCTCAGCAGTTGGATCCAGCTTCCTTCTCGCATCCTTCTTCACATGCATGTAGACAGGAGAACCAAAAATCCGCAAATGGGAAATATCAGGCCTCTTGCCAGAATAAGCCTCCTCTGGTGTACTCATGCCAAGAACCTTGTGAGGACAACGGTTCTGCACATACACTGCTGTATTGTATGCCTCAGCCCACAAGTGAAGGGGTAGGCCCTGATCATGCAACATCGCCCGTGCAGCACCCACGATCGTTCTGTTCTTCCGCTCAGCCACCCCGTTCTGCTGTGGGTTATGGGGTGCGATGAGCTCTCTCCGAATCCCTTCTGCGCTGCAGAACTCCTTGAATTCAGCCGAGATGAATTCACCACCATTATCACTCCTTAGAGCAATCACCTTCTTCCCCGACTCCTTCTCGACCAGTGCTTTAAACTCACAGAACTTCACGAATGTATCGCTCTTCTTCTGCATGAAGAAGATCCAGCACTTTCGAGAGAAATCATCAACAAAGATCACATAATACTTGTGCTTTGCTGTCGAAGCAACCGAGAAAGGACCACACACGTCTGTGTGAACTCTCTCAAGGATCGTCGTGGCGCGACTATCCTTCTCGTGAAAGGTGGCTTTCACATACTTCCCTAAAGTACACCCCTTGCACTGATCTGACAGCGCAAGAGTGCCCTTAGGAAGCCCAGTAGAAATCTGCTGCAGGATCTTCAAAGCTCCATGGTGAAGGTGGCCCAATCTCCTGTGCCACAGCTCGCCCTCATCATCCCGGCTCACCACTTCTCCCGCCTTGCATGCCATAGCTGCGCAGCCATCTACCTGCAACTGATAAAGGTTCTTGGTTCGAACCCCTATCTTCCGGGTCTCTCCAGTAGTCTTACTGCGCAAGAAGGCTTTTCCTTCGCTGAAGACCACATCATACCCCTTATCTTCCAACATCGCCACAGAGATCAAGTTCTTCTTCAATCCAGGTACATGCATGACATCCTTCAATACAAAGGGTTTACCAGACTCCCTCTGAAAGGATATGGTACCGATACCAGTCGCACTGTATATACCATCATCGCCCATCTCGATGTGCACACCCAAATCTTTGTCCTCCAGATCTGAGAACAAATCCCGATCTCCCATCATATGAAATGACGCACCGCTGTCCAAGAACCACACCGATCCCAGCACACTTGAAACCAAGCATGAAATCAGTGAAAATTCAAGCTCGAACTGTGAAGCCAAAGCTTCTCCATCTGCAGATCTTCCCGCTTGCTTGTTCTTCTTCTTCTTTGGACAATTGGTAGCCTAATGTCCGTGATCATGGCAGTGAAAACACTTCACTTTCGCCATATCCTGCTTCTTGCCCTTTGCACCAGAATGAGAGGTTTTCTTACCCTTCCCCTTCTTTGCTTTGGCAAACAAAGCGCAGTTTTCTTCATCAGCTCCCTTTGATGAAGATCCATCTCAAGTAGTCCTCCTTATCTCCTCCTGCATGAGATCCGCCCAAAGGCGCTCCCATCCCGGCAGCTTCTCCCAACCATTGACACTATCTTGATATGAGTGCCAAGCCTTCGAAAGACCAAGGAGAGCCAGGTCGACCATGTCCTCGTCTTCGACAGTCACCCCCACACTTCCCAACTCATCTCTGCATTGAGTGAACTTCGTGAGGTATTTGGCGATACTGTCGCCCTTCTCCATCTTGATGTTCTTGAGCTTATCTTTGAGCGCCAGCTTCCTTTGGTCGCTCTTACTCTGGAATAGATCCGTCAAAGCTTTCCACATTAAATATGGAGAAGCCTTTCCATGCAGGCTGGATACAATATGATCCTTGACGCCCTCCAACAGGATCCTTCGACATTTCACCATCTTCTTTTGCCATGCTTCAACTTCAGCAGGATCAGTGGGCCTTTGGACATCCGTATCCATGAACTCCTTAAGACCATTATCTTCTAATACTGCCTCCATGTGATCCTTCCATGCAACATAATTTGAACTGCCTTCAAGAGCATATTCGAGTCGCAAACCGTTGAAAGACATTTTCAACACCGGCACCAAGAAAACAAAACTGCTGCAAAATTCGAATTCCACCTCAAGGCTCAACCGCTCTAGATCTGTGAGAACAAATTATTTCTAGCACAAAGATTGACTGCAAGGGGCATTTACTGGATATATCACCTTTCAAAGAAAGGATGGATCCAGAGGCTACCTGGCCCGCATGCAGACTCTGTCTACCGAAATAAGTTTGTAATCACTGTGATGATCAATCTCTGCTTCAATAGCTTCGATACCATGTAGGAAATTTCTAAATAATTATTAATTATCCACCGAGACTATCTTGATCACATATCAATTCGAATTCATATGCAACACATAATCTCTTCCACTCAGATCATCACACATGCGGAAATAAAACAAGCGATAACACATCAATTCATCATACACATTAACACAGTATGTATGGGGAAAGCTTATAGCTGAAAACCCCGCAGCTATTATGTATATTATAATGGAGAAATCATGTAACAAACTCAGTACAATACTCCTCACAAGTACTCAGTACTATCTCATGAAGTTACACACAAACTAGCTTGGTTTTGAACAAGTCATGGGTTCAAAACACATCCACTAATTGCCTGCCTCTATTGCGCAATCATGGCCTGTCTAAATAGAGATCCAAGGTTTGAATCTCCTTGGCTTGACAGCGCAATCATCATGGGAAATTGCCTCCAAGTGTGGTGCAAATCTCATGCACAACTGATGTCCCAACTGATAGTTGTACTCACCCTTTCATCTACCTCTTCCACTGGTCTCCACTGAACTGTCCATGCACTGTAGTGAACTGATGTGTTCTTGAGTTGAATAATGAGTTACTAATTAATTAATTAAATAATATTTAATTCACTCCACTCATTACTAGTTGATTAGCTAGTTAAACTAATCTCAACTAGTTCAACTAAGTTAAACCGAACACAACTCCACCAACTGTCTCATCAACTCCACCAAACTTCTGCCACTGAAGTCCTAACTGAATTCAACCATGCATGAACTCACCAAACCCTTAGGAATAGCGTAATTCCTCTGTCAGATGCATGAGCCACTTCTGTAGCTCGAACTGAAGTGCTCCAAGAGAGGAAATTGAAGTTTATAGTCCAAATATTATTAAGGGTAAATAATATTTGACTTCCCTATTTTTAGGATATGCAGTCTAAAAATAGACTTCGACCTATAGGTCAAAAAAATATAGGTCCATATATTTTTACCAACATGACCAATACTCCAAGAATAACATACTGCAATCCCCGGACCATGCTCCATATGTCTAAAAATAGGCTCTGCGCCAGAATTTGCATGCGGGCCCACTTAGTGAAGGCGACTTCATTTCACTAAGCTCTATCATCTTGTTGCATTTTCAACATGGAGTGCCCATGATCCTAACGCAATTGAGGAAGGATGAAATTCCTAAAGAATAGGGATTGCATTCATTAGGAATTGCGCAAGAAAGGCAGGTTGTTTAGAGGCTGAGAATTGGCAAAGTGTTGGCCAGTTTTGTCCACAACAGTGTGAGACAGTTAGCAGAGTGCAGGAGACTCTTGTGAGAAGAGTGCATTGTAATTGTTTCATGATTCCATGGTTAATATACAATAGAAGATAGAGGGGTTTTGAGCAGCAAGCTTTCCCTAGGAAATTATTTTTGTTGTGGTTTGATTTTATTATTTCTTTGCTTCATGTGATTGGCAATTGTGTTTAACTTCCACAATTGATTTGTAGAAGTGATTCAGTATCTAGCTTTAGTACACTGTTATATCAGATTTAATCCATTGATATACATATGTTTGTATAATTTATACATTGTATTAGAGAACAGGAATTCACTATAGTGGAGGAGAATCTAAGTTTGTGACTGAATTTAATTCGAATTTGCAAAATTATTCTTTATGCAACAGGTAGATCGGGATCAAAATGGATTTCAGTGGCTTGAGATTGGATTATGCACTCAAGGGAAGTTCCATTTATATTGTGTGGAAAGACAGGATGGAGGTAGTATTGGAGGGAAATGCATTGAAATAATTCATTGACAATGACATTCCCAAACCTGCTACAGCAGATGCCACAAATCTTGATTCTTGGCAAAAGAAGGTTTCAAAGGCGAGGAGGATATTACTGGAGGGAGTATGAGACCACATTGTCTCAAGTCTCCATGGTAAAGCAACTCCATATGAAATTTGGAAGGCTTTGACAGATCTGTTTCAGAACAGCAGTGATCATAGAAAATTGGCACTAAAGGACAAGCTCAGGAATATCAAAATGGAGAAAGGTGACTCTGTGTCGAAATATTTAACAAAGTTTGTCCAACGTCAGGATGAGCTTGGGAGCGTCGGAATTACTGTCGCAGATGATGACTTGGTAAGCCTAACTCTTCTAGGACTTCCCAAGAGTTGGCATAGTTATCAGGACTCTGTCAATGTGAGGGAGAAGCTGCCAGATTGGGAACAACTTTGGTTGGATTTGGCGTAAGAATAATTCAAACAAAATACTAGGGATGGATCTTCATCTAAGGAAGATGATGAAGAAAATTGCGCCTTGGCTGGTAAGGCGAAGAAAGGGAAGGGAAAGAAATCCTATTCCAAATCTGAGACCGGAAAAAAAGGAAAGGAGCATGACATGTCCTGAGTGAAGTTTTTTCACTGTCACAAGCATGGACATTATGCCACTAATTGTCCAAAAAAGAATAACAACAAGAAGGCTTCAGGATCTGTAGCTGGTGATGGTTTGTCCTTGCAATTTTATTTGGCCTCCTTGCTTATCGCATGCATGGTTTCAAGTGCAATGGGATCGGTGTTGTACTTGGACAGTGGTGCTTCCTTTCACATCAAGGGCGAAAAAAAAAAATCAGTAGCTTGGAGAAGAAGGACCTCCAAATTCATATCGAAATGGGTGATGACGGGCAGTACAGTGCTACCGGGATTGGTACAGTTACCTTCCAGAGACAGTCAAGTAAAACCTTTTAATTAAAAGATGTAAAGCATGTACCAGGCTTGAAGAAAAATTTAGTATCAGTTGCAATGTTCGAGGATAGAGGCTATGATGTTGTTCTCAGTGAAGGAAAGTCTTTCTTGCGAGACAAAACATTAGGACAAGCCAAGAAGATTGGGATTCAAGTTAAGAATCTCTATAAACTTGATGTAGATGGATACGCAGCATTGATGGGTAAGGCGGACAAAGTGGTGAGCCAGGATGAGGGTGAGTTATGGCACAAGAGATTGGGCCATCTTCACCACGGAGCCTTGAAGGTCATGCAAAAAGTTTCTACGGGTCTTCAAAATGGTACACTTGCGCAGTCAAACACATGCAAGGGATGTACTATGGGGAAGTATGCAAAGGCCACTTTTCATGAGAAGGAGAACCAAGCTTCAGAAATCCTTGAGAGAGTTCACTCAAACATGTGTGGACCATTCTCTACTGCTTCGACAGAAAAGCATAAGTAATATGTGATATTTTTTGATGACTTTTCCCAAATGTGTTGGATATACTTCGTGTAGAAGAAATATTAGACGTTCTCAAAGTTTCTTGAGTTCAAAGCACTGGTGGAGAAAGACACAGGGAACCATGTGAAGGCTCTTAGGAGTGAGAATGGTGGTGAGTACATCCCAAATGAATTCAAGAACTTATGCAACAAAGAAGGAAATCGTAGAGAAATGATTGCGCCTCATAACCCACAATAGAATGGGGTCACAAAAAGAAAGAACAAAACAATTGTGGGTGCAGCAAGAGCAATGTTGCATGATCAGGGCCTACCATTGCATCTGTGGGTGGAGGCATGCAACACAACAGCATTTGTGCAATGAGTATACTCATGATCACTTGTAATATTTAATTGTATGTGATAAACTCAGTTAGCTCAAGTATTTCAAGTTGAGGGTGGTTGGTGAGGCATGCAGATTAATTCTGTTAGTTATGGAGTTTGAATTGCAATTGGTGCATTAGTTTAATGCATGTGTAATCAGTTAACTTAGTTAGGTGAGTTAGAGACAGTTGAACTAGTTGTAATTGTTTGTTTCACTAGCGAGAGATCAAATGAATTAAATATTATTTAATTCACAATTAGAGATCTACCATGAAACTAATGATTTAATATTAATAGTTGCATGCATTTCAGTTCCAGTGGAGACCCAGTTGAGACAAAGGTGAAAGGGACTCAATTAACTATCAGTTCTGTAATTAGTAGGTTGCTTGCATGCAACCAGACATCCATTGTAGTTCCCATGATCCTAGCGCAATTGAGGAAGGTTGAAATTTGTAAAGAACAGGAATTGCATTCATCAAGAATTGCGCAAGCAAGGCAGGTTGTTTAGAGGCTGATAATTGGCTAAGTGTTGGCCAGTTTTGTCCAAGACAATGTGAGACAGTTAGCAGAGTGCAGGAGACTCTTGTAAGAAGAGTGCATTGTAATTTTTTGATGATTCCATGGTTAATATACAATAGAAGATAGAGGGGTTTTGAGCAACAATCTTTCCCCAGGAAATTATCTATGTTGTGGTTTGATTTGATTCTTTCTTTGCTTCATATGATTGGCGATTGTGTTTAATTTCCGCAATTTATTTGTAGAAGTGACTCAGTATCTATCTTTAGTACATTTTTAGATTGGATTGAATCCATTGATATACATATGTTTGCATAATTTCTAAATTTTTTATTGTGGTTTATGGACACTGAGTGACCGCTTCATCCATGGGAAAATCCAGATAGATCAACCCAAAGGGTAGATCCCACTGGAAAAACTAGCAAGGCCTAACCCCAAGGGCGTCAAGGAGACTTGACCTTGTGGCCTCCCAATAGGTGAGGCACTTAGTAATAGGAACTCGACCAACTGAGTTATCCCTTGGGGCTTGGATATATTAATTCCTTTTATAATTAATAATAATAATAAGTTAGTTGATTTTACATTTTTTATTAATTTTTCCAATGTGAGATGTATCATGAAGTAAGTGTTTTGATTCCTATTGGTTTTATTGGCTATTTAATTTATTTAGTTGTGCTAGTTTATATACATTTAGCGTAATATTTTTCTTTGACTAGTTATATGGTTTTTATAATTTAACTTTTAATGTGATATCATATATATAATACAGAAAAATAGTTTATTGTAAATACCAATATAGATCCATATTAACCATGGATCTAGGAAGCTTTGCGACGAATCAAATCTCTTAAGGTGCAAATCATCATCTTGAATTTTTCCTTAAGCACTTGGATTGTGTACTCTAGATAACTTAAACTTGGAATTTCAACAAATTTTTGCTAGATTTCAAATGTAAAATAATGAGAGCGCTTGAAATGTTTTAACCATAATAATTATTTTTTTCAATTGATTTATATAATATGTGCATAGTTTTTTTTTAAATCATATATAATATATACATAGTCATCATTAAAATATTTTATTTAACAAGAGCATTAAAATATTTTATGGATGGGATACATTTTCTACCTTAAAATGTAATTTGGTTATTAATAAAAATTTTAAAAATTTAATATTACTTAATCTTGCATATTAAAAAAAAATTATGATTTACATTGAATTTTTATATTATTATGAATATTTTTTAAATATCACATATTACTTTTATAATAAGAATTGAATGAATTAAACATCTCTCTAACTATTCTTATTTGGAAGTAATTGAAGTTTTTTTTGTCTTTCAAATACTTTTTCTCCCTGGGTATTGAAATGTTTTATTATAGTTAACTTTATATATATATATATATATATATATATATATATATATATTCCAAGGGGAAAAACTTTGATTCCATTTATAGTCAAAATAAAATACAATTTAAATCTTTCATGCTAACATAATCCCTCAATTGTGGAGTTCTACTCAAGAAACTTGAAATATTTATTGGAGTGAAAATATTTGTGAACAAAAACTCAACCAATTCCTGAAGCATCCAAGTTTCCCCAAGTGACTCGTTGTCTACAAACATATTTCAAAAAAGTGGTTTTGAATTATATAATTGTTTCTACTTTTGCCAAAACACTGCTAGTGATGTATCATCGATGCACTAGATAAGGCTTTGTGTAGGGTCCCCAAAGCATACAAACATGAAAATTTTCCCAAAATAAATTATATTTCATTGCCAGGAAGTATAATAAGTATTATATTCATCATGTTAATTTTTTTAATTATGATCAATTTATTCCCATGGGCATAACTGGAGAGCGTTGAGCACACCTTCTTTGTCCACATGGATTTCCCACTGGTCCTGAACCAACACCAATCCTCTTTTCAAAAGGTAATTTTCTTCCTTCTTTTTTTTTCCTTGAATGCATGTGAAAATGAGATAGAAGAAAAGTTCCATATTATGATCAGAATATTATAATATAGTGGAAAGAGGGTGTGGTTACTCAACTTGGATTTGTCATTCATCCAAATTATCACATGCATGGAGTCTTAGTCTGTTTGTGTGTGATTTGCAGACTCAAATAATTAAATAAGTAATTGTAAAGAGAAAAGCTCGGCATAGTCGTTGGAGGATAATCCAATGCCACATGTGAAGGAGTAAAAATATGTTTTTGAAATATATAATCGGCCACCAACACCTCAAATGGAGGGGATGTTTTGTGCATCCCCATCGAATTTCCTGACAATATGAGAGTGTTGTTTTGTATTAGGAAACTTATGAGGGAGAGCATCCAAAATTACTGGACTATTTAGGGCCACTCTTATGTATGACTACCCTTGGTCTTTGAAAATAACCCTATTCCTTCTAGCCAAATACCCCAATAGACCACAAAGGGGAGAGCCTTTAAGGATTCTTTTGGCTTGTGTTCTAACCAAGGTTTGGCATGTATTCCTTGACTGAGGGACCATCCCACACATGTCCATCTCCAACAATATATCCTTATCTCTAGCTATAAACTTCTAGAGAAGAGACATTGGATGAAAATGTGAGATATTTATTTAGCACCATATATGTGTGTGTTTGTCTCTGAGAGAGAGAGAGAGAGAATAATTTAGTTTATATGGATATTCTAGTTTATTTAAGTCGGGTGTTGAAATATTTTTTCAAGGTATAAGAGTTATACATATTTTTCACATTCAAAAGTGAATATATATATATATATATATATATATATATAGCCTTACAATCATTGTATCTTTCTAAAGTTGATATAAATTTATATTATTTAGCATGGACATCAAAATATTTTATTTATGGTTGAGTGAGAGGAAAATATTTTTACTACATCTTGTTGTAATATCAACAACTCACCAAGAGAGAATAGTGATAGTCAGATTATTAATGTTTTATACTTTTAACTCGAACTAACCAAACATGTATATTCATTTATGTTTTTTATTATAATCGAAATTGTTTGTTTTATTTAGAGATTTTTTATTTTATCTTAAGAGGGACACATATCAACTACACTCAAAGAATTACACATCTTCCTCATATTAGGATGTAAACTACATCGCTTGGCATACTTAAATTTGTATATGTTTATTAAATCAATTTAAACATGAAATTCTAAAATATCATGGTTAGTAATAGAATCAGAATTATTTTAATTTATCTAGTAAAATGAATTTATAAAATAATGATTTATATGGTAAACTATATTTGTAAAATAATAACTTAGATGGTAATATATATATATATATATATTCCCCCACGGCAGGTGCCTAAATATGACGATTGTTGGGCAACGATCAAGGATAAGTGGGAATGGTAGACACTTTGTCATATATTTAATTCACCAGCACACTTGTTATAGCCACAATATAATGCTCGCACCAATATAGCCTTGGGCATCATACAACAATTATGGCTTGGATTGCGGGAAAATAATGGCAATGAATGATGGTTTACAGAGGTTCCTTCCTAGACTGGACGAGAGTGATGTCATTGTGAGTCAATGTCCTCTCTTTGGTCTATTTCTATTACCCAGATATTGTATTACTTAGTGTTCGTCAGAGGAAAAAATTTTATTTGTTTTTCTACCACAGGGTCAATGCATATCAAGTTCATCCTCTTCTTGCACTCATTAATTGGTATGCTCCTAAGTCTAATGAACCATATTGAATTACGAACATAATATGACTATTAGCATGCATATGAGGCATGCATATTATAGATACATATGCATGCATCACATGCACTGCACTAGTATACCTACTAGTTGGCTATGAATAATGTCTAAATATGGATAGATGAATTAATACTAAATTAAATACCTAACTATCATGACTATCATGAATGTATTAAGTCTAGAATTCTATGATAAATTTAATGAGTATACTAAACTAAAATTACAATTAATAAACCCATTTAATAAACTCATTAATTAATAAACCCAATTAAATCAACTCATTAATTAAACCCCTTCAAAAGTGCGCTAATTAATAAACTCATTTCAAATGAAACTTGGGAACCAACTTGAATCAACCAAATTTGATTTTTTTAATTGTAAATATGTTTTCCAAGGAGCGGTCAATTAATGATGGCATATATATTAAAACTATGAAGTGATCAATTTAATGGTGGTTGGGATATTAAAATCCAAAGGGAGAACAACCACCTGAGAGCCATAATGACTCATTCAGCATGTTGTTAAGAGGGACCAACTAAAATAAAAACATTTTTTTTATTATGAGCTGGTGAGGAGATCTCTTAGAGCGGAAGAAACCTCTCTGATAAAAGGAGGTTATAGGGTGAAGACGGGGGGGGTTCTTTTGGTTCATGGATGGGAGGTAGAATAAAATGGGTTTCATGAGAGATTGTGAAGGAATTGGTCAGAGGGACAAGCTTAGGGCTCTGGACTCAATGGAAACTTGGAAATTTGAGAATTATTCTTGGAATTTTGGGCACGGGGGCTAGAAGACTTCGATATAGAATACTTTGGTATCGAAGTCTTTTGGGTCTAGGAAATAGAGAGGTTGATCTCATATAGGCAGGGAGGAATTGGTTAGTTTGATAACATAAGCATAGGACTCATAGTTTTCATAGAGCAACGTCAGCCAGGGATCGACATAAGATGGGAAAACTAGGTATGTACATGTATTTAATTTGATAAATTATAAGTAGAATTTTGTTTCCTCGATGGAACCATAGAATTATGCTCTACACAATGGTATCATAACAATTTCAGACTCTCGAAATGCACCATAGCTTCACATACATTTACATGTTGGAGTAATAAATTGAAGGATTTAGTTCAACTCTTGATAAATAAATTCAAGATACCTAAAAATTGGCTTTTATAGGGCTATATTGGCCAAATCCCACTCAAGGATATTTTAATTAATCAATCAATTCAATCCTTACGATGAGTGTTGCTATTGAGAAGTAATTTGTAACCACCGAAGGTCGCTCAACTGTTGGTTTTTATGGCTTCTAAACATTTTCCCGGGCCATTGCCCAGCCCATCTCAATGTTTGACAGTAAGGGCTTCAAATTAATTCAAAATCATGAAATTAATAGTAACTTTCAGCCAAACAAATCTTCAAGTGAATTTTCCTTCATGAAATTTGGTCCTCGTACCACAGCCTCCAATTACAATCTAATTCATAGTTTTAACGCCAAGCTAAACATTGAGCTCCACTTTCACTCCTACCAAATCACCCAAATGAGCTCGCAGGAGGCCGTAGTGGGTCCTTCTATGATGGTTATATTGGCTATGATCTTTGCTTTCCCTCATAGAGGTATGATTCCTCCAAATAAATACACTCAGCGATCATTGTACATAACAAATTCATGCAATAGTTTCACACAACAATATTGATTCCACTACACGCACCACACCAGCCACTTATAACAACAACACACCTCACATGTAGCTCAAGAAAGTCAATTTGCAGTGGGAAACTCTCACTGACAGTTCAACGATGGATCCATACACTCGAAATAAAAGACAAGCCCTGCCAATGTTGACGATGAATACCCAAGATAATGGTTAAATCCATTCTTATCCATTTCCAATTCCAGTAAAGTTTAAATTACATATTTTAATAATTTTGGTATCCCAATTGAGTGTGTAAAATGAAGGGAACTTCAAGCACATAACTTTCAATGCTTTAACTTTTTTATCCTTCCCAACTTTTTGGAGGTTGAATTTGTAAACGAGTTTAGTTTTTTTTATGGAATCAAAATATAGAACATTTGAGCGTCATTTTTTTAATGTTGAAATATTACCCTACTTCTTACCATGACTAATTTCAAATGCTATAATGATCTCATTCCCAAGAATAAACCATTGACTTATTTATGGAGTTGTCTTTAGTGCGACTTTTTGGAGTTTCCGGTGTCAGAATCCGGTAGAAAATTTTGAGGTGAAATCTTGATTTGTGTTATTAAACTCGTTTTTTCACTGTATATATGGATTTATCACCCTGAAAAACCCCAAGGAAGTTCCATTGTACAGGGATTACCCATTAGACTTGTGCTTTCAATGAATTCCTACCAGATTTTAAAGAAATTTGATCGAAAAAATCCACCGGAAAAGTTTTCAAAAAATCACACTAGAAACAACTCCCTTCTTTATAAACATACTTCTCTAGATTACTAAATAAAAGAGTATAACGACATGACCAAACTTATAATAATTGGACAACTTCGCATCGAGTTCATTATATGAAACTTTTTAAGAATATGGTAGTAATTAATTATTAAATATTCTGATTTTTTTTAATAATATTTAATGATAAATAAGAAATGGATTTATTTCTTAATAAATTTAATAATGATATTGAATGATAGAAAATGTGAATAATAAGAATATAGTCAATTACAAATAGTCTTCATTGTGATCAATCTCAAACTATTTTCTTGTACTATTCTTATTGTCACCCTTGTTAGTTTTGTCATATTTTCATATCGATTATATGAAAAGGAAGGTTGGAAACATAAACCAATTAAATATTTAACTCGAGCTATTGTAGAAACATCATACTTTGTCTCTCTTGCTCTGCAATATTAATAGGTTTAAGTACTATAACACAAAAATCAATGTACATTGTCATATTTTTTGTGCTTACACTGAAATCAGTGCATACTATTAATCCAATGACTTTAAAATTAATGTACCGTCATACATCCAATTATATCAAATCATAAATCAACATATACACTGAAATCAATGCATCTAATGCAAGAAATCAAATAATATTAGAAAACAAAATCTACACTGAAATCAATGCATCTAATGCAATTAATCAAATAGGATTAGAAATCGACATCTACACTCAAATCAATGTATCGAGTGCAACTAGGAAAATATTATTAAAAACCAACATCTACACTATAATCAATGCATCTAGTGCGAACAATCAAATAGGATTAGAAATCACAATCTACGCTTAAATCAATGCATTTAGTTCAAACAATCAAATAGGATTAGAAATCATCTACATTGAAATCAATGCATCTAGTCCAAGCAATCAAATATAATTAGAAATCAACATCTACATTGAAATTAATGCATCTATTGCAAGCAATCAAATAGGATTAGAAATCACCATCTACACTGAAATCAATGCATTTAGTGAAAGAAATCAAATAGGATTAGAAACCATTTATATTGAAATCAATGCATCTAGAGCAAGTAATCAAATATCATTATAAATCAACATCTAAACTAAAATCAATGCATCTAGTGCAAGCAATAAAATAGGATTAGGAATCACCATATACACTAAAATCAATGCATCTAGTGCAAGAAATATTGTTCCCTCTCTCCCCCCTCCATCTATATCTATATCTCCCTCCATATTTCATTCTATGTCTCTTTATCACACCCCACGAAACACACACTCTCTCTCACTCCATATCTATCAATTTCTTTATCCCTCCCTCCTTGTCTCCATCTATCTCTTATTTATATTCACCTTCCATCTATATCTCTATCTCCATTTGTCTCACTATATCAACCCCAAAACATACTCTCTCTTTCTCCAATCTATCTATCTATCAGTCCCTCCTCCTCTCCCTTTCCCTCATGTTATCCTCTCTCCCTCTCTCTCCATATTCCTTATCTCTCTCTCTCTCTCTCTCTCTCTCTCTTTCTCTCTCTCTCTATATCTCTCTATTCTTACCTCCCTCTCTCTCCCCCTCCATCTCCATCTCTCTCTCTCTCTCTCTCTCTCTCTCTCTCTCTCTCTCTCTCTCTATATATATATATATATATATATATATATATATATATATATATTCACCTTCCAACTTTGTTACTATATGCCTCTATCTCTCCTTATCTCCCCCTTCTCTCTATCTCTCCTTGTTTGTCTTTTTATCTCACCCCCAAACATACACTCTCTCTCTTCATCTCTCCCTTGTCACTCCCTCTCTCTCTCAACTACTCACTCTTTATGTCTTTATTCTTCCTTCCCTCTCCCCATCCAGCTCTTTCTCTCTATCCCTCCGTCCCCCCCTCCAACTCCATATCTCTATCCCTCCCTCTCTTTTCCTTCCTCTCTCTCCCTTTCTCTTCTACCTCCCTCTCTCTTCCCCGTCACTCTCTCTCTCTCTCTCTCCCATACAATCCTCTCTCTTCCCCCATCACTCTCTTCCTCTCTCTCCCTTTATCTCTCGCCTCTCTCTATGTGCCCCCCTCCCCACCTCTCTCTTTGTCTCTCTCTTTTCCATTCAATCCTCTCTCTCTCTCTCTCTCTCTCTCTCTCTCTCTTCCCTCCAATCCTCTCTCTCTCTCTATCTCTGCCCTCTAATCCTCTCTCTTCCCACATCACTCTATCTCTCTCTCTCTCTCCAACAATGTTACTATATCCCTCCCTTTCTCGTTCTCTCCCCCCTTATCTCCATAACTCCTTCTATGTCTCTTTATCTCACCCTTAAATATACACACTCTCTCTCCATCTATCCCTTGTCACTCCCTCTCTCCCCACCTCTCACTCTCTATTCCTTTCATATTTGTTAGTATGAATCCTTTGTTGAAGTGTACGAAAAAGGACCACTTTAGCTACGCATAACTAATAGCCCTAACAACAAAAGTGGCTGCCAATATCTTCAAATCTGCGGTTAGTTGAACATAAAAGAGCTGCAAAAACCAGATCTATGCATGGAAATACATTAAGCAGAAAAACAAGGGTTTGCTCCATATACCAATAGACAAGACAAGAACAATTTTTGAAAGAATTTTTATATTATTGGGCACCTGGGAGGAAAACAAGAAGGTGTATCCAATTCTCCTCAGTGGGATGGGTTCTTGGAAGTCCTCAGCACTTCAGATCTAAGATTTCTCTCTCTTGTTGGTGTAGAAAACCCACACAAAGAATGGAACTCAAATGGAGCTCACACAGCAAATGGTATAAAAATGGGACCAAATGTATAGATCCAGAGTGATCTAATAGGCAATAAAAGGTGAAGAATGGTAGGAAAAACCCTCCTATTTATAACAAAATATTAGGTCATTCTAGATCTTGGTGCATGGGTTAACCAGATCTAGATCCACTTTTTATGGAATATTTTATTATATTTGTTGGAGGGAAAAGGTTTTTGACTTGGGTCAAATCCCTTAATTTGTCCAAAATAAATAAATAAATAAATGATTTATTTATCTTTTTAAGGAAGCGGTTAGAAGATAATAAAATAAATAATGATTTATTTAATTATTTAAGGAAGTGGTTGAAAGATAATTAAATAAATAATTATTTATTTAATTATTTGTGGGTGATTTGGTCATATTTAACAAGGAATATTATATAAATAAGGTTTAAATAATTATTCCTAGAAAATAATAAGATAAATAAAGGTTTATCTAATTAATTTCTTTGTTTTTGGGTTAAACATGATTGGGAATAATAATTAAATTATGGTTTAATTAATTATTCCATGAGGAAAATCAAACAAAATAGGTTTGTTTAATATTTCCTTTTGGGGTTTTCTGTTTAGACCATAAACAACCTAATAAATGTGGTTTATTAAGTTATTTTACATAGTGAAAGCAATTTTACTTAGGGTAAAATTGGTCTTACATGGTGTACTTGGGTCCATCTAATGATAATAGGTTAGATGACCAAAAAATGGTGTAACAATCTTCCCTCCCTCTCTCTATCCCTCCCTCTCTCCTCCTCCTCTCATCCTTCCTCTCTCTCCCTTTCTCTCCTACCTCCCTCTCCCTTCCCCCCCCCTCTCTCTCTCTCTCTCTCTCTCTCTCTCTCTCTCTCTAACCTCCAATCCTCTCTCCCTCTCTCTCCCACCTCCATCTTTATGTCTCTCTCTCCCTCTATTACCCTTCTCTACCTCTATCACTCCTTTCCCTCTCTCTCTCTCTCTTCATTCCTCCTCTCCCCTCTCCTTAAGTTTATATCCATCTCTCCCTTGTCACTCCCCCTATTTTGTCCACCTCTATCATATGTCTTTGTTCTTCCCTCCCATATATATCTAGAGTTAATATATATATCATAATATATTAATATATATTATAATTTAACAAATTTAATATTGTATTAATCTAAAGTTATTAAATTTAATAATATTAATACTATAATATATTAATATGAATATTAGATTTAACAATAATAAATTTATTAATATTAATATAAATAATTTAATATTAATGTTAGGGTTAATAATTTTTTTTGCATGGTATTAATAATAATTTGGTCCATGGTATTTGGGCCATAGACTTCATCTATAATTAGATGTTGATTTTTAATTCTATTTGATATATTTTTATTTATTTACCTTACCTCCTTATACCTCTTTTATATTTATTTATTTACCATACCTCTTTTATAAATATGGTACCATGGTATTAATAATAATTTGTCCCATGGTATTTTTGGCCTATAGGCTTCACCTAAATAAAACCTCTTTTTTGAGTTTTTGTAAATATAGAGGTTTATGGAGTAAATATAAAAAAAAAAAATTTATTTATTTACCATACCTCAGGAGTAAGTATAAAAAGAGGTTTTATTTATTTACCATACCTCTAGTTTATTTATATTTATATGTATTTACCACATCTTTTTTTAGTGTTCGTAAACCTCTTCATATTTTAATAGATTTATTTTGTAATGAATTTTTAATTGTTTATTTATATGGTTTTGTAAGTTATTGTTTAAGCTGACATTATTTTGATTTTATTTATAAAAAAAAAAAAATAGTTTTTTCATTTTAATTTTGGCTTCCAACATACTTACACATTGGGGTCATACTAGGTTGTAGAATGAGCCTCTCAGCTCAATTATTGTGTATATAAAATTTATAATTATTAATGCAAAATGGAATTTTAATAAAAATATGCGAACTTATAATTATTAAAAATTCTTTATAAAATGAGTTTATTATCAGCAAACTTCATGACCTATGTGTATTGAAGATTTCTAAATGAATTGAAAACTTTGAAAATTCCTTTTAACAATCA
Source organism: Pinus albicaulis (assembly GCA_034641835.2). Classification (NCBI taxonomy): domain Eukaryota; kingdom Viridiplantae; phylum Streptophyta; class Pinopsida; order Pinales; family Pinaceae; genus Pinus; species Pinus albicaulis. Next base: position 661,030,994 of record CM076570.1, read on the forward strand.
CATTCTAACAAACGGGGGCTTTTTGTAATGTTTTGGACAGAGGGCATACAATACTTGACATTGATAGCAAAGACCACAAAGCAACAACAAATTAAAAAACAATAAGCATGACATTAAAACTGTGAAGAAAAATTGAAAAAAATAATTTATGTCAATGCTGCAAGATACATATATCAAAAGGACGATGCATATACTGGTAAAACATAACTATTGTGCCAAAACAAAGCATATGTCCAGAAGAAGGGAAAAAGAACAACATATAATGCTTCACAACAGCAGGAATCAGAACAAACGTATAGCTTGTCTATGGGTGTAATTGAAGACACAATAATGAATAAACGTATAGCTTGTCTATGGGTGTAATTGAAGACACAATAATGAATGGAATGACTACATAGCAATAGTGACGAACAAAGACAATGAAATGGGAAACCAAAGAAAAATATATCAAGAGGGGGTGCAGCATAGACTTAAAGAAAGGAGGGACTAATGGTTTCAAGCCACTTAATCAAATAAATGTTCCAAGTATAGATAAAAGGACGAAACCAAATTTAATTTTTCCAAAATTAAATTAATATTTGTCATGTAGGCTACTTCTGGTTATTCACTAAGCAAAAGAAAATTTCAAAGGGAAATTAGATTGCCTCATTTAGTGACTATTGTTGTTGGAGTTTAACACAGCAGAAACATAACACAATTAACACACACAGCAGAAAGCATGAGACAAGCAGAGTTTAACGTGGTTCACCCAACCAATCTGGGCTACGTCCACACAACATAGGCATCGGCAATTCTTTATTAATCAAACAGGAGATTACAAACTCTCACACACTCTCAAACCATCCGTATGGGTACCTGTTTTATAGCAAGGAGAATCTAACTGCCTCATAAATCCTCTCACATCAAATTTAGGATGCATTAACTCTCTCCCAACAACCTGGAGCTAATCTAGCAACAAATTCCTAATTTTTGTCACCTACTGAGATTTTTGACTAATTTTAATAAAACTGAAAATCTCAACAATCTCCACCTTGACAACAATTAGCCTGATGCCCTGTTATTTATTATTTTATCTTTTCTACAAGCCAAGAGAAGCCAAACACCAACACAGCTTCTCCAACAAAACTGGTTTCGTGAACATGTCTGCACAGTTTTCCTTTGTATGCACCTTTTCAAGAGAGACTCCCCTTTCAGTGATAACCTGTCTTACAAAATGATACTTTATTGGAATATGCTTTGATTTACTATGGTAGGCTGGATTCTTAGCCAAATGTATTGCACTTTGACTATCACACAGTAACTTGATGTTATCCTGTAACCTACCAAACTCACCAAGCAAACCTTTCAGCCAAACCGCCTCTTTGCAAGCATGAGAAGCAGCAATGTATTCTGCTTCAGTAGTGGATAAAGCAACAATGTTCTGTAGCTTTGACATCCAGCTGATAGCTCCACCTGCAAGAGTAAAGACGTACCCTGAAGTTGACCTTCTCTTATCCAAATCACCTGCAAAATCGGAATCAACATATCCGAAAACAAATTCACTACTCTTATTGTAAGTGATACAATAACTACTTGTGCCTCTCAAGTACCGAAGCACCCATTTCACTGCTGACCAGTGTTCTTTACCCGGATTTGCCATGTACCTGCTGACAACCCCAACTGCATGTGAAATATCTGGTCGAGTACAAACCATCGCATACATCAAACATCCTACTACATTAGCATATGGAATTTGAGACATATAATCCTTTTCTTCATCTGTATTAGGACATAAACTGGAAGAAAGTTTAAAATGGGAAGCTAAAGGGACTGACACAGGCTTCACATTGTTCATACCAAACCTCACAAGTATTTTCTCAATATACTTCTGTTGTGATAGCCACAGCTTACCACTGCTCCTGTCTCTGAAAATCTCCATGCCCAAAATCTGTCTTGCTGCTCCTAGATCTTTCATATCAAACGTCCTTGCCATCTGAGTCTTCAACCTGTAGATTTCTTCAATGCTTTTGCTTGCTAAAAGCATATCGTCAACATACAACACTAAGATAATGAACATGCCATTACTTAACTGCTTAAAGTAAAAACAATGATCATATTCACTTCTTATATATTTTTGACTCAACATGAAAGAATCAAAATTCTTGTACCACTGTTGAGGCGACTGCTTCAGACCATACAATGACTTCTTGAGCCTGCAGAAAAATTTCTTATTGCGATGCTGAACAAACCCTTCTGGTTGTTCCATATAAATTTCCTCATCTAAATCTCCATGTAAAAACGCAGTCTTAACATCTAGTTGCTGTAATTCTAAATCAAGCAAAGCAACTAACGCTAACACAATTCTGATTGAAACTATTTTAACAACTGGTGAAAAAATCTCATGAAAATCTATGCCTGCTTTCTGAGAAAACCCTTTTACAACCAGCCTTGCTTTGTATCTGTCCTCCGAATCATTCACACCCCGTTTTACCTTGAAAACCCATTTACATCCCATAGTTTTCCTGTCTTTCGGAAGCTCAACCAGATCCCATGTGCCGTTCTTACTTAAGGCCATCATTTCGTCCTTCATGGCTGCTTTACACTTGTCACTTTTCGAACCTTCTATTGCTTCCTGATAGCACAGAGGTTCATCGTCATTAACAGTAAATGCAACTGAAGTAACATAATCATCATACCTTCTAGGAGCACGTTTTATTCTTGTAGACCTCCTTAAAGCTGTTTCTGGCGCTTCCACAATTTGCTGACTGCCCTCTGCAGGAACTTCTTCATGACCAGCATCTGAGACCTGTTCATGCTCTATATCTGAACCCTGTTCATAATCTGATTCTGAAACCTGTTCATGACTAGTATCTGAACGATGGTCATCATAGCTATCATTAGAAGAGCTTTCAAACTGAATGTGTTGTAAATCAGATACATCATCCTGTTTCAATCTACTATCTACATCTAACTGTACAAGAGAGGATTCATTAAACTTTACATCTCTGTTGATGATGATTTTGTGGGTAGTAGGATCCCACAATCTATATCCCTTTGTTCCAACACCATACCCAACAAAGATATACCTTTTAGACTTTGGATCTAACTTAGTTCGCTGATGTTTAGGCACTTGAGCATATGCATCACAACCAAACACTCTGAGTTTAGAATAATCACAAGGGTGTCCTTTCCATACCTCTTGCGGAATTTTGGGTCTATTGTATCGATGGGAGATAGGTTTATCCTGTGACGCCTTCGCTTACATCTCGCTACTTCTTGCAAACCCGGCGTTATAAGCATACTCTTCCTTTTCTCTCTAGAAAAGTCTTGTTCAAAGGTTCATGTTGACAACTCAGCTGCTTGAGTATAAACTGTGGTCTTCTGTCTCTCGATCACACATCATACATGTTTATCAAACTCTTGAAATCGCACCACCATTATCCAGTTCTTAACATTTTATTATTCTGATGTTCATTTTCTACAATACTCTAAGCTTCGTTTAGAAAATTGTAACCAATTATAGACTTCTTTTTAATATTTGAACTATACCTTCCTAAAAGAATCCTTAAATAAATGATACCATCTGCCATGTGGCCCTACCATGTTCTTGACATTTATTAAGGAAATTTGGAAACCATCAGGAATGGATATAATCAAGTACGCCTTTACTAGTATGTTTGCCTGTTTTAAACTTTTGTTTACTTTGTTTTCCAAAAAGACAATGCTTACAGAAATCTAACTTTCCAGACTTCAGATTTGGAAGTAACTTGCGATCAGCCAAAATTTTCAACCCTATTTCACTCATATGCCCCAATCTTTGATGCCATAAGCGAATGGAACTATTGTCATGTTCAGACACAGTAGACACAAAATCTGACCTTGTACTTCCTTCTAACTGAAACAGATTCCCTACTTTCTTAGCTTTCATTACTAGTAAGATACCTTTATAGATTTTCATAACTCCACCTTGAATTACAGTTTTATATCCATTCGTATCCAATGCTCCTAAAGAAATTAGATTTTTTCTTAAGTCTGGAACATGTCTCACATCTGTTAACAATTTAGTTGTGCCATCAAACATTTGTAGTTGTATGCTCCCAATCCCCACAATATTAGATGTGACATCATTACCCATGTACACGACTCCATCATTAACTGATCTATATGTCTTAAACCATTCTCTATGAATACACATGTGGTTTGATGCACCGGAATCTAACAACCAATGTTGATCATGATTTGACATATTAACGGACAACACTTCGTCGCTCATACCTGAACCAGATGCGGAACCTGTATCTGTCGCATTTGCCTCCTTCTTCTCTGTCGAAGAATCTCCTTTCTTCTCTGTTTGCTGTCTCTTCCAGCAGTCTTTCTTCAAGTGCCCCGATTTGCCACAAAACCAGCACTTCACTTTGCTCTTCTTCCCTTTCGACTTTGAACGCGAATCGCTGCGCTTACCAGAGCGTCTTTCTCTAGAACAACCTCTAGCCATCATTGCCTCTGATGTAGAGGTGTCAGCATTCGACTTCTTCCTCGTCTCCTCAGACAACATGGCTCCAACCACATCGTCAAACTCAAGGACGGCTGCAGTACTAAAGCTTATGGAAGTAACAAAGTGATCCCACGATTCGGGCAATGAACACAATAGAGTTATTGCCTTATCCTCTGAATCAAATTTTACATCTAGACTTTGTAATTGTACCAATAGAGTATTGAAAACGTTCAGATGGTCAGTAATCGAGGTACCTTCCTTCATCCGCAAACCATAAAGCTGTCGCTTCAGGAGAATCCGATTTGTCAAAGATTTCGTCATGTAGAGCTTCTCAAGCTTCGACCACAGGCCTGCGGCGGTCTTCTCTGACACAATGTTGAACAGAACGTCATCCGCCAGACATAACCGAATTGCACTCAGAGCTCTGTCATCCAACTCATCCCATTCATCCTCCGTCAAGGAAGAAGGCTTTTTGCTTTTCCCCAACAGCGCTTTCGCCACGCCTTGTTGTACCAGGAGATCATGCATCTTTACCTTCCAGATATCGAAGTTGTTTTTGCCATTGAACTTCTCAATTTCAAACCGGGCATTTTGAGTTTTTGCCATCTCGTTAAAAAAAAAACAAAGAATCTCCAAATCCAACTTTTTAAAGAAGAATGCCCTTTTCTCTTAATAGCATATTCCAGAGGTATTTAAATTACAAATAGATTTATTAATGGACCATTTTCTCTTAAATCAATAAAGTGCCATCCTCTTTTTTTTTTTAATATAATCGATACTACACATTTATAAATCCTCTTTTAAATCGATAAAAAAGAAACTATCGATTTACCATATGCGGCGACTATGACGATATCAACAGACGATTGGAGTAGCACTGGTTTGAGAAACAAATTCGACGTAAAAGTCGCAAACAAGACGAAGTATATACAAAGAAGGGTAGACAAATTTGTACCTCTTGGTGGGCAGATCGTCGACATCTATCTGTTTGACGAGCAAGACGAATCTTCTTCAAAACATACCACAGTACTGTCCATCGCACACCAATCCACGCGTTCAGAAGTCACGTTTTAATGCTGCTTTAACGCAGCCTTAACCAGCCTTCTCTCTGCGCTCATTCAATGTAAACATTGGTCACCAGCCCCGAAGTCTTGTATCGAGATGCTTGTCAGCTACCTGTCTTCATAGATACCCATCGACAATAATTGCACCATTACCTGTCTACCTGCCTCTCAACCTGCCATGACTTATTAACACAGCATTCAAACTAGCGCTGCGGATCCTTCACAAATCGTTTTGTGCAATCGATCACCGGTGCAACAGCAGTCTTCAGCTCACGCGCAGTCTCACGGTACAGCAAACAACGCACAGACCCGGTCTCTTATCAGCGCAGGTGAGCACATCACGCTAGCCACGTTGCCATTCACCACACAGCTTTTGAATGGAACGTCATAGGTTACTGCTCCTCCCACTGAGAAATCACGCAGATTACCAGCGGGTCACAACCAGGCAGATCAACGCAGGATGCCAGCAGTCTGATCCAACAATAAACGCTGCAATCAAAACGCAGCTTCTTGGATCTCCTTACCGCTACCAGCAACGTCGCCCTGTCTCCAACTTCACGCTCTGAAACCAATTGTTGGAGTTTAACACAGCAGAAACATAACACAATTAACACACACAGCAGAAATCATGAGACAAGCAGAGTTTAACGTGGTTCACCCAACCAATCTGGGCTACGTCCACACAACATAGGCATCGGCAATTCTTTATTAATCAAACAGGAGATTACAAACTCTCACACACTCTCAAACCATCCGTATGGGTACCTGTTTTATAGCAAGGAGAATCTAACTGCCTCATAAATCCTCTCACATCAAATTTAGGATGCATTAACTCTCTCCCAACAACCTGGAGCTAATCTAGCAACAAATTCCTAATTTTTGTCACCTACTGAGATTTTTGACTAATTTTAATAAAACTGAAAATCTCAACAATTGTGAACCTCAATGAGCTCGATTTCTTTGGGGCTTCTTGTGTTTTCAGTGTCTAAATTTTTTAGTTCCATCTACGACTTACGACTTTGATATAAGGTAATTTTGTTGTAAATTACAACACCTATGGAGTTGAGTAGCATGTTATTAACCAACCATGTAAAAATAGATAGTGAAAATGAATGGTTGAAAGATAATACTTGATTATGCGAAAAAATATCAAGTATGGAAGATGTAAACACACGATTGCCAAACTGCAGCTTGAATCTAGTTGTTTAGAAATACCAAGTATGTAAGATGTAAAGACAAGATTGCTAAACTAGAGCTTGAATTAGTTGTCTACTTAGTCGAAAAGCTTAAAAATAAAAATAAAAACCAATACATAGATATAATGAAATCATATTTTATTTATAATGCTATGCAATGCTACAACTGGTGGTCTCTGGAGGGAAAACACTATAGGAACATTCCTATCATATTTCACTGGTGTTCGTGGTGCAATAGGAATAGGTGGTTATTTGACAAACATGTTAGCACTCTCGACGGGGTCAGTATTTAGGTCATTAAATTATGGGGTAAACTGAGGATCATACAGAAACACCCTACTGATCTATCCAAGAGACTCCGTCCTTTCGAAATCTATTATCCTACAGGATTTTTCGATGGGGCAGCACAAAACAACATATGTGGATGTGGTGTGTGGTTGATGTTATCTCCTACTTGCCATTATAAAATTCATTGATATGGAGGTCTGGGGACAAACATGAGGGCGGAGATGTTGGCACTATGGGGTTTGTTGTGGTTCTCCCATCAATTATATTTGGATAAGCTATGGGTCTTTGGGGACTCACAAGTCCTCATCAAACATATGAATAAAGGAACATCACTGAACATGGGACACCTTACTGCCTGGCTGGATAGAATTAAAGAATTGTGCAGAACCTTCTCCTCTATAACCTTCACACACACCTACTAGGAGAAGAACTCACAGGCAGACCGACTTTCAAAGAAGGGACTGAATGGGAGATTTGGAGAAATGCAATATGAACTGCTTCTAGATGTGGAGCAAAAGGTATGGTTAAATTTTTCAGAATATTGAACTCTGCAGGTGACAGGGTTTTTTGAAACGTGAGGCTAGCCACGCTTTATGCGTATTCTTCTTTGACAACTACGAAGAGAGCCACAAGGTATTGACATACACAACAATATGATAAGACTGCCAACAAATTGGATTAGTTTAAAGAACAATGATAAGCAAACAGGAGGCCACTTTGTCTCCGATTTTCATTTTATGAGAAATGTTATAGTAAAGTTTTTGAAGCTGATAAGTATTGCAATTATTGTTTTCTACAGGATCCATTAACTTCTTAACTGATGATAGATTTTATATACTGTTAAGGACTGATATATGATGATTTCCACTGAACATCATTTGTAGGTTTGACTACTGATAATGTTTTATGATTATGGAATGGAACTGATATATGATGTAAATCAAGGCTACATATTTGACTTACGTGCTGGTACTCAATATAAACCAAACGTTTTTTCTACTGAAAAAAAGAAAAACAAAAAAACAAAAAAAAAAAAACAAAACAAAAAAACAAAAAAAAAACAAAACAAAACAAAACAAAAAAATAAATAAATAAAGAAGAAGAAAGAAAAAGAACGTCCAATACATAATCTAGTCTCTACATTGAAAATTATTTGAGTTGCACGCTTTCTTTTTTCTTAAAATACAGAATTATTTTGGACATAAACACCAAATTCTCATCAGAGGGTTTGAATTTTTAAATTATATTATTTTTGAATGTATAAATGTACTAATCACCTTAAATAATAATAAAAAGGACACTCGAAAATTATTGAATACATTGCAGACCATAAAATTTTGTAACCAAGTGGTAAATGCTCGCTTTAGGTTGCTCAATCTATTGACATTTTCAACATTACAAAGTGGTTAGCTGACTCAATGCCCTGATATAAATAAAGGAAGAACAGAACAAAAGTACATGCCTTATTTAGCTTTTTTTCCTGTGGGAGTCAATTACAAACACGGAATATAAACAATGGCTAAACAATGAGAAGTACAGACAAACCCTTAATTCTTCATGTCCGCTAAAGTATTTTTATTTTTATCATCCTTTCGTGTGCTCTACCCAGTGACGAGAAGTTATCAGTTGAAGAAAATAATAATAATCATTGTAGATCACTCCTCGAAAACCAAACATCATTTGCGTCTAGAGGATGCCAGAAGCATTGCCAGGGAGGAACACTATCAAAAAAGGAAAATTAGAGAGGCACTGGGGATTAAAAAACATCCTCATAATCTCAACAGTGATGGAGGAAAATCAGTGACAGTTGGAGGCCTCTAATTCGACATATTTGTTCGTCAATTTCGCCCCCCTCCCAAGTATAGTATCTCAAGTTTGTTTCTCTTCCTAAAAATATTTTAAGATTTGGGCATTTTTAGATATAGCAAACAAATAATTAAATTATTTACTTTTAATAAGTATTCTTATTTATTAATTTTTATTTCCATTAATAAAAATTAATTAATTATTAATTATTATTAACTAATGTTTTTCATCATGACTATAATCAATTATCCTAATAAAATTAAATTAATTAGGATTAAATCAATTTTCTCATCCTAATAAAATATAAATAAAAATATATTAATAATTAATAATTATTATTAATATTTAAATAAATAAGTGTTAATATCAATTAAGAATTCCATCTTTACTTGTTTTAGTTTTTAATTTCATTAATTCTTTTTTTAATAATTTTTTTTAATTTTATTAATTTTTTTATAATAATTAAATTGGTATATAGTTTTAATTAATATTATTATATAGAGTTATCTTAAAATTTATGATAATATATTAAATTAATCTTTAGTATATAATTTTAATTAATATTACTATCTAGAGTGATCTCAAACTCTATGATAATGTATTAAATTAATCTTTACTAATAGGTTCTAATGTTTAATTCTATTAAATATTTATTAAAAAATAAATAAGAATTTATTTCTCATTTTAGTATTTTAACTTTATTAATTATTATTATTTATATTAACATTTAGTAGTAATTTTTTATTAATTTCATTTTACTATTTTAACTTTATTAATTATTATTTAGAAGACATGGGGCGGCCATGTGGACAGACACACGGTGCACCCACGTGATCCTCCCTTGGGATCCCCACATCGTTAACTGTTGGCGTGAGACAGTCGTTAAAGCCCCCTCCGCCACCCCAGAATTGACGTACCCGAGTGCCCTTGCATTTACTCCTGCCATGATGTTTAAGCTCGCCACCCCTGCTTCTTCCTCCGCATTTCTAGCTGTGCTCTTCACCGTTCTCGCTGCCCTGTCTCAGGAGCTTCACCTCGGCCCCTCCTCTGTTCATGAAAGTAGCAGCTTCCCCCGAGATTCTGCCTCTTCCCCTCCTTTGTCAAGAGCTTATCCCTTCTGCACCACTATGCCCCGTCGTCACAGGATGAGGTGTCGGAGAGCTGGGGGGCGCAGCCTTCCCTCTTGACCGCCTCTGTCTCTCTCCCTCGACTGTGATTTGAACCTTCCCTCCTTCACTTGGAACGTGCATGGCAACCCCCCTCCTATTGTCCTAAATGTGCAGCTCTCCCTGCAGCTGTCTTCCCCTGCCCTACTCCCCTCCACTTCCCGCAGCAGGAAACAAGCTCTCAAGTCGACTATCTCCCAGGAGTTGGCTTTCATCTCACGAAAGATTAAAGCACTTCCTGTGCATCCCACTTCCAATAGTAGTGACAACTCCAGCAACTCCAGCGAAGGAAACTCAGACCCGGATGTTGAAGGAAACCAGGAACAGAAAGGTGAGGCAGTTTAGACCATCCCCAGGTGCATGAAGCCTCTCCGCGGGACGACTTGCAGCTGGATAACCCGGTGGAGCATCTTGGTCTCCCAGCTTCGCCACGCTCTCTTCCTGCCGCAAACGTGTCAAGCACAGACACTATGGATTATGGCTATGTTTGCAGAATTCTGGAAGAAGCATCTTCACCCAACAACAAGCATGAAGGTCCTCCTTAGAATCTCCATCTCAGCTCTTTTTAGCATGTTCAAGTCTAGGATAGCTTTACTTTTCTTTTTATGCTCTTTTTTTAATACTCTCTCTGTTGGTTTCCCATCTCTGGCAGCATTTACTCTGTGGTCTCTAAGGACTGGTTTCCCCTCTTGGGGCAGTCCAGCTCTTGGCAGCAAACTCTCGAATTATCCCTATGAAATGGACTTGTCCATTACTCAAGATGTGCCTTGTAACTTTTTGTTAAATATGATATAATAGAGATAGCTTTACTTAGAAAAAAAAACTTTATTAATTATTATTATGTATATTAACATTTAGTAGTATTTTTTATTAATTTCATTTTAGTATTTTAGGTTTTAGTTAGTAATAAATCTAATTATAAATTATTTATAAAAAAAAAAAATAGTATTTAAATATTTTATTTATTTAATAAAATATTGATTATCTCATTATAATAAAATATTATTCTTGAAAATTATTAGATTAAATAATAAAAATTTATTAAAAAATAAAATTAAAAATTAAAATAAAATTTAATAATTATTTTTAGTTTTTCTCGGCTCTTCTTATTTTACTTTTTTCACTATTAATCCTTGACCTTTATCCTTCTTTCTTCATTCATTCAGCATCTTGTTCTAAAAATAGATCCCTGTTGGGATTCGAAATGTTGAGGAATGTTCTTTTAACACTGTGGATAATCTAGAAAGCTCATCTTAACACTGTGGATAATCCAGAAAGCTCTTCAATAAATGATTACCACAGGAGCTTGAAAATCATAGTTAAAGAAAATATTCATTATATTATATATCTACAACATCACTATTAATAAATTGACCTCCACAATTATTCTCCTAATAAAGTTGCTCTAATATTTTTTTTTCTTCAACAACCCAATGAATGAATTTGTACAGCACCTAAATATGTGTCGAAATTCTCGAGTGAGAAAATCTCAGGAAGGTTTTAACATTAGGAAAATCATCAACTTCCAAATGTGGTTCTTCCCAATTCTCAACCGAAAAAACCCAGGAGAAATTAACATGTCTGAATAACAAAAACATACAGGCAAAAGACATCGATAAAAAATAAAAGAAAGATTTAAGACATCGCCATATCGGATCATAGACCAATTTCCCTCGAATGGAATTTTGAAAATTTTTTGGGTGGCAATCCTTTCAAGTTCAACAGGGATTGGTTGGAGAACGCCAAATTTAATGTTTTGGTTAATAATTACATGAAAAGTCATATCCGATGTATAAATACGATAGCAATGGAGCATCTGTCTAACACATTACGTGGATTAAAGAAATCAGTGCGAGAGTGGGAAAAGAGACAAAAGAGACAGATGGTGGAAAAAATGAGGGAAAATAGTGCAAGGATGACAAAAAAATTCTTAGATGTGGAGGAGGGAAGATAGGCTTCGAATTTCTGGAAAAAACTAAAAATTTTAGAGACAGAAAAAAGAAAGATATTGTTGATAGAAGAGCAGTCTTAGAAACTCAAAATTCAAGCCACATGGCTCCAGGATGGTGATAAAAACTCTAAATTCTTCCATGCATACGCTACTGGAAGAAAAAATGCAATTGCTATATGGCAAGTGGATGTGAATGGGACTCCTCATTTCACCACGGAGGATATACAACAAGAAGCGGTAAAATATTTTATGGAGTTGTACAAGTCAGAGGGGCACCCGGTCATAATGGAAAAGTTAAATTTTCTTGCGGATTTTCCCAAAATGTTTCAGGAATGGGACCTAGTTCGACTAAAGGAAAAAGTAAGCCCTGAGGAAGTGATGATGGTACTAAAATATTTCGCGGTGGACAAGAGTTTGTTGATCAGCGGTTGTCATTGATGTCAACCCAAGCAGCACCAGGGTCTAACCCATTATTGCATGGGAATTTTTTCCTACCAAATTAATATATTTTGGGTCAATAATTATTTTTATGGTTTCTACTTGTCGAGATGTTTCCGTTGATATATGGCATGCCATGTAATTCTTCACGATTTGAGAGATATTCATGTTTGAAGTTTGTACCCCCAGTTAGTGGGCAAAAACCCCATGGGGTTGGGGCATGGGTCATTGAAAATTCATATTTAATATTTTTTAAGCTCCTAAAATCCCTCCCACATTTACTTGTTGAAGCCCCTCTCAACTTAAGCATTTATATAAATTGTGATCTTCATTTCCTCCTTAGGCAAGGGATTTCGCAATCTGAAACAAGTCATCATGGAATTTGCTCTCTAAATTTTTTTCTACGAAGATTCAAAAGCTGAAATTTTTATGAGGCAAAGCTGAAATCCTGAGGAAGCTGCTGGAAAAATTTCAAATCAAGATGCGCAAAATTTTTGGAGATATGATCTGTGGAAGTCAGGGTTTTTGCAGGCTCCTGAAATTCATCTCAAATAAGTGACCTTGGTAAATTCATCATAAATCTCTCTCTGAGTATCGGATTGGAATTCCATAAAAAGTTTCAGATAATTCACAGTCTTTAATTTTCTCTCTATCAATTTCAGAGCCAAATGAAGAAAAAGTGACGTGTGTCACGTTGTACAAGTGCGCTCTGCTGAAACAATACATAATTAGGGCATTGTGAGAGATTGGGTATAACTCTCTCTTGAAGAATCCAAATTGGGTCAGACCTGTGGAATTGGAAAGACGACTCAAAGGAATACTACAGGACCAAAAATCAGATATTGAGGATATAAAATAACAGAGATACACCAGATTCAATATTGAGCTCCTAGAAGGCAAGAAAAGGTTAGATCATGTGTTGTCAAGGGTTGCAAAGGACAAGAATTTATATGCAACAAAGCAAAGAAAGGTGCAGCAAAGCGTACCATGACAAGAGTAGCAACCAAGGTGAATAACAGAAGCAAGAAGTTCATCATATGAAGTCTTTAAGAGGGCAGCACTGCATACAATCATTGTAAAGGTATCATTGTACTTAGTCATTGTAAATAAATTATTGTACAATTTGTACTAGTGTCTATCTTCCAAGGGTTGAAGAGGCAGTGTTGGGAGGTCTAGGATCATCATTAGGTGGTTGTGTCAAAGTTGGGGTTATGGTCTAGTATATCTTCTTCTTTTGCATCATTCTATATCATTGTAAAGTGGACTATTTTCCCTCGTACGGGAGTCCATTCTTATCTTATTCTTCTATAGGGTGGTAGGGTGGTGCTAGGGTGAGTTGTAGCTCATTGGGTGTTGGGACATCCGTTCAGTTAACTACTGAAGAATCTCGGGCGTTGGAGCGTCCATCCAGTGGGAGCTAGAGAAGAATGCTTTTCTAGATTCTAGGAAGCTGGAGCTTTATTTTCAATTGGAGTTGAATATTAAAGAATTATTAGAAAAACACTAGGTGGTTTTTGTCCCAGAGTGGATTTCCACCTTAAAAATTATGTGCATTTGTGTTCCTCTTGTTTACTGCTGTTATTGTAAAAAAACTGATAATAATTGAAGATTAGCCAATGCTCTAATTGAAAGGAATACTGATTCACCCCCCCTCTCAGTATTTCCAACAATTGGTATTAGAGCTTGGTTCCTTCAATTGCAGTTTAACAGCTAGAAGGAGGTCATGGAGCATACCAAGAATGGTGTACCTCTATTCAATGAAAATAATTATGCACTCTAGAAAGGAAGAATGGAGGTCTATCTGTTGGCACAAGGTTACGAGGTATGGTACACTGTTCAAAATGGATTTACATCAACTACAGATGAACAAGGTAAGAAGAATTTGGTATATGATGCAAAAGCAAAGAATATTATTATCAGTGTACTTATTGAATCTGCTTATCATAAGGTGTTGGGTTGTAAAAATGCCAAAAATGTATGGGACAAGATTGAGAATATATATGCAGGTGACTCAAATGTCAAAGAAGCAAAGCTTCAAATCTATAGATAAAAATTTGAGCAACTCATAATGAAATAAGATTGCAACATTGCTGCATACTTCCAATACGTTGATGAAATAACCAATACTCTGGAAGGATTGGGAGAGCCAGTTGACGAGAAGACTATTATACGGAAGATTCTTAGAACATTACCAGGGAGATTCAACCCAAAGGTATCGGTCTTAGAATACAGTGCAAATCTGGACAAACTCAAAAAAGAGGAATTACATGGAGTTCTCATAGCATATGAAATGAAACTTGATGAAGAAGAGGGTACTTCACATCTAGAAACTGCATTCATTGCATCTAAGAAAACCAATAAGGATAAACAACCTTCAGTTGAAAAGACATGCACCTGCAAGTGTGAAGAAAAGGGAGATGATGAAGAAGGTTTTTCAGATGAAGAATATGATTACTTCACGAGAAAACTAAAAATTGGTAAGGGACAATTCGAAGGTAAACTTCCATTGATATGTTTCAGCTGTAATGAAGTTGGGCATTTTGCAGCAAAATTTCCAAACAGAAGTAATGGCAACTCAAAAGGAAAGAAAGGCTTTAAGAAATTCAACAAGCAAGGATCCAAAAGAAACTTTCTCTCTAAAGAAGATAGCCCATCATCCGATGAAGACAATGACAATGACAGAGTATTTTTTATGGCCAAGCACAATAAACAAGAGGTATCAAACAACGAAGAAGAATGATGGACCATAGAAGAATTTTATGAGGAAGGAATCAAGCTTATAAAATATCTCAAGGCAGAGAAGATCTGTTCCAATACTCTTGAAGAACAAGTTCAAGGTCTCAAAATTGAAGTTGAAGAACACAAATGAATTGAAGAGTCACTTCAAAAGAAGTTGGAAGAAAGCAACCAAGAAAGGGAAGAATTAGAAGCCGAAGTAGTCTCGCTGCGTGAGGAAGTGAAGAAAGGAAAAATTATCCAAAACTATGCCAACAGCTCAAGGGCATTGGAATAACTCATCAACAATCAACGATCTTACAACGAAAAAATTGGCATCGGTTACAAAGAAGAAGAAGCAGGACCTTCTACAACAAAATACAATGAACCTATGAGATCTAACATGCATGTAGACTTCATTGGACAAGATTCGCAAGAACAGCCTTGGAAGACAATTCCTCGACAAAAATTTCCATCCAGGTACCAACATATTTTTATGAATACTGTTAGTCATGTGGAAAATTTGGTCATAAAGCTGTACAATGTCGCACGTACCCTAGGAACGAATACAATTCCAAGAGATCTGTCAAATATGAACCTCCCAGGGCTCTACAAAACATCAATAGGTTTGAACATTTAAGAAATAATATTGAATGTTACAAATGTCGAAACTTTGGACACATAGCCAAAGACTGCAGACTTGAAAATCCTCCAGAAGAATCTTTGAAGCCATAGAACGAACGAACATGGAAGAAGAAGAATAATGATAATTGTGCTCTCGCTTTCAAGGCTCAAAAGAACAAAGATGTGTGGTATGTTGATAGCGGTTGCTCAACGCATATGACTGGAGATGGAAATAAATTTGTATCTTTGAAAGGGAAGAAGGATGGAACCGTGTCCTTTGGAAATGATGGATCTTCAAATGTTATAGGATCAGGTACTGTCACTCTCAGAAGCAAAGATGCTTTAGCCAAGAATGTTCTATTGGTTGAAAACGTGAATCACAATCTGCTCAGTGTTGGACAAATGTGTGATCAAGGACACACAATACTATTCAACTCCACAAAATGTGAAATCAGGAAAGGCATGTATGGTGAAATTGTGGCTACAGCAAGTCAAGCTCCAAACGACATATATGTTCTGGATGAAGCAACTAAAGCATGTCTAATAGCTAAAGAGGATGATACAATAATTGGTAGCAATGGTGATCGACTAAGTGAGAAGTTTTCTACAAAGCTGCAAAGTGATTTCGAGATGTCTTTACTTGGTGAGCTGACATACTTCTTAGGGCTTCAAATATCTCAGCAAGAGAAAGGAATATTTATATGTCAAGCCAAGTACATCAAGGAAATGCTCAAGAAATTTAAAATGGAATATTGCAAACCCATCCTTACTCCAATGGTAACAGGTTGCAAATTGAGCATAGACGACTCATCTAAGGATGTGGATCAAAGGTTGTACAGATCTATGATTAGTAGTCTTTTATATGTAAAATCCTCCCAAATAGATGTTATGCAAGCAGTTGGACAAGCAGCAAGATTCCAAGAAGCACCAAAAGAATCACATATTAAATATTCACCAGCATTGGAAAATCGTCGCCAGAAGCTTGGGATTCTCCCAAGTTCTCATTAGATTTTCCTTTTTTAGAATATAAAGGGGGAGTTGAAGTAGATTACAGGTCTGCAGGACAGTTGTGTGTCAGGGGGAGTGGAAGTGTGTACAGGTCACAGGATGGTTGTGTTTCAGGGGGAGTTATCCTTTGCCATTGATGTCAAAGGGGGAGATAATTTTGTAGGAAGAGGTGTCATGATTGCAGGAGGAGTACTTGTGTTGCCATCAATGCCAAAGGGGGAGATTTTTGATCAGCGGTTGTCATTGATGTCAACCCAAGCAGCACCAGGGTCTAACCCAATATTGCATGGAAATTTTGACCTACCAAATTAATATATTCTGGGTCAATAATGCTTTTGATGGTTCCTACTTGTCGAGATGTTTCCGTTGATATATGGCATGCCATGTAATTATTCACGGTTTGAGAGATATTCATGTTTGAAGTTTGTACCCCCAGTTAGTGGGCTAAAACCCCATGGGGTTGGGGCATGGGTCATTGAAAAGTCATAATTAATTTTTTTTTAAGCTTTTAAAATCCCTCCCACGTTCACTTGTTGAAGCCCCTCTCAACTTAAGCATTTATGTAAATTGTGATCTTCATTTCCTCCTTAGGCAAGGGATTTCACAATCTGAAATAGGTCATCGTGGAATTTGCTCTCTAAATTTTTTACTACGAAGGTTAAAAAGCTGAAATTTTTACGAGGTGAAGCCAAAATCCTGAGGAAGCTTCTGTAAAAATTTTAGATCAAGGTGCATAAAATTTTTGGAGATATGATCTATGGAAGTCAGGGTTTTTGTAGGCTCCTGAAATTCATCTCAAAGAAGTGACCTTGGTAAATTCGTCATAAATATCTCTCTAAGTATCGAATTGAAATTCCATAAAAAGTGGCAGATAATTCACAGTCTGTACGTTTTTCTCTATCAATTTTAGAGCCAAATGAAGAAACAGTGACATGTGGCACACTGTACAAGTGCGCTCTGCTAAAATAATCCATAATTAGGGAATTGTGAGAGATTGGGTATAACTCTCTCTTGAAGAATCCAAATTGGGTCAGACCTGTGGCATTGGAAAGAAGACTCAGAGGAATACTACAAGACCAAAAATCAGATATTGAGGATCTGAAATAACAAAGATACACCAGATTCAATATCGATTTCCTAGAAGGCAAGAAAAAGCTAGATCATGTGTTGTCAAGGATTGCAAAGGACCAGACTTTCTACGGCATAAAAGCAAAACAAGGTGCAGGAGAGGGTAGCATGACAAGAGCAGCAACCAAGGTGCATAACAGCAGCAAGAAGTTCATCATATGAAGTCTTCAAGTGGGCAGCACTGCATACAATCATTGTAAAGGTATCATTGTACTTAGTCATTGTAAATACATTATTGTACAAATTGTACTAGTGTCTATTTGCCAAGGGTTGAAGAGGTAGTGTTGGGAGGTCTAAGATCATCATTAGGTGGTTGTGTCAAAGTTGGGGTTATGGTCTAGTATATCTTCTTCTTCTGCATCATTCTATATGATTGTAAAGTGGACCATTTTCCCTGGTAGAAGAGTCCATTCTTCTTTTATTCTTCTATAGGGTGGTAGGGTGGTGCTAGGGTGAGTTGTAGCTCATTGGGTGTTGGGACATTCGTTCAGTTAACTACTTAAGAATCTTGGGCGTTGGAGCGTCCATCCAATGGGAGTTGGAGAAGAATGCTTTTCTATATTCTACAAAGTTCGAGCTTTATTTTCAATTGGAGTCGAATATTAAAGAATTATTAGAAAAGCATTAGGTGGTTTTTGTCCCGGAGTGGGTTTCCACCTTAAAAACTATGTGCATTTGTGTTCCTCTTGTTTACTGCTATCATTGTACAAAAACTGATAATAATTGAATATTAACTAATGCTCTAATTGAAAGGAATACTGATTCACCCCCCCTCTCAGTATTTCCAACAGAGTTCGGGTCCAGGCGGATGGACTCCGAATTTTTTCCTGCATTTCCATGAGGTATTTATAAAGGATATTACAGAGATGGTAGAAGAAGTAAGAGTCTCGGGCAGGATTCATGGGGCTCTAAATTCAACCTTCTTGGCTTTAATCCCAAAGAAAAAAGGTTTTATGACTTTTAATGATTATAGGCCAATTTCTTTATGTAACACTCTATATAGTATTATTTCGAAGATTATTGCAGAGAGATTAAAGAAGGTTTTATCAAATCATATCATGCCTGAGTAGTCCATATTTCTAAAAAATAGAAGTATCTGTGACGTGGTGGCAACAACACAGGAAGTACTCCACACTATTTAGTCGAAAAAGATGAGTGCAGTGGTCATTAAGGTGGAATTGAGTAAGGCCTATGACAGGGTCTATTGGGGTCTTCTAAGACTTATTCTCTATAAGATTGGATTAGATAGATTGGCGGTTGAGTGGATCATGGGATGCATGAATAACACTTCAATGGCCATTATCATAAACGGATCTGCATCTAGTTTTATTTATCTGGGGAGAAGGTTGCGTAAGGGATGTGCCCTATCACCTCTTTTATTCATCCTGGTAATGGATGCTTTCAACCTAAAGCTGAGAAAGGCTGGTGAATTGGGACATTTCAGGGGTATAAAAATCACTGAACAAAGGGATATCACTCACAATTTGTTTTTCGATGACGTCCTGATTTTTGGGCTGCTGATGCGAAGTTGTTGGATTACTCTACAGGATATTTTCAATAGGTTTTTCTCTGCTTCCGGTATGATGGAAAACTCAGATAAGTCTTGCATATATTATGCTGAGGGTGATCAGGAATCATATGAAGAAATTGAAATGATGTTTGATTTCAACATGGTGCCACTCTGTGATGGTTTCACTTACCTTGGCTTCCGCATGAAACCCAATAGATATATTTTGAAGGACTGAATGTGGCTGATAGATAAATATCATAAAAGAATCAGGGGTTGGTCATTGAAATGGCTCTCAAAGGGGGGAAGATTGGTCCTTGTCTAGGCAGTGCTTCAACAATATAATGTGTACTGGGCTCATCTCTATGTTATTCCACAGAAAATTCTTGTTGGACTTAGGCAGATTATGGAAATTTTTATTTGGAGGAGAGGTAGAGAAGATGGAAAATTTCATTTGGCCAGATGGGATCTGATCGCAATGCTGAAGGAAAATGGTGGATGGGGAATTTTGGATTTGGATACCTTTGGTAAGGCGCTACTTATAAAATCTATATGGAGAGGATTACAAATCCAAGTTATCTGGCATGACATTATTAGACATAAATACCTTAACCAAAGGGGCATGGAGGAGCTCTACATTTAGGGATGGGATAAAAAACCTAGGGGGTCAACTATCTGGAGGAATTTCTTGAAGATCTGGACCACTTTCTCATAAAATTTAAAATGGACTTATGGAGATGGGAACAAAATTATTATTGGCCAACCAAACATCTGTAGCCTGGCACACTCATTCTCTATTGGTGGGGAGCTGGTGAATTACTTAAATCAGAAAGGCATATTCTACATGGGGAAAATTGTAAAAGTTTAGAAGGATGGTGACCTAATATGGACGCTGACAAAGGAATTAGAGTTGCAAGACAATTTTGGAGTAGAGTGGAAGAAATTCACTGAAGCATTGCGAAGCCTCAATATAAGAAGGAAATATTTGGGTGACCAGATCACTTGGGGGGGGGCGGGACATTAAAAAATGGAGAGATCATCATAAGGGAAACTTATAATTCCCTCATGAAAAAAAGGTTTGGAATCAAACAAAACTGCTAGTTCAAGGATATGTGGAAATTAAATGTTCAATTGAAGATGATTATTTTCCTTTGGCTTGTCTGGCGGGACATAAATCTCACTTGGGTGAATCTAAATAAAAGAGGAATTGTTGGTCCTAGGATTTGTATTCTTTTCTCGATGGACAGTTAAGATAAATCTCACTTTTTTTACCGTTGTTCCTTTGCTCATGAAATTTTGTCTTTGCTTTGTTTTCATTTCAGGTTTATGGTGCCAGACTACGGAAATACAGAGGACTGCATAAGATGGTGGTATAGAAAGGGTAAATCATTCAAAAGCATCCCCATCCTTTTTCACTAGTACACTTGGTGTGGTAGGAACAGATGGATGTTTTATGGACATAATAGCACACCAGAAAGAATAGGCCTACAGATTATCAAAAATTGGGAAAAACTTATAATTCATCAAAAAACCCCAACTGATTTATCTAAAATAATGATCCCTTTTGAAATTCACTACCTGTAAGGCTTCTTTGATGGGGCATCTCAGAATTCCAAATGCGGTTGCGGGGCATGGTTAATGATCTCCCCTATCTGTCATTATAAAATCTACTGGCATGGAGATGCGGGGACTAATATAAAGGCATAGATATTGCCACTTTGGGGACTGCTTTGGTTTGCTAGGCACCTATATCTGGACAAGTTATGGATATTCAGGGACTCCCAAGTCCTTTGGATCACATGAAAAGAGGCACAGCATTGAATCCGGGCCACCTCTCCGACTGACTAGATTGAATAAAAGAGCTTAGCAAAAATTTCCGGCCATCACCTTCAATCATATTTACTGGGAAAGGAATGTTGAAGTGGATAGATTATCAAAAAAAGGCTTGATAGGGAATCTGGGGGAGATGCATTATGAGCTCTATGATACAACTGGTACAGGTGCGAGTTGAGTAGTATAATTTTTTTAACCAGCATGACAAAATTGTGGCAAGCACAATATTTAGAAAATAACTAACACAATGCCTCAGGACAGCTTCTATGAACGAAACAAAAAAAAATTGGGTGATCTTCAGACCCCAAGGGGTGTCAGATATTGCGTATGCTTATGGAATAGTTTTTTAATGAAAATGGCATCGGTCATATGTCTTTTTGTTTGATCTTGTATGTTTTTTTATGATTCTGGTATCTCACAGAACTGATGGAATTCTAGTTTTTATTGATGAAATTATCTATGATCATCAGAATTTTTCTGGATGTAAAAGGACTTATAAAAGTTTAAATTGGACTGGTACATTAATATAAACCATGAGTATTTTTCTACTGAAAAAAATAAAAAATTTAAAAAAATAAATAAATAAATAAAAATTGAAAAATATGTTTCTCAAACCAATTGGTTTGTAGTGTGATAAGGAGAACCGAAAGTGCAGCTTCTCTTCATACAATTCAGTTTGAAATTTACTAAGAAGGTTGTTAAGGAGAATGGAAAGTGCAACTTCTCTTCATACAACAATAGTGATGGCTTCTCTTCCATACGACGCCCCTATAGTGCCTATGTTGTTTTCTATCTCCCTAATTTCATAGATAGCCTGAGCATATGGGAAAGAAAAAGCAGAGCAAGGATTAAGAAAAAGAGAGCGATCATTTTCCTAGAAGGACATGTGCACAATCTGGGAAATTGGGCAGGCCCTGTGTAGCACAGGGTTAATGGGATCGTAGGTCATGTGTAGCAGAGGTTTCAGGGTCATGCGGGGAATCGTGGCAAGACTCATTAACAATGCCAAGAAACAAGATTTTCTACTCTTTAGAGAAAACAATTACACATTAATTGATCAAACCATGCTATAGTAATGATAGCATTACTTCATGATGGAAAAAAAATTCCTCACCATATGGTTTTTATTTTTAAGTTTTGTATGAGTATGCACCTCTCCACCTCGGGAAGAGGCCAAATAAGATGTATAAATTTTTTATTGTGACGAAAAGTGTTTATTGGATGACGAAAAATGTTGTTATCATTTAATACGCTATAAGAAAAACATATTAGGATATTATAATATTTGGCTTCAAACTTTAGATTTGTTGTTTTAATTCAAGTCATACAAATCATCATATTGATTACTATAGTCCATGCTTGCCTGATGGTAGGGACTAATAAGATTAAATAGCATAATTGTTATATATAATTGGAACCATATGGTGACTATATATATAAAATGAATTGCTTAATGTAAAATCATGTTATCATTTATTAAGTTAATATATATTATGATTAATTAAGAAGTTAAATATGCTTTTAACTATTTCAAAGGAATTTATTTTTGATATATATTTTTTAAATATTCTTTATTAAAATAAGACTAAGTAAAAAAAAATCCCTCAAATATAAATATATATATATATATATATATATATATATATATATATATATATATATATTCAAAATAATAATATATTATCATTATTTTGAATGTAATATAATAATTATTATTATTATCCTATTTTAAGGTCATGGTTAGACACCAAATTGGTGTATGAGACCCCTTTGTTGGTGGGACAAGGGACCCACCTCCGTGCATTGATTTGACTTCTAAGTCTACAAAGGCATACATACTCTACCGCCTCTGGTTTTGAACCAGTGACCTCTTAGAAGGAAACATGTGCTCTTAACAATTAGGCTCACTCAAGTTATATATATATATATATATATATATATATAAGTACGATATATAAGGATATTTTCTACAATTTATACAATTTATTTGCATTTCATTCGTTTGCATGTACCTACACTTGTTTATCTATACATAAATATAAAATTTGATATATGCATATGTTTGCAAATTAAATTGAGATTTTACTTTTATTCACATATATTTTTTATTTGTAAAATTTGGTTACATTTCAAATATATATATAAACCTACAAGGAAACTAAACATTTTAAGGAGGAAGCCATGTAGGAATCATGTGGATAGATTGTAACATAGTACAACATTATTTAAGATATATCATTGAATGAAAGTTGTTAAATATTAGAAACAATGAGATAAAAATAATAATAAATAAACCCTTGAGGAACTATAAATAACTACGTAGTATGATAAATATTGCTACACATTGTTAAATATTAGAACAGTTTACCCTTCAATTTAGGAAGAAAACATATACCCTTATATGAGCTTGAGTTTACGCCGTTATATTTTCTAAACTAAGTAGCACCTTAGATACTCATAACCATATTTTGTGGCCAGAACAAAGCTACGATGGTAGAGACATGTTGACGACAATGCCGACTAGAAGTGGCATCTTCACCGCAACCACCACCATAGTTGCCACCAACAGAACCATCATCATCACCAAGCGATCAGGTGTTAGAGTTATCCATTATAATGTTCTCATTACAAGAAATATTGGAAACAATAAAAGGGTCGCTGATAGGTAGTACCGAGGAAGAAAAACCTCATTACTAGGAAGGAAACCACGAAGGATCTAAAGGATCGGATCATAGAAAACCTCACAAAGATATTTCCAGGGATGTGCAATAGATTAAGCTCCCAGAAATTTTTGGAGGGTGAGTCAGAGAACATATTGAAGCATGGTTGAAGGGTATGGCAAAGTGTTTTGCGCTAAAGGAATATGCCTCCACATCCAAGACAAATATTATTATATTCCAACTAATAGTAAGTTCTTTAATTTAGTGGGGAAATCTAGAAAAACAGTTGCATCTCACATCGGACAATGTCCCCTGGGAGTTGTTCGAAGAAATATTTCACGCAAAGTACTTGCCACCCTACTTTTAAGAGTAGTAGGCTTGATCCTTCCACGTGTTAGTGCAAGGTAAAAAAAATTTGGAGGAATAAGATGAATTTTATGGAACTTGTAAAATATGTTCCCTATCTACATACTAATGAATGTGTTGAGATTCAACATGATGATGAGCTTAGTGAAAAATAAGCACCTTCACTAAGTGGGACCCACAGGCTATTTTTAGGTGTATGTCTATTTTTAGACATGGTGAGCATATTCTATAAGTTGTAGGATGCTATTTGTAGATGGTTGGTCAAATGTGAAAAATAGATGAAATTCTATTTTTAGAATATTGGGCGAAGTCTATTTATAGATCGTCAATCTAAAAATAGGTGTATGTCAATTATTATTAGCCCTTAATAATAATCTGACAATAAATATCAACTTATTCTCTTGGAGCACTTTATTTCAGTGAACAGATTTGGCAAATTAGTGGGCTTAAGGAATTACGCAATTCCTAGGGTTATTGGTGGCTCTTGCATGGAGGACTTAGTTAGAACTGAAGTGGCAAAGTTATGACATAGTTGGAAGAGTAGTTACGGGAGTTGTTATTTAGTTCAACTCAGTTAATGGAGTTAAACTCAGTTGAGCTAGTTGTATCTAGCCTAACTGAAAGATACACTAGTGAGAGTTAAGTGAATTAATTAGTTAATTAATTCACAACTAACAACCCACTAACAACTGAACAAATACAACAATTAACTACTTGCATGTCAGTTCCAGTGGAGACCTAGTGGAGAGATAGGTGAAAGGGTGAGATGGACTATCCGTTGTGACTATAAGTGATGCATTCAATGCATCCGACACGCATTGGAGTTTCCAATGAGGATTGTGCAGTCAAGGCAAGGCCAATTCGAATTCATTCAGGGGTCTTCTTCAGCAGGGATTGCGCAGTGGAGGCAGGCTGTCAGGAGGCAAGAAATTGGTGCATAGAGATGCAATTTTCTGCATGACAGTGTGTAATGATTGTTGATTGTACTGAGAGCTTGATGTACTAAGCTTTGTATGAGATTATTACATGATTCCATTGATATACATAATATCTGATAGTTAGGGTTTTTATTTTTAAGCTTTCCTGTTAAACAAATCTGTTATGTGAGATTGAATTTATTCACATGTGTTTGCAATTAAGTTTTAAATTTTCTCAATTTTAACAGTGGAAGGATTACGTATTTAGCAAGAATATAAATATTGTTAGATCAGGAGGATCCGGTAATCCATTAGTATTAATAAATTTCTACAAAATGTCGAGTTGAGTGTTTCATGTATGGATTAAACCCCTGAATCAAGGCCATGGTCAGAATGTGGAGGCCATCATCAATAGAAAAGGAAGTTGAATGTGCCCATTACACAAAGCAACATATAGGGATCAAAAGGGACATCAGGTTGATAGGATCCCCACAACCAATATTTCTGGGAAAGACCCCCCCAAAGCTTCTTCAAGGGGAGTAGCTTGAGGCCACCTCATTATGGTGGTAGGTTTACTCCAATGGGAGTAGGAGCAAGGAATCCAGTGGTAGATAATGTTGTATCTACGGTTTCATTACAGTCTAACATGAGATAGTGGAACTCTCGAGGAACCTTCAACAGAGGAAGAAGCATGTGGGGAAGGACCTCATTTTAATGGAACTCACAAAATGGTGCAAGGGGATCAACAGGTTAATTATTGGGGATGTCGAGGACCTAATTTCCAACGTGATTTACCAAAGGCTTCATCAAGGGTTGTGCATAGGGAAGGAAAAGAGTCATCATTAAACACCAAAGGAAATCAAAAAATCCATGCAGCAGTCAACAACAACCAGGTAGAACATCAGTCCATTATAGTGGAGTCATCAAGTACAGAATATTCAGGGGAACTATATTCTGTAGAGTCAAGGTTTGAGGAATGCATGGTGGATTTAGGGGTCTGTTTGACTAAGTTAAAAATATACGTCATTTCCCTAGGGACTTGTGACCTCATCATAGGGATGGATTGGTTGGAAGCACTCCAATATTAGGTGGAATATTATGCAAAAATAATTCTCTGCATAAATGATGACGGAGAGTTGACCCAAATCCAAGGTATTAAAAGGAAGGTATATTTATGCTTCATCTCAACAATTCAAATGAATCATTTCCTAAGAAAAAAATTTCAAGTATATGCATTAAAAGGAAGTAAGCAAGGAAAAGTTCCATCCCTAAAGCAATATCCTGTGTTGCCCGAATTTCTGTATATTTTTTGTAATGAAATAATAGGATTACCTCTTGAAAGAGACCTTGATTTTTACAATAGGATTAAAGCCTGGTACATGACCAATATATAAGAAACCTTATAGAATGACGGCTCTAGAGCTTCAAGAATTGCAAATATAGTTGAAGTAACTATTAAACCTATGACTCATCTAGCATAATTTCTCACCTTGGGGTGCATGTTAGGTCCCTATATGACTAGTGTAGACCCTTATTGTTGTTAGTGTAACCCCCTTATTTTTATTGTTGTACCCTTGTAACCCCAATATTGTTATTATTGTGCCCTTACATTATTATTGTTAGGTCGGCTAGGATTATATTGTGATCCCATGGACTCCTATATATAGAAGGAGGTTTTGTCATTTGAATCATCCAAGAATTGTTCATTTATGTAATGTAAAGGAGGTTTTCCCCTTGAGGTGGCTTATTTCTAAGGCGTTCATCTCTCTTTTCTTCTATTTTTGGAGCTGGTTTCATAACCTTTGGTATCAGAGCTTTAGATTCTAGGGTTTCGCTGCTCCAAACAGGTCATCGTGGCATGTTTGCTATAAATTTTTGTCTACGAGGTTCAGAAGATTAAATTTTATCACGCGAAGCTGAAATTCCGAGGAACTTCGTGTAAAAATTTTAGATCTTGATTTGCAATATTTTCTAAGATGTGATCTATGCAAGTTAGGGTTTTTTCAGGCTCCCGAATTTCAGCTCAAAGAGGTGACCGTGGGAAAATCATCATAACTCTCTTTCTGAGCATCAGATTTGAATTCTGTAAAAATTAGCCACAAGTATATGAACTTTGGTTTCCTTTGTATCAACTTCATAGTTGAATGAGGAAACAATGACACCTATAACGTTGTACAAGTTCGTTCTACTGAACTAGTCCATAATTAGGTCATTGTGGGAGATTGGGCATAACTTTGCCTTGAAGAATCCAAATCAGGACAGACCTATGGAATTCAAAAGAAGATTCATAGGGCTACTACAAGACCTAATTTTAGATATTGAATATCTAATATCATAGAGATAATTTAGTTTCAATATCGAGGTCGTCAAAATCAAGAAAAGGTGTGTATTTTTTTCAAATTGCATAAGCCTTGTTTGAAAAATTGGTTTGAATTGATTCCAAGGGAAAATTGTAGAATAGATATCAGTATTAGGTTCTAAAATGCCCCCTAAAAATAATTCAACACCCATTAAGCCTTCAGAAGGCTCTACTATGACTCATGAAGACGAATAAGTGCAAGATGACATATCAAAATTACAAGAGAAAGTGCACCAAATTTCACTCTCGCAAAGAGCAACAAAAAATGAAATGGAAGTTTTGAAGAAAATTGTGGAAGCCAAGATGGATGGTTTGAAGAAAGACGTGGAAGATAAAATGGATGGCATGGAAGCTAAGATGGATGACATGGAAGCTAACATCGATGAAAAAATGAAAGACAACATGGAAAACATGAAGAATGATCTAAAAGCAGACATGGAAGGTTTGACAAAGTTGATACAAGAATTTTTTTCTAATGGCGAAAATATAGTAGATGAAACTCATGATGAGAAAAAAATAAATGTTAATCGTGATTTCATAAACTCTAATGTTGGATGGAAGAACCACCATATTCCAAAGATGGATATGAGTAAGTTTGATGGCAAGGATCGTGTAACATGGATACTACAAATGGAGCAATATTTTGATATCAATAATGTGCAAAACACACAAAAGGTATGCATTGCAAAGTTACATTTAGAAAAAAATACATTTGTATGGTATCATTGGCTTTGCTCCCGTAAAAAAATTGTCACTTGGTCAATTTTTATGGAGGAAATGATTGCACATTATGAGGATACAAAGAGAAACACCTACTTTAGCCAATTGATAAATCTCAAACAAAATGGTTCAGAGATGGAGCAGATTGAGGACTTCAAAAAATTTAATATAACGGTAACTGATATTCCAGAGGAACACATGATTGATGTCTTCATAGGGACTTTAAAGGATAACATCCAACATGAGGCTCACCTTTGGGAACCTGATTCATTGGAGAAGGCATTCAGTTTGGCAAGAAAAATTGAATGTAAAATTATGGTGAAAAGGAATCCTACTACTCACATCTATAAATATGGAAGTGTAGTTACTTCTAGACTTCCACAACCTACAAGGTTGAAACCACAAAAGTTAGAAGAAAAAATAGCAAAAGGGCTTTGATATAATTGTGATAACAAATACACTAAAGGTCATAAGTGTGCTGAGAAGAAATTATTTTACATAGATTGTGAAGAGGAGGAAGAAAATGAACAAGAAACTTCAAAAGAAGAGGATATTCACCAGGAACCAACTGACAAGGAAGCCTACCACTCACATCTATAAAGATGGAAGTGTTGCTACTCCTAGGCTTCCACAACCTACAAGGTTGAAACCACAAAAATTGGAAGAAAAAAGAGAAAAAGGGCTTTGATATAATTGTGATAGAAAATACACTAAAGGTCTTAAGTGTGCTGAGAAGAAATTATTTTACATAGATTATGAAGAGGAGGAAGAAAATGAACAAGAAACTTCAAAATAAGAGGATATACACCAGGAACCAACCCTAGAAGAAGAAGAAATGAGTCTGACCATATCGTGTAATGAATTGGCATGAATTAGCACTCCTCAAACTCCCAAGATAGAAGGAAATATCAAGAAAAAAAATGTAATAGTGTTGGTTGATTTGGGTAGTACCCATAATTTTATTCATTGTAAGGTAGCCAAGGAATTGAATTGTTTCCTATACCCAGCACCATAATGTCAAGTGATGGTTGCAAATGGAGGAACTATAAATTGCTCTGGAAAAATCCATAATATCAAGATAACAATGGGGGAATACATATTGAATATTCCAATGCTTTCCATTCTAATGGGAGGTGTTGATGTTGTACTATGAGTACAATGGTTACAATCTTTGGGGACGGTAGCTTTTAATTTTCAAGAAATTTTCGTGATTTTTTTTTCGGAAGGAAAGGAAGTCTATACAGGGTATCACAGGGAAGCCAGGAAACATAATAAGCTCTAATGCCATGACAAAGCTTTTGAAGAAAGAGCAATGAGGCGTAATTTCACAATTTTCTCACTAGAAGTTCCAACATCAAAATCATCTATTTCTCTAGATCTCCAAAAAGTCTTGGACAATCATTCCAAGGTGTTTGAAACTCCCAAAGGACTCCCACCTATTCATGATCATGATCATGCTATTCATTTGATTCCAGGAATTATTCCTCGAAACATCAGGCCTTACAGATATCCTTATGTCCAAAAGAGCGAATTGAACATATGATTGCAGAAATATTAGTGGTTGGTATAATTAAACCTAGTCAAATTTCTTTCTCTGCTCCAGTAGTATTGGTGCACAAGATGGATGGATCATGGCGCATGTGTTTAGATTATAGGGAGCTCAATAAGCTCACTATTAAAGATAAATTTCCCATTCCTGTGATTGATGAATTATTGGATGAATTAAATGGAGCAATTTATTTTACCAAGTTGGATCTTCGTTCAGGATATCATCAAATTAGAATGAAGACTGAAGATATTCTGAAAACAACATTTCAAACTCATGAGGGTCATTATGAATTTTTGCTCATGCCTTTTGGCCTTACCAATGCACCTTCTACATTTCAAGGGTTGATGAATTCCATTTTCAAACCCTTCCTTAGAAAATTTGCGCTATTATTTTTTGATGATATACTAATATACAACAAGTTTTGGAAGGATCATGTTCAACATGTTGACAGGGTGCTCAAACTATTGGAGGAGAAACAATTATATGAAAAAACATCCAAATTTTTCTTTGGAGTATAAGAGGTGGAATATCTGGGTCATATTGTATCTCACAATGGTGTTAAGGTAGACCCTAACAAAATTAAATCCATTAAGGAATGGAAAGTCCCCACAACCATAAAGCAGTTGCGAGGATTTATCAGATTAAGAGGGTATTATCACAAGTTTGTTAATAATTATGGGAGAATAGCAGCACCTCTAACAACATTATTGAAGAAAGATGCATTTTCATGGACTCCTGAAGCATCTAAGGCCTTTGAACATATTAAAGAGGCAATGCACCTAGCACTGGTCTTAGCTACGCTAAACTTCACAAAAACCTTTATTGTGGAATGTGATGCCTCAGGAAATGGAATTGGTGTTGTTTTAATGCAATAAGGAAGACATGTTGCTTTTGAAAGTCGTCTAATCAAAGGAAAGTATTTACAAAAAGCTAGTTATGAGAAGGAAATATTGGAAATACTACATGCACTAAAGAAATGGCGACCTTACCTAATGGGAATACACTTCAAGGTAAAAATTTATCATGATAGTCTTAAACACTTTTTGGAACAAAGACTATCTTCAGAAGAGCAGTAAAAATGGGTCACAAATATGTTGGGTTATGACTTTGAAATCATCTACAAAAAATGGAAGCTAAATTTTGTTGCAGAATCACTCTCAAGAAAGGATGAAGAGGTGGAAGCATTTCTTTGTGCCATTTCTATTATCCAACTAGATTGGATAACCAAAGCAAGGGATTAATGGAAGAAGGACGAAGAAGTGTGGACACTCATTCAAAAGTTGCAGCAAGATCCTAGTACATCTTATACATTTAGTTATAAAAATGATTCCTTATGGTACAAAGATCGTGTATATATTTGTAATAATTCCCAACTAAAACAAAATATTCTTTTGGAATTGCACACTTCTCCTTTAAGAGGACACTCAGGATTTTTTTTGAATTACCACAGGGTGAAGAAAGAATTTTTTTGGGATGGCCTTAAATCTGATATTCAAAATTTTGTGGTAAAATGTTTGGCTTTCCAATAAAATAAAGTTGAGACAATTAAGACCCCAAGTCCTCTTCAATGTTTATCCATTCCAAGTCAAAGTTGGGAGGATATTTCAATGTATTTTATCACGGGTTTACCTAATTCTGAAGGAAAGATTGTCATCATGGTGGTAGTTGATAGAATTACCAAGTATGTACACTTTTGTGCATTATCTCATCCCTTTAAAGCAGGTATAGCTTATATTGCATTTATGGAAACAATTCAAAAGCTACATGGAAACCCAAAGATTATTGTAAGTGACATAGATGAAATTTTTACTGGAAATTTTTGGACGAAATTATTTTCTTGTTTGGGTACTCATCTAGCTCATAGCTCATATTATCATCCTCAATCCGATGGTGAAATTGAGATGGTGAATAAATTTTTGGAATCATATCTTCGTTGTTTTGTATCTGATAAGCAAACACAATGGTTCAAATGGTTACCTCTCGCTGAATGGTGGTATAACACTTTCTTCCATACTGTGGCGAAAATGACCCCATTTATGGAACTTTATGGATATCATCCATTGTCCATCACATCATCTTTAAGAGAAAATTCTAAGGTTCAAGCAGTGGAATTTCACTTCAAGCATCAACAAGAAGTTCTCCAACTCTTAAAGGATAACCTAAATTTGGCACAAAATCGAATGAAACAACAGGAAGATCAACATCACAGTGAGAGAATTTTTGATGTAGGAGACTGGGTATTTTTACGATTACAACCATACAAACAAACGTCACTCAAGCAAGCTAAGAAGTATAATAAATTATCGCCAAAGTACTATGGTCCTTACAAATTGTTGAAAAATATTGGTACTATGGCATACAAATTAGATCTTCCTGCTTCTTTGCGAGTGCATCCAGTTTTACATGTTTCATGCTTAAAGAAGGTTATAGGTGAAAAAATTCCAGTTCAAATAATATTTCTAGAACTTGATGAGGAAGGAAAAAAAATATTGGAACCTGAAGCAATCACGAAAACAAGAAATCAACAGCTACGAAATCGATCAATTTCAAAGTATCTCATCAAGTGGAAGAATTTACCCACTGAAGATTCTACATGGGAGGATGAGAGTTTTTGTGATAGCCTCATTAAGAATTAACTAGCATTAACTAGTTAAAGACAATTTGTTTATTTTTTTTTTAGTCCCTGACAAGAAAAACTCTATTTTTATGATTTATGAAGAGAATTACTATTTTATTTTTTATTATTAGATTAATAGGAGGAACCAATGAATAAAAAGAACAATTCTTCTAATCTATTGGTGAAAAGAGTTTCTCAGAATGGGGGGGGTGGTTGGGGACAGTTGGAAAAATAGTTACCTCTCCTCCAAGGATAAAGTTGGATCCCAGGAGAGGAGAGGGGGTTCTGTGAATCTTTGGTAAGAAGGGGAAAGTATTTTCTAGAGCTGGGAGAACCAGTTGAAAATAGCTTTCTGTAACCTTTCAAAAACTAGTATATCTGTTTGTGATTGGATTGGCCTTCCAGAGGTCACAACAGAGGGTCTTCCACTGTTAACCCATGGCACCAACCGGAATTCTGGAGCTAGGGGGCAAGAGGAGGACGTCATAGCCTCCCTTGATGGTTGGGAGGACCACAGTTTGAAGAATCAATCTTTTATTTCAGATAAGTATGCAGAACTTAACTGTAAGGAATTCACAGTTTTTTATGAAGGCAATAGACTGTTTAAGTTTGTTTAGTTAAATTTTATTTTTTGTAGGGTTTGGTTATCAA
This sequence comes from Pinus albicaulis, assembly GCA_034641835.2. Lineage (NCBI taxonomy): Eukaryota > Viridiplantae > Streptophyta > Pinopsida > Pinales > Pinaceae > Pinus > Pinus albicaulis. The sequence goes on from CM076570.1 coordinate 661,064,031, forward strand.
AAGAAAATATATATATCTGTTTAGGGTCTGGTAAGCAGTCTTTGTGTAAAATAAGTTACTATGTGTAAATAGTGGAAGTTAGTACCCTGCGAAGAGGAGGCTGAGAACTCGTTATTACATTTCTTTTAATCAAATTATAAAATTCAGGGTATAATTCCTGCAAAGTTTTGTTCATTTTGTCTTCTAAAAGATAAATTAAAATTAGAATTTTTATGCCCTACTGGAATAAATATTGTCAGGTGTTTAGGATAAATAACTCACTGTCTGTGCAGATATTATTATCATTACTAAAAATACCAGTAGAAAGCAAATATTGGAACGATAACTGTGCATGGAGAAGAACAGGTAAATACATTAACATCATAAACTCTGCATGCCAATTCTATGGATAATATAGCGAGAGCTTGAGGCGCAGGGTTCGGGCCTAAACCCTACCCGACCTCCCTCACTCCTCAGGAAGACATTAATAAAAAAAAACTATGCACAGCCCTTCTGTTACACGAGAAATCGAACACCGCCTAGGAATCTAAGTCAAATAGAGTAAGCCGCGGTATAAGCAGTGAGTAGAAGACTGTATTACACTACTCTGTGACAATAAATGGGAAACCTTTTCTTTCAGATTACCTAGAAATAAAGCCCTGTGAGAAACAAGCACAGCGAGAGTAATATTCTAGGCACAGAACAAACATTGGCGGAGAGATACAATATCTTAGGGCAGAATGTATCCATGAACTTTACAGGAGGAAACGAAAATCAAGAACAGTGAAACCCTCAATTTGTGTCGAGTATAGCCTGTGTGTAAAATGAATTCATAGCGATAAACACGAACACATTTGACAAAAAATATTTCCTTGCCAAGGCCGTTAGTGCGTGGCAATAGACTAAATTGCAACAAGCTTACTATTCGAAAAAAAATAGCAGTATTATACAGCTAACTGGTGATAAAAATTACATGTAGAAATAGGGCGACTTGTAAAGATAACATTACAGAGTTATACATAAACGTAAATGGATCAATAGGGCACCATAGTACCAGGAATTCATGTAATCAAAAGTCTAAGCAGAATATCAAGCCTCGACCATAGTAACAGGCCATTTTAACAGTTGAATGTCCATAAACACCACGAATATAACAGGAACAGCCAAACCACAGCATTATAAACCCTAAACCTTCTTACAATAGCCTTCTTGATGCAAAAATTCTATAAACCCTAAGCCGGTTGGTATAAAAAAATAAAACCCCGGAACTCTCTTGAATAATCTTGATAGACGGCTACCGAAATATTTCGATTACACTACTGTGTACCTGTGAAAGAAAGAAACAGGTTCAGCCGTGACCAGGGTTTGAGCTGAGAAAAGAACTGGAGGAAGGGTTCGAGTGACAAAACCCACTAACCTGCAAAGAAGCGGTAAATAAACCCTGTTAAAGATAGCCAAGCCAAAATGAACTTCATGACAGGTAACGCTTGGGAAGGGGGTCAAAACCAAGAATCAGGCAGAGTATAAGAATATACCTGTAGGGATAGCAACCCGACAGTCCTGGACCTGCAGAAGAAACAGCATATGGGTGAGTTAAATAAGTGCTTGAATATATAAACCTTGCAACTTGATGTAAACAAAAAAAGAACCTGAACTGAAAATTAAAACAAATATCTGAGTACCTTTCCTCGTGAAATCGCCAGGTTTGTCGACAAGGTTTAAAAACTCCATAAGTAGAAAGAAGCTCTGCCTCTCTGCTAGCAAAAACTCTGGGTGAGAGACAGAACTCAGGAAATGCAAAGAAGGAATCGGCGCAACAGTTGAAAACAAGTCGAGGCAGAGAGGGGTTACCGAGAGGAGAAAGTTTGATCTTAAATCCAATAGCTTGACGGAGAAAACAACCAAGGGTGGCATCCTTCTCGCACACCATGGAGGTGAGCAGTAGCTGCATAGCCAAAGAACTGGCGAAAGACTCCAGTTCCCTTTCCCTCGCAAACCCTGTGAAAACTGAGGCGCGATCTACAGCTGTCTCCAAATAAATTGCTATTTACAAACACACCATGGGATATGACACCTACCCCTCGACTGAACGAATCTCAATGCCAATTGTCAAGCTAGACTGGAGTCACAGTTTGACAATTGAGATAATCCGTGAACAAATCAGGTCAATAAGTGTACATTAGATTAACCCCAGACTTAAGTACCACAATAATAATCGGTGGATTAAATACATCTGTATGCCCTGTATGAATTGTGCAATTATATAAAGCGTAAACATGAAAAGCCATGGCCGAGTATATAAATTGTAATCCCTAGAGTTAAACATAATGATGATGTCGTGGCAGATCTATGGATCATATATATATATATATATATATATATATATATATATATGATTTTTTATAGAATTACACTGTATTATAACTGACCTGTGCGACGATGGGGTAATAGTACTGTAATAAAAAAAAAATTATTATGAGTAATTTTTTTTTGGTCGTTGATTGTGACAAGTGGTATCAAAGCTGATTGCTACACTAGAACTTTAAGGGTCTGCTAACAGTGAAGCTATGTCTGTGTTTAGTGCACTGAGAGGAAGCGAGAGAAATGAGGGAAGTATCAGCTTCTCAGTCACAACCTGAGGAACCCCAAATTCCAACGGTTATGAATCCAGAAATGTGGGTTCAACTAACTGTGGAACGGCACCAAAAGACGAGTCGCTTGCTGGAGGAACAACAGCATCAAACTATATTTCTACTAAATACAATACAGTAACTACAAGAAGAAATGATAGGGGTCCGGATGGATAATGAGAGGTTGCTACAGGATCAAGAAAATATTCTGAAAAGCTTGTCTGATAAACAAAATCAGGAGATGGGACACCCCAGTGCTAAAAAAGAATTATCAACAGAGCAGGAAGAGCAGCAAACCAAGAACAACACTACTGGCAGGACTGAGAGGAGTCCCTCCCAGAAGAGAAAAAATAGGAATTATAATGAGGCAAATTCGGGCAATTTTTCCGACCAACAAGATCTCAAAAGGCAGAAAGTAGAACTGCAGGGGGGATTTTGTAAAATTAAGCCACCAACATTTGATGGTGAGGCAAAAGAGGCAGCTGAAGCCTGGTTAATAAATATAAATAAATATTTCCAGGTATATGAATATAGCAGCAATCTGAAGGCCAGATTGGCTATATATCAGTTGCGAGAGAAAGCCACCCTGTGGTGGGAAGAGGTGAAGAATGTTCACAACATTGATGAGCGAGATATTACATGGGAATTATTTCAGCAGTACTTTAAGGATAAGTACTTGAAAGAAATATTTTATGATGACAAAGCCAAGGAATTCCACGATCTTCGGTTGGGTCAAATGACCATGGACGATTATGTCACAAAATTTACCTCCCTGTTACGCTATGTTCCTTATCTCTGAGAAGAAAAAGCCAAGGTGCAGAGGTTTTTGAGCAGTTTACCTGCTCACATGAGAGAACGGATAGAATTTATTAACCACCAGACTATGGATGAGGCTATCCGTAAAGCACAAATGTGCTATCAGTAGAATAAGGCCAAGGGTGAAGGTGGGAAAAGCTGGCAGCCAAAGAAAAATCAGAAAAATCACTCCACCTTCAAAAGTGGTAAGAGTAGCAACTTTAAAGGCGCAGCCCGGAATGCTATTAGTAAACAGTTTGGTAAAAATCACCAAAGGACTAAGTGGCCAGCGGAGGAAAAACCCACCGAAGCATCAAGCAAACCAGATCAAGGGCAGAATTCTAAACCTCCCCTACAATGCTGGGGCTGTGGGGAAGCTCATTACTACAAAAACTGTCCCCAATGTAATAAAATTGAAACTGTAGCAAATCTGCATGAGGCATCTATGGTAGGGGACATGGTGCGTAACATACCGTGTATAAATGCATCCTTGGAGGACCGACAGGCTGACTTTCAGCCTATAATGAGTGAATTGGAAGGTACTATACTAACTAAACTTGTTGCGATTTTAATAGATCCTAGAGCAAGTTTAAGTTATGTAAGTCCTATAATAGTGGAATTTTGCAAATTAAAAGAACAGAAATTTAAGAACTCATGGTTAGTTCAATTAGCTATCGGGGAAAAACACAAGGTAACTGCGAAAATTCCTAATTGTATACTGGAAGTGGCAGAACTGCAGTTGCAAGCAAACTTAAATGTTCTACCATTGGGGTCGTATGATGTGTTATTGGGGATGGACTGGTTGGAAAGACACTGGACCCTAGTGGACTGCAAAGAAAATGTAATTTACTTCAGAATGCAAGATGGCACGCGTAAAGAAATTCAAGGAATTAAAAAGCCTGTACAACTACGCCCAATAACAGCATCCCAAATGGGCAAGAATATCAGAAAAGGATGTCAGTTGTACGCAATCCAAGTAGGATATGCAGATTCCAAGGAAAAGGCTCCAATTATGGAGGATATTCCTGTAGTGCAGGAATTTTTGGATGTTTTTCCAAAACACATCCCTGGATTGCCACCCAAAAGGGATATTGACTTCACCATTGAATTGCTTCCCGAAGCCTCTCCGGTGTCAAGAGCTCCTTATAGAATGAGTATACCAGATTTAACAGAGTTGAAGATATAGTTACAAGAGCTGTTAGACAAAGGCTATATTCGCCCAAGTGTGTCTCCTTGGGGAGCACTAGTTCTTTTTGTTAGGAAAAAAGACGGAACCTTACGCATGTGCATGGAATACCAGCAACTTAATAAGCTGAATGTTAAGAAAAAATACTCTTTACCTAGAATCGATGATTTATTCGATCAGGTGAAAGGGGCTAAGGTGTTCTCTAAGATAGATTTAAGGTCCGGATATCATCAGATTCGAATTAAGGATGAGGATATTTGCAAAACCGCATTCTGCACTCGATATGGACATTATGAGTTCGTGGTACTGCCTTTCGGACTGACAAATGCGCCAGCAAAGTTTATGAGGTTGATGAATGGAATTTTTCATCAGTTTTTGGATAACTTTGTACTTATCTTCATAGATGACATACTGATATACTCAAAAAGCGAGGAAGAACATAAGGAACATCTGAGAGTAGTTTTGGAAATACTGAGGAAGCATCAGCTTTATGCTAAGTTTAGAAAGTGCAATTTCTTTAAATTAGAAATCCAATACTTGGGACACGTGGTGTTAGCTGAAGGAATAGTTGTTGATCCCAAAAATATCAAAACCATTATGGAATGGCGAGTACCTCAGAATGTGCAGACATTAGATCATTTATGGGTCTAGCTGGATATTATAGAAGATTTATTGAAGGGTTTTCTAAAATTTCCTATCCTATTACATCTTTGCAAAAGAAAGGCAAGCCTTTCAAATGGACGAATGAATGCTAGAACAGCTTTGAAAAGCTGAAACAACTCATAACCACAGCACCAGTACTGAAGGTAGCTGACCCCAGTAAAGACTATGTAGTGTGTACTGACGCCAGCAAGGAAGGAGTTGGTGCAGTATTAACTCAAGAAGGTAAAGTGATAGCCTATGAGTCTAGAAAGCTGAGAGAACATGAACAAAAATATTCTGCTTATGGCTTAGAACTTACAACAGTAGTGCATGCCCTCCGAGTATGGAGGCATTATCTACTGGGTAAAATATTTGTACTTAAAACAGACCATAGCAGCTTGACTAATTATTTTAAGCAAGCAGATTTAAACTCTAGGCAGGCAAGATGGAATGCCTTTTTGAGTGAATTTGACATGGACATACAACATGTTAAGGGAAAAGAAAACTGAGTTGCAGATGCATTAAGCAGGAAATTGCATGGTATTTATGCAATGTACTACAGTCAACCAGAGAGCCAACTGTCAGAACAGTTAAAGAAGAAGAACAGAAGGACCCTAAATACAAATTCTTGTGGCAGCAAATGGAGGAAGATAGAAAGCATGGCAAGACATCAGAATATGGGAAGAACGAAGATCAGGTGATGAGCTTTCATGGAAGAATCTATGTGCCTAATCGTGCGGGTCTTAAGGAGTTAATCCTTAATGAATTCCATCGCAGCAATTATGCTGGTCATCCGGGATATCAAAAGATGCTCAGTGCAATAAGAAAGGTATATTATTGGCCAGGTATGCGTAAGAATATTGCAGAATATCTAAGCAAATGTTTGGAATGCCAGCAGGTTAAGGTGGAGCACCAACACCCTGCAGGGCTATTGTAGCCTATACCCATTCCTGAGTGGAAGTGGGAAGTCAACTCCCTAGATTTCATCACGGGTCTACCCTGGACAAGGAGGCAGAATGATTCAATTATGGTAGTGGTGGACAGATTAAGTAAATCTGCCCATTTCATACCTGTGCAATCTACTTATAAGATGGTACAGATTGCAGATATATTCATAAAGGAAATCTTTAGGCTGCATGGCATGCCGAAGACTGTGATTTCAGATCGGGATGTCAAGTTTACATCCGCATTTTGGAAAACTTTGTTCTCTGGATTGGGGATGCAGATACACTTTAGCACTGCCTATCACCCTCAGACGGATGGCCAAACAGAACAGGTACTAAACCAAGTTCTGGAAGACATGCTGCACATGTATGTGATGCAGCAGCCAGTCAAGTGGGAAGATTACCTGCACCTTGTGGAGTTCGCATACAACAATGGGTATCAGGAATCTCTGAGAATGAGTCCCTTTGAAGCATTATATGGAAGGCAATGTCGTACACCTATAAACTGGGGAAACCCCGAGACAAAATTATTGTTGGGACCCGAAATGTTGGCTGAAATGGAAGCTGCGGTAAAAGGAATAAGGCAGAATCTGAAGGCTGCGCAGGATAGAAAAAATATTTTCGTAGACAATAAAAGGTCCTACCGTGAGTTCAGGGTAGGGGACCATGTATACGTAAGAATTAAGCCAAAAATAAGCACCTTGAGGTGGACCTCTTGTGCCAAACTGGCTCCCCGATACTATGGACCTTTCCAAATATTGGAAAGAGTGGGACCGGTAGCCTATAGGTTGGCTTTGCCCAACCATATCCAAGTACACAATGTTTTCCATGTATCCTTGTTAAAGCGATATGTACATGATGAAAAACATGTAATTCATTGGCAGAATGTTCAGGTAGGAAGAAGTGTAGGAAAGAAGTTCCTAACTGTAAACTTGGGATAAATATAAGAGTACTAATTGAAACACACTTTTGTTATTTCAGGTAGAACCGAACGGAGAGTTTCTGGTCGAGCCGCAACGCATACTTGACCGAAGAGAGATTGAACTTTGCAAAAGAGTAGTTATCCAGGTGAAAGTGCATTGGAAGCACTTTGGACCAGACGAAGCTACTTGGGAGGATGAAAAATTTATGCAGGAAGCCTACACGGAGCTCTTTACAGAGATGGGCTGAAAACACCGAGGACGGTGTTACTTCCAGGGGGGGAAGATGTGACAGCCTCATTAAGAATTAACTAGCATTAATTAGTTAAAGACAATTTTTTTATTTTTTTTTTAGTCCCTGACAAGAAAAACTCTATTGTTATGATTTATGAAGAGAATTACTATTTTATTTTTTATTATTAGATTAATAGGAGGAACCAATGAATAAAAATAAAAATTCTTCTAAGCTGTTGGTGAAAAGAGTTTCTCATAATAGGGGGGTGGTTGGGGACAGTTGGAAAAACAGTTACCTCTCCTCCAAGGATAAATTTGGATCCTAGGAGAGGAGAGGGGGTGCTGTGAATCTTTGGTAAGAAGGGGAAAGTATTTTCTAGAGCTGGGAGAACCAGTTGAAAATAGCTTTCTGTAACCCTTGAAAAACCATTATATCTGTTTGTGACTAGATTGGCCTTCCAGAGGTCATAGTAGAGGGTCTTCCACTGTTAACCCGTGGCACCAACCGGAATTCTAGAGCTAGGGGGCAAGAGGAGGACGTCATAGCCTCCCTTGATGGTTGGGAGGACAAAAGTTTGAAGAATCAATCTTTTATTTCAGATAAGTATGCAGAACTTAACTGTAAGGAATTCACAGTTTTTGATGAAGGCAATAGATTGTTTAAGTTTGTTTAGTTAAATTTTATTTTCTGTAGGGTTTGGTTATCAAAAGAAAATATATATATTTGTTTAGGGTATGGTAAGAAGTCTTTGTGTAAAAGAAGTTACTATGTGTAAATAGTGGAAGTTAGTACCCTGCGAAGAGGAGGTTGAGAACTCGTTATTACATTTCTTTTAATCAAATTATAAAATTCAGGGTATAATTCCTGCAAAGTGTTGTTCGTTTTGTCTTCTAAAAGAGAAATTAAAATTAGAATTTTTATGCCCTACTAGAATGAATATTGTTAGGTGTTTAGGATCAAGAACTCACTGTCTGTGCAGATATTATTATCATTACTAAAAATACCAATAGAAAGCAAATATTGGAACGATAATTGTGCATGGAGAAGAACAATGTGTAGTAAATACATTAACATCATAAACTCTGCATGCCAATTCTATGGATAATATAGCGAGAGCTTGAGGTGCAGGGTTCGGGCCTAAACCCTACCCGACCTCCCTCACTCCTCAGGAAGACATTAATAAAAAAAACTATGCACGGCCCTTCTGTTACACGAGAAACCGAACACCGCCTAGGAATATAAGTCAAATAGAGTAAGCCGCAGTATAAGCAGTGAGTAGAAGACTTTATTACGCTACTCTGTGACAATAAATGGGAAACCTTTTCTTTCAAATTACCTAGAAAGAAAACCCTGCGAGAAACAAACACAGCGAGAGTAATATTCTAGGCACAGAACGAACATTGGCGGAGAGATACAATATCTTAGTGCAGAATGTATCCATGAACTTTACAGGAGGAAACGAAAAACAAGAACAGTGAAACCCTCGAGTTGTGTCGAGTATAGCCTGTGCGCAAAATGAATTCATAGAGATAAACGCGAAGACATTTGACAAAAAATATTTCCTTGCCGAGGCCGTTAGTGCATGGAAATAGACTAAATTGCAACAAGCTTATTGTTCGAACAAAAATAGCAGTATTATACAGCTAACTGGTGATAAAAATTACATGTAGAAACAGGGCGACTTGTAAAGATAACATTACAGAGTTATACATAAACGTAAATGGATCAATAGGGCACCATGGTACCAGGAATTCATGTAATCAAAATTCTAAACAAAATATCAAGCCTCGGTCATAGTAACAGGCCAGTTTAACAGTTGAATGTCCATAAACACCACAAATATAACAGGAACAACCAAACCACAGCATTATAAACCCTAAACCTTCTTACAATAGCCTTCGTGATGCAAAAATTTTATAAGCTCTAAGCCGATTGGTATAAAAAAATATAACCCCGTGAACTCTCTTGAATAATCTTGACAGACGGCTACCAAAATATTTCGATTACGCTACTGTGTACCTGTGAAAGAAAGAAACGGGTTCAGCCGTGACCAGGGTTTGAGCCGAGAAAAGAACTGGAGGAAGGGTTCGAGTGACAAAACCCACTAACCTGCAAAGAAGCGGTAAATAAACCCTGTTAAAGATAGCCAAGCCAAAATGAACTTCATGACAGGTAACGCTTGGGAAGGGGGTCAAAAACAAGAATCAGGTAGAGTATAAGAATATACCTGTAGGGATAGCAACCCGACAGTCCTGGACCTGCAGAAGAAACGGCATATGGGTGAGTTAAATAAGCACTTGAATATATAAACCCTGCAACCGGATGTAAACAACAAAAGAACCTGAACCGAAAATTAAAATAAATATCTGAGTACCTTTCCTCGTGAAATCGCCAGGTTTGTCGACAGGGTTTAAAAACTCCATAAGTAGAAAGAAGCTCTAGCTCTCTACTAGCAAAAACTTTGGGTGAGAGACAAAACTTAGGAAATGAAAAGAAGGAATCGGTGCAACAGTTGAAAACAAGTCGAGGCAGAGAGGGGTTACCGAGAGGAGAAAGTTTAGTCTTAAATCCAATATCTTGACAGAGAAAACAACCAAGGGCGGCGTCCTGCTCGTGCGCCATGGAGGTTAGCAGCAGCTGCATAGCCAAAGAACTGGCAGAAGACTCCAGTTCCCTTTCCCTCGCAAACCCCGTGAAAACCGAGGTGCGATCTACAGCTGTCTCCAAAAAAATTGCTATGTACAGACACATCATGGGAGATGACACCTACCCCTCGACTGAACGAATCTCAATGCCAAGTGTCAAGCTATATTGGAGTCACAGTTTGACAATTGAGATAATCCGTGAACAAATCAGGTCAATAAGTGTACATTAGATTAACCCCAGACTTAAGTACCACAATAATAATCGGTGGATTAAATACATCCGTATGCCCCATATTAATTGTGCAATTATATAAAGCGTAAACATGAAAAGCCATGGCCGAGCATATAAATTGTAATCCCTAGAGTTAAACATAATGATGATGTCATGGCAGATCTATGGATCAAATATATATGTATATATATATATTATTGTTTATAGAAGTACACTGTATTATAACTGACCTGTGCGATGATGGGGTAATAGTACTGTAATAAATAAAAAAATTATTATGAGTAATTTTTTTTGGTCGTTGATTGTGACAATTTTATACAGATTCATCCAGAGCTACTCAAGCATTGAGGAAAACACTTTTTTGAAGGAGAGGGGCATGTTATGTCCCTATATTACTAGTGTAGTCCCTTATTGTTGTTAGTGTAAGCCCCTTATTGTTATTTTTGTACCCCTGTAACCACAATATTGTTATTATTGTGCCCTTACATTATTATTGTTAGGTCGTCTAGGATTATATTATGACCCCATGGACTCCTATATATAGAAGGAGGTTTTGTCATTTGGATCATCCTTGAATTGGTCATTTATGTAATGTAAAGGAGGTTTCCCCCTTGAAATGGCTTATTTCTAAGGCGTTGATCTCTCTTTTCTTCTATTTTTGGAGTTGGTTTCATAACATTTCACATGTAATTTTTGTCAAGAATAAGGATAGTTCCTTGCAGCTTTGAATATACTATCAAGACTTAAATCGATATACATTAAAGAATAAGTATTCAATGCCCCGAATTAATGATCTATTTGACTAAATGAAAGGGGATTTTTTCCTTTCAAAAATCGATCTACAATATGGTTATCATCAGCTAATATTTAAGGATAACGATGTTCCTAAGACTGCATTTCAAATATGCTTTGGGTTGACCAATGCTCCTGCAGTATTCATGAATCTTATGAATAGTGTATTCCATAAATACCTTGATCAATTTGTACAAATATTCCTAGATGATATTCTCATCTACTCTAAAAATGAGAAGAAGCATGAAGGAAACTTATGAATAGTACTATCATGCCTAAGTGAGCACCAGTTATATGGAAAGTTGTCAAATTGTTCTTTCTTTCAGAAGGAGATTCATTACCTAAGTCACATCATATCTGGTGAAGGAATCTCAATAGATGCTAAGAAGGTAAAAGCAATCATGGGTTGGCCGATACAAAAAAATTTCATGAAGTGCATAGTTTTATGGGTTTAACAGGATATTATCAAAGGTTTGTAGAAGGTTTATAAAAAATTGAAAACATAATCACAACCCTCCAGCGTAAAGGATTTAGATATGAGTGGACTGGGGAATGTGATATTGCATTCACTAAGATTAAAATATTTTTAACTAGTGCACCAATCTTGCAAGTACCTTACATGGAAAAAAAATTTATTATATGTATTGATACATCCAAGCAAGGGTTAGGTGCAATATTAATGATAGACAAAGGAGTAATATCATATGCCTCAAGGAAGTTAAAACCTCATGAGGAACTTTATGCCACACATGATTTAGATTTGGTCGTTGTAGTACTAGCTTTAAAGATATGGAGACACTACCTTGTAGTGAGAAACTTTGTGCTCAAAAGTGATCAACAAACTTTAAAATGCTTGTTTCCCCAAAGGGACTTGAATGTTAGGCAAAGATGATGGAGTTAGTTCTTAAGCGAATATGACTTTGGAATTTCATACATCAAGGGGAAGGAGAATGTAGTGACATATGATCTAAGTACAAGACCAAGTATATTTTCCCTCATACACATTAAGATAGACTTGAGGGAGCGAGTGCTAGAAAAACTCTTAGAATATAGCTGGTATTTAAAAGTAAGATCCATACTTCAAAGTAAAGATCCAAGAGAACCTAAGTTTGAAGGATATGAACTAGAGAATGATGAAATGTTGTGATTCCAAGGAAGAATGTATATCCATGATATTGGAGATACCTAAAACATCATCCTAAAGGAATCCCACGGAACACTATTGTGCGCATCCTAGTGTAAAGAAAATGTATGCTGACACGAGGAAACTATTTTTTTGGATAGGCATGAAGCACGATATTTTCCAATTCATTGCAAAATGTCTTGAATTTAAAAAGGTAAAATCCAACCATCGTCATCGAATAGGTCTCCTACAACCATATGACATATATATGACCAAGTGGGAGGTGATCTCTATGTATTTTGTTGTGGGGCTTCCTCTTACCCCACAAAGGAACAATGCCATTTTGGTCATGGTGGATAAACTAATGAAAAGCGCTCACTTTATTCGTGTAAAAGATACTTACGAAGTTGTTGAAAGAGCTAGAGTATTAATAAATGAAATTATCATGTTCCATGGAGTTCCTAAGAATATAATATCAGATAGGATTCGTGATTCACTTCAAGGCTATGGACTTGCATGAAGTCTGCTTTAGGAACCCAACTATAAAGTATGACTTACCACCCTAAGACTAATGGACAGACATAAAGGGTGAACCAAGTAATGGAAGATATGTTGAGGATGTATGTTATGGACCAACACACACACACACACACACACAGTGAAAAGTACTTTCCCTTGGTTGAATTTTTGTACAATAACAGTTACCACATTTCAATTGGAATGCCTCCATTTGAAGTGTTATATGGAAGACCTTGCAAAACACCACTTAGTCGGGATAGGTTGGAGGAATGAGTGATTGTGGGGCCATAATTAATTCAAGACATGGAAAAATGGGTAAAACAAATTAGGCATCTATTAAAAGAAGCTCAAGATAGACAAAAAATATATGTTAATGTTCACAGGATGGATAGGAATTGTGAAATAGGATATCAAGTTTTTATCCATATCAAATCAAACGAAAGCACCATCCAGTTTGGAAAGGGAAAAAAATTGTCACCCCATTTTATTGGGCCATTTAAAAATCTAGAAAGAGTTGGACCTATCACCTACCGTCTTGCAATGCCACCCCACTTGCATAAAATTCATATTGTTTTTCATGTATTTGTACTAATACACTACATAGTTGATGAGTATCATAACCTTCAATGGAAGGAAATGCAAGTACCAAACAAGGGAACCATTTCGGTTGAACCATTACATATATTAAAATATAGGTTTCAACACCTCAAAAAACTCTTGGTGGACCAAGTTAAGGTCTAATGGGATAAGTATATTCCTAGGTTTGCTAAATGGGAAGACGTGGAGACCTTATGCCAGAATTATCCCAACCTGTTTTGATTTTTGACGCACTTAAAAATTTTATTTTGTATATCCTTACTTTATTTTAGCCAAATACATGAGAATGTCATTTTGAATTTATCTATAACCATAAAGAGTTACACGTGAGAATTTTATTTCAAATGATTATTTTTTGTCATGTATGCTTAATTAGATATGTACATGTTGTTGGTACATGGATACCAATGTGAATTATGGTATGAACTACATATTATGTTTTACTTGTCAACATGTGTGATTATGTTAAAGACCAAATATTTCTTATTATTGATGAGATGGATATAACTATATCTACCACACTTGAAAGCTTAATGTGAAAGCTAACTACAAGTATATTGGTTAGACATAGCCGCATATCTTATATGAACTCAAAGATCAATATCACAAATTTCAAATAATATGAATGTTAGAAACTGATTATTTGAATTTATTTTGGTTTTGAATATATTGATGCATATGTTATAATGTGTAGACACATGTTTATATTTCATATTTTATCATTATTTTGGTTTTGAATATATTGATGCATATGTTATAATGTGTATACAAGTGTTAATATTGCAGATGATATCGTTATCAAACCGACCAAGTGATGAAAAAAATCTAAGAATAGTTGAGGCTCAATGAGATTCCATGATAAGGTGTTGACCCTGCTCCTACTAGGAGGGGTGGAGGTGTTTCCTACCATTTATGCTCCAAAACATGTTTTCATGGGAGGGTTGTGGAAGTCACGCTCCCCTAGATGTCTAATGATGATTGCCAGATGCCTACTATGGAAGTTAGGTTGATGTAGTCAACGCTCCCACCCTTGGGATTTTATGAATGGTTAGGTCAGTATAGTTGATGCTGTGGAATATTCCAATAGAGGACAGATAGGGTGGGGGTGAAAGAGATTAGGAAGGATAGAATGATTCTAGAAAAGCTTGGGAACTATGTTGGGGCATGGTATGATTACTAAGGTGTAACCAATGAATCTTAAAAATAAAAATTTTAAGTGTCCTCACAATATAAATGAGAATTCAATCATGAAACACAATCCTTGCGTAGCTATATTAATCAATAAAGTAATTAGTGATATACTATATAAACCCTAACTTTAGGAAAAAAATTTCTGAAGGAGGGATGTATGTAATGACCCATTTTGAATTACAGACAGAATATGATTATTAGCATGCATATGAGGCATACATATGATAGCTACACATGCATGCATCACATGCACTGCTCTAGTATACCTACTAATTGGCTATGAATAATGTCTAAATATGGATAAATGATTAATATTAAATACAATACCTAACTATCATCTATGCCATGAATGTATTAAGTCTAGAATTCTATGATAAAATTTAATGAGTATACTTTAAACTAAAATTATAATTAGTAAACTCATTAATTAATAAAACCAGTTAAATAAACCCATAAAGTAAACCCACCATGAGATCAAGTAATTTTTTATTACCAAACCCACCTTTGGTAATACAAAATTGTCAATTTTTTATTACCAAACACACAAAAGGTACGCATTGCAACGTTACATTTAGAAAAAAATACATTTGTATGGTATCATTGGCTTTGATCCCGTAAAAAAATTGTCACTTGGTCAATTTTTACAGAGGAAATGATAGCACATTATGAGGATACAAGGAGAAACACCTTCTTTAGCCAATTGATAAATCTCAAACAAAAGGGTTCAGTGGTGGAGCACATTGAGGACTTCCAAAAATTGAATATAAGGGTAACTGATATTCCAGAGGAACACATGGTTGATGTCTTCATAGGGACTTTAAAGGATAACATCCAACATGAGGCTCACCTTTGGGAACCTAATTCATTGGAGAAGGCATTCAGTTTGGCAAGAAAAACTGAATGTAAAATTATGGTGACAAGGAATCCTACCACTCACATCTATAAATATGGAAGTGTTGCTACTCCTAGACTTCCACAACCTACAAGGTTGAAACCACAAAAGTTAGAAGAAAAAAGAGCAAAAGAGCTTTGATATAATTGTGATAACAAATACACTAAAGGTCATAAGTGTGCTGAGAAGAAATTATTTTACATAGATTGTGAAGAGGAGGAAGAAAATGAACAATAAAATTTAAAAGAAGAGGATATACACCAGGAACCAACTGACAAGGAAGCCTACCACTCACATCTATAAATATGGAAGTGTTGCTACTCCTAGGCTTCCACAACCTACAAAGTTGAAACCACAAAAATTGGAAGAAAAAAGAGAAAAAGGGCTTTGGTATAATTGTGATAGCAAATACACTAAAGGTCATAAGTGTGCTGAGAATAAATTATTTTACATATATTATGAAGAGGAGGAAGAAAATGAACAAGAAACTTCAAAATAAGAGGATATACACCAGGAACCAACCCTAGAAGAAGAAGAAATGAGTCCGACCATATCGTGTAATGAATTGGCATGAATTACCACTCCTAAAACTCTAAAGATAGAAGGAAATATCAAGAAGAAAAATGTGATAGTGTTGGTTTATTCGGGTATTACCCATAATTTTATTCATTGTAAGGTAGCTAACGAATTGAATTGTTTCCTATACCCAACACCATAATGTCAAGTGATGGTTGCAAATGGAGGAACTATAAATTGCTCTGGAAAAATCCATAATATCAAGCTAACCATGGGGGAATACGTATTGAATAGTCCAATGCTTTCCATTCTAATGGGAGGTGTTGATGATGTACTATGAGTACAATGGTTACAATCTTTGGGGACAGTAGCTTTTAATTTTCAAGAAATTTTCGTGAATTTTTTTTTTTTTCGGAAGGAAAGGAAGTCGATACATGGTATCATAGGGAAGCCAGGAAACATAATAATCTCTAATGCCATGAAAAAACTTTTGAAGAAAGATAAACGAGGCACAATTGCACAATTTTCTCACTAGAAGTTCCAACATCAAAATCATCTATTTCTCTAGATCTCCAAAAAGTCTTGGACAATCATTCCAAGGTGTTTGAAACTCCAAAAGGACTCCCACCTATTCATGATCATGATCATGCTATTCATTTGATTCCAGGAATTATTCCTCGAAACATCAGGCCTTACAGATATCCTTATGTCCAAAAGAGTGAAATTGAACATATCATTGTAGAAATGTTAGTGGTTGGTATAATTAAACCTAGTCAAATTTCTTTCTTTGCTCCAGTAGTATTGGTGCACAATATGGATGGATCGTGGCGCATGTGTCTAGATTATAGGGACCTCAATAAGCTCACTATTAAAGATAAATTTCCCATTCCTGTGATTGATGAATTATTGGATGAATTACATGGAGCAATTTATTTTACCAAGTTGGATCTTCGTTCAGGATATCATCAAATTAGAATGAAGACTCAAGATATTCCAAAAACAGCATTTCGAACTCATGAGGGTCATTATGAATTTTTTCTCATGCCTTTTGGCCTTACCAATGCACCTTCTACATTTCAAGGGTTGATGAATTCCATTTTCAAACCCTTCCTTAGAAAATTTGCGCTATTACTTTTTGATGATATACTAATCTACAACAGGTTTTGGAAGGATCATGTTCAACATGTTGACAGGGTGCTCAAACTATTGGAGGAGAAACAATTATATGAAAAAACATCCAAATGTTTCTTCAGAGTACAAGAGGTGGAATATCTGGGTCATATTTTATCTCACAAGGGTGTTAAGGTAGACCCCAACAAAATTAAATCCATTAAGGAATGGAAAGTCCCCACAACCATAAAGCAGTTGCGAGGATTTCTCAAGTTAAGAGGGTATTATCACAAGTCTGTTAATAATTATGGGAGAATAACAGCACCTCTAACAACATTATTGAAGAAAGATGCATTTTCATGGACTCCTGAAGCATCTAAGGCCTTTGAACATATTAAAGAGGCAATGTGCCTAGCACTGGTCTTAGCTACGCTAGACTTCACAAAAACCTTTATTGTGGAATGTGATGCCTCGGGAAATGGAATTGGGGTTGTTTTAATGCAAGAAGGAAGACCCGTTGCTTTTGAAATTCGTCTAATCAAAGGAAAGTATTTACAAAAATCTATTTATGAGAAGGAAATGTTGGCAATACTACATGCACTAAAGAAATGGCGACCTTACCTAATGGGAAGACACTTCAAGGTAAAAAATGATCATGATAGTCTTAAATACTTTTTGGAACAAATACTATCTTCAGAAGAGCAACAAAAATGGGTCACAAATATGTTGGGTTATGACTTTGAAATCATCTACAAAAAATGGAAGCTAAATTTTGTTGCAGATTCACTCTCAAGAAAGGATGAAGAGGTGGAAGCATTTCTTTGTGCCATTTCTATTATCCAAATAGATTGGATAACCGAAGCAAGGGATGAATGGAAGAAGGACGAATAAGTGTGGACACTCATTCAAAAGTTGCAGCAAGATCCTAGTACATCTTATACATTTAGTTGTAAAAATGATTCCTTATGGCACAAAGATCGTGTATATATTTGTAAGAATTCCCAACTAAAAAAAAAAGATTCTTTTGGAATTGCACACTTCTCCTTTAGGAGGACACTCAGGATTTTTTTAAAATTACCACAGGGTGAAGAAATATTTTTTTTGGGATGGCCTTAAATCTGATATTAAAAATTTTGTGGAAAAATGTTTGGCTTTCCAGTAAAATAAAGTTGAGACAATTAAGACCCCAAGTCCTCTTCAACCTTTATCCATTCCAAGTCAAAGTTGGGAGGATATTTCATTGTATTTTATCACGGGTTTACCTAAGTCCGAAGGAAAGAGTGTCATCATGGTGGTAGTTGATAGACTTACCAAGTATGTACACTTTTGTGCATTATCTCATCCCTTTACAGTAGGTACAGTTTCTATTGCATTTATGGAAACAATTCAAAAGCTACATGGAAACCCAAAGATTATTGTAAGTGACACTGATGAAATTTTTACTGGAAATTTTTGGACGAAATTATTTTCTTTTTTGGGTACTCAACTAGCTCATAGGTCATATTATCATCCTCAATCCGATGGTGAAATTTAGATCATAGTGAATAAATGTTTGGAATGATATCTTCGTTGTTTTGTATCTGATAATCAAACACAATGGTTCAAATGGTCACCTCTCGCTGAATGATGGTATAACACTTTATTCCATACTGTGGTGAAAATGACCCCATTTATGGCACTTTATGGATATCATCCACCGTCCATCACATCATATTTAAGAGAAAATTCTAAGGTTCAAGCAGTGGAAGATCACTTCGAGCATCAACAAGAAGTTCTCCAACTCTTAAAGGATAACCTAAATTTGGCAACCCTGACTACTCTTTTATTTTGTCTAAAAATCTTATCAAAAGAAAAATTTGTAATACAAAGAAACTCAATCTGTGGTATTCGGCCAATTTCCCATTAAATTTGACCATCATCCACCTGCACAGAGCCTATGAAGTAAGTATTTTTTTAAATCGGTATACAAAGTCGACTTAAAATATATATATATATATATATATATATATATATATATATATATATATATATATATATATATATATATATATTGAAATTTGAGGGGGTTTTCTTTGCCGCAAGGTGGTGAAGGAGCACTTCAATTCACTTGGTCAAACCTTGTTTTAGTCTTTTTTTTGGTAACCATATCTTTTCTCCAACATCTTTTCTTTTTTTGGGAGAATATGTGTATTCCAATTTAGTGTTGTGATAACAAGTTATTATTTTCCACATGTTCAAAATTTTTGGTTTTTAAGCTTGTCATTACCACCCCCTATTTTTTGCAATCCTTCGATCTTTGAGATAGAAGAGGAGTCATTAGATTACAACTTGGTCAACCATTTTCACAACTTGATTTTTGTATCCTATACAAATTTAATGTGTTTGTTTATGAATTTTTTATCTCACCTCACGATTGGGTCTCCATGCATTCGATGAAGCATTGGAAAGAAATTGGGATGGATGTAGTAACTCTTTCATTCCCCAGGCCGATGCGCTTAGAATTACGCCTTCCAGGACTATCTTTGAAGCGAAGAATATGTTGGCAATATGATGCAATTTGTTGTCCTTGATGGCAACCTACTTGATGAAGCTATACTTGATGGAAACCTCTTGATGAGTTGCCTTTTTATAGCAACCTTTTTTTTAAGGATATAAAAATGATGTTTCTATAGGTCAATTCAGATGTGTCAGAGAAAGAAATTCCAGAAAGTGCCATAAAAATGAAACAGGGAATATTTATCAATGTATACGTAGGTTTGATGAAGGAAACCCATGTATGGATGCAATATATGTTACTTTTATGAAGGAAACCCGCGTATACATTCAGGATAAGTATATACGTAGTTTTTATGACTATATGTCACATATACATGCAGATAAGAACGATCCAAGTCGCATATGCCTTTTTCACTCTAAAATTATGATACAAAGAGGCATTACCATGGTATTAGCCCACAGTATTGAGCATTGTATTGTCTATTTGATCTCGTCCAAGAATACCATCAGCAGTTGTGTGGTTTTGACTCATGGTATTGGTAAAGGCTAAATCTATATAAAGAGAAGAAGATCATAGTGCAAGGTGTGCATGAGTAAGGGTTGTTAATGAAGAATTTTCTCTGAGGTATATCTGCATGGGATGGACTCTGTTTTAATTGATAGATCTGAATCTATGATGCACCCATAGATACAATGATTGTTCATGATCTCTAGATCTAAAATGATTATTCTCTTGTGTGATCCATTAAAGAGATGATTAGATCTATGACCTAGCACCAAGTTGCTGAAGTTAAATGAAGGAATCTGGGTAAGTTCTATGGATCTAGTTCATTCTACAAATTTTACATTTACAGATCTATACGCTAGTTCATCTCAGTAAAAGCACGTATATACGCGGGTTTGCTTCAGAAAAAGCGTGTATGGAAGTTTAGGGTTTTCTGAATCTTATTGCAGATGTTTTTCTGTGATTCCTACAATTTATCTGTTGTCTGTCAATGAAGTCTTCTTGAAGATCTGGGTTGTTTGAATAATTTATATTCTGGTAAGTTGATTATGTATAAATCTGATCAATGAGAGAATAAACATGGTTGATGGTGACTAACTGATGAAGGGTTCTGCATTTCCAAAGATATCTGACTGAAAGCCTCAGATCTGGATCTGAGACTGATTACATTTTAAAAAACAATATTCACAGAGCTATACACAGGTTGGTATGAAGGAAAGCACGTATATATGCAGGTTCAGTGAAGCGAAGTAGCGTATGCATTTTAATTTGATGATGGTTCAAGGTTGAGTTTGTATTTGCATATTTATTCTGAAGTCTGGGTTATTTCTGATGATCTGATTACAGTGGTCTCACTGTTCTGATTGATGCATTGGGTAAAACTTATGGCTATTGATTTTTTTTTATCCAGTATGAAAATTGATGAAACGTGGTCTATAGTGGTTTTTAGGGTTGAAGCCTTTAGTATGGAAGTAGAAGCTTCCTACTAGTAGAAGCTGGCATTCTGTTCAAGGGGTTAAAGCTTCCTTCCAGGAGTGGATGGTAAATGAGAAGAAAGGGGGTTATAGCTCCCTTCCAGTAGCAGCTGGAAAACGAGAGAAGGTAGTAGCCTTCTGTAGGTAGATGCCTGCGTACTGATATGAGTCTGCATCAGTACTATATTGTAAACAGTTTTTCCATATAATAAATATTGAAGATAGAGACAACAGCAGCAGTGGTTTTCTCTCGAATTGGGTTTCCACCTTAAATATTGGTGTTCATGTGTGTGATGATTTATATTGCTGTTACTGCACATATTTATTGATTCTCTAACAAATGCATGACTGGTAAACTGATTTAAAGACTTTTCCTGAAAAGCTTTCTAAACTGTAAAATTATATCAGTATACGCTAGTTTCTTTCAATATATGCGCGTATATATGCAAGTTGGGTCAATGTCACGTATGGAATTCTGTAAAGAAAAATTTAAAATATGTTTAGCAAGCTCTAAATATTGATTCACTCCCCCCCCCCCCCCTCTCAGTATTTTTTTCCAACAATTGGTATCAGAGCAGGTCATTCTGAAGAAGGTTAGTCGCTAGAAGAAAGATCAGCCAAGATGAGCAATCAAGATGGGACAATATCTATCAGGCCTCCTCTCTTCAACGGAAACAAATTAATCTTCTGGAAGAAAAGGACAAGATCCTATCTTCAGTCTCTTGGAGAAGATGTATGGGCTATAGTTGAAGGAGGTTATCAATATCCAGCCTCAGTTCCAACAGATGCAACGGAAAGAAAGAACTATGAAACTAATTCAAAGGCATTCAATGCATTATTGGGGAGTCTGACTGAATCAGAAATTGTCAAATTCATGTAATTGAATACCACAAAGGATATATGGGAAAAAATCATTCTAAGCTATGAAGGTGATACAAAGGTAAAAAGTGCTAAACTCCAAACTCTCATAATTCAATATGAAAATATCAGGATGCATAATGAGGAGAGCATTTCCAGTTTCTTTTTACGTCTGGATGATATTGTAAATCGTATGAGAAATTTGGGTGAAACCATAACTGACACTACTCTGGTAGAAAAGGTTTTAAGAGTAAAAAGTGTCTACTATTGAAGAGAAGCGCAATCTAAAAACTCTTACTATTTTTCAACTTCATGGTATTCTAACTGCTTTTGAAAGGAGAAAAGGAGGTCCATATGAAGTCAAAGAAGTTATCTTTAGAGCTGCTGCAAAAGGAAAATAAGTACACGAAATAGAAAGATCATGATATATTTCAGAAGAATATGAGGCAAATTTTGTAAAGAAGCTACAACTTGGCACTGGAAGGTTCAGAGGTAAGCTTCCTTTTAAATTTTTTGCTTGTGGAAGAGTTGGTCATTATGCTGCAAAATTTCCTCATAAGAAAATTCATGAAAAAAGGAAAGGAAGTAGCAAAAGGAAATAAGAATCAGTTTATCAATAGAAAAAGTTATTATACTCATGAAGATAGTGATGGGTTATCAAATAGTGAAGAAGGAGAATCTGATCAAGATGTTAGACTTCTCATGGCATTTGAAAAAGATTCTAGTGAGGCTAAGGATACCTTTATGGATGCCCTAGAAGATAATTATTTTCTTGAAGAAATAAATCAGCTCAAAATATGTTTGCAAGAAAACAAAATATCCATAGAAACTCTAAAGAATCAGCTTGTATAAAATCAGAAACACAATGAGAAATTAGTATGTGAAATAGTAAGTCTAAGAAAATAAATTGAGAAAGTGAAAAATTTGAATCTTGAATTTGCTAAAGGATCTGGAACCTTAGATAATATTATCAAGGTACAACGTTCTCCTCTTTTAAATACAGGTCATCGATATGTCAAAGAATCCTCTTAGTCCTCATTACCAAACTATCTAAATGCAGCTACATCCAGCCTACAACATTTTTTCACTCAGCAAGGGAACAAAGAAACTTTACAGGTAAAGCATGACCACCTTAATACAAGGAACAATAACATAAAAATATTTCAGAAAAATACCAATCAACAGGTAAACACAAATAGAAGGTTCCATGATCGCATAAATTTCTTCTTTAATGGAAAATGTTTCTCATGTCATAATTTTGGTCATAAAGTTGTTCAATGTGTTGCATACAAAACCATCATGACCAGAGAAGCAAGAAAGCAAATAAATGAGACCAGAATAAAGAAGAATATGTATAACAACTTTTCTCCTCTTCAAAATGAAATTGAATGTGCTTATTGCAATAACTTTGGTCATGAAGAATCTGAATGCAGGAGCAAACTTCAGCCAAAATAGCATATACCTTCAAGTTCCAAAGTATGGAGAAAGAAGGACTTACAGGTTGAGAATTTTGGCATAGATTTATTTGCAGAAGGAGAATAAAATCAATGGTACACTGATAGTGGATGCTCAAAACACATGATAGGTGACTGAAATAAACTTCTTGCATACAATGCTCTAGAAAGAGAAAAGAATGTTACTTTTGGAAATGATACTCCTGTTGTCATTAGGGGAAAAGGTTTTGTTTTTCTAAAAGAAAAGGTGAAAGCTAACAATGTTGTGTATGTGGATGGATTAAAACATAACTTGTTAAGTGTAAGTCAAATGTGTGTTCAAGGAACTGAAGTTGTATTTAGCTCAAAAGAATGTGTGGTACGTGAACTTGACACAGGAAAAACAATAATAAAAGGAACTAGAACACCAAGCAATTTGTATGTATTGAAAATTTGTAAAGAACAATGTTACTTGGGTAAATCTTCAGAAAATTGGTTATGGCACAGAAGATTGGGGCATTTGAGCTTCTCTCAAATCAGAAATTCTAGCAGAGTCAAAGCTATTCGTGATCTTCCCAACATTACTCTGCCTGAAGTACCATATGCAAATCTTTCCAATTCGGTAAGCAAACCAGAGTGCAATTCAATGTCAAAGAAGGATCAGCAAGTAAGCCTCTTGAACTCATTCATACCGACCTATGTGGACCTATGAGGAAAAATTCACCCCGTGGAGAACAATATTATATTCTGTTTATTGATGATTTCTCTAGAATGTGTTGGATTGGGTTGCTAAAACACAAAGATGAAGCATTTGAAAAATTTTAGATCTTCAAAGCCCTGGTTGAGAATGAATTAGATCTAAAAATCAAATGTCTTAGATTTGACTAAGGAGGTGAATATATATCAGATGAATTCTTTGATTTCTGTGAACAACATAGCATAAAAAGACAAGTTTATGTAGTTGGTACCCCATAACAAAATGGCATAGCAGAAAGAATGAATAGAACAGTTCAACAAATGGCTCGAGCTATGCTTGATGATTCTGGAACACCTGACACATTTTGGGGAGAAGCATCACATACCGCTATAAATATTCTTAACAAGGTGCATGTTCGTGTGAGCAGTGATAAAACTCCATATGAGCTCTGGTATGGTAATCTTCCCACTGTAAAGCATTTTAGAGTTTTTGGAAGCAAATTTTTTATCAAGAACAATGATGAAAAACTTGGCAAGTTTGAACCTAGAGCAGATGAAGGAATATTTCTTGGTTACTCTTCTAGAAGTAAAGCATATAAATGTTACCATAAAAGACTTCAGAAGATTTTTGAATGCATTGACGTTGTAATTGATGAGTCTCTCTCAGCTCCAAAAGGGGAAATACAAACAACAAATGAAGATGATGGTAATGTATATCTTCGTGCATCAAATAGAAATAATATAGAAGGTGAACCCAATGAAGCACCAGAAGAAGATCTATCTGAAAAGGCTCCATCCAGGTATGTTCAAAAGAATCATCCAAAATCTCAAATTTTGGGAGAAAAGGGATCAGGTGTCCAAACAAGAAGAACTCTTGTAGGATCTCCTAGCTATCTAGAATTTCTATCCACTATTGAACCACAGAATGTCAATCAAGCTAGAAAAGATGAATGTTGGATTCAAGCCATGAATGAAGAACTTTATCAGATTGAAAAGAATCATACTTGGGAATTAGTTCCAAGACCTCATGATAAAAATATTATTGGAACAAAATGGATATTCAAAAACAAGTTAAATGAAAATGGAGATGTTAATAGAAACAAAGCTAGACTTGTTTGTAAAGGGTATGCTCAACAAGAAGGTATAGAATTTGAAGAAACATTTGCTCCTATAACTAGACTTGAAGCCATAAGAATGTTTCTTGCCTTTTCAAGCTTTCAACAATTCAAATTTTATCAAATGGATGTTAAATCTACTTTCCTCAATGGTGATCTAGAAGAAGAAGTTTATATAGAACAACCAGAAGGATTCATTTTTGGTAATGATGAAAAAATTGTTTGTAAACTTAAAAAGGCTTTATATGGTCTCAAACAATCTCCAAGGGCATGGTAATATCATCTTGACAAATATCTTCATCAACAAGGATTTTCAAAGGGTTCTGCTGATAGCAACTTCCACACAAAAATTGAAAATGATAAACTATTGATTGTAGTAGTATATGTTGATGACATCATTTTTGGAAGTAATGAAGAGTCCATGAGTCAGAAATTTTCTTATGTTATGCAGCAAGAATTTGAAATGTCTTTACTTGGGGAACTAACATTTTTCCTTGGCTTACAAGTGCAACAAGCAACAGATGGCATATTTTTATCTCAAGCAAAATATCTTAAGCAAATTATGACGAAGTATGGGATGGAAGACTGCAAACTTGTAAGTACACCAATGGTAACTGGGTGTAACCTCAATTCTCATGATGATTCCCCCACGGTGAATCAACCAAAATACAGATCCATGTTTGTAAGTCTACTTTATCTCATTGGGACAAAACCAGACATTATGCATGCAGTTGGGATTGTTGGATGATTCCAAGCTAATCCAAAAGTGTTTCACCTTCTGGCTGTAAAAAGAATATTCAAATATCTACAAGGGACTCAAGACTTTGGTCTATGGTATCCAAAGAATGATGATCTCACTCTTAATGCTTACACAGATGCAGATTGGGCTAGAAATGTTGATGATCGAAAGAGCACTAGTGGTGGTGCATTCTATATGGGGCCCCGATTAGTATCTTGGTTCAGCAAGAAACAAAGTTCTATTTCCTTATCTACATCAGAAGCAAAATATGTGGCTGCCGCATCATGTCGCACACAACTACTTTGGATGATGCAGACTTTGCAAGGCATTCAAATCAAATTTTCACCTCCCATATCCATTTTGTGTGATAATATAAGTGCCATTAGCATCTCAAAGAATACAAGTCGTTGATATATTTACTAAACCTCCTCCCAGGGGAGCATTCAAATATATTCGACAGAAGCTAGGAGTTGTCTCTACCTCTCAGATCAGATCTGCTTGATTTCAGAAGATTAAATTCCATACGCAAGTTTCATAAATACAAATTGCGTATATACGCGAGTTTCTATGCATAAAACCGTGTATGGGTTGTGCTGACAGAAACTCTCTGGGTCAGCGTTTCAGAACAGTTGTGGTGTTGTCGAGTAATATTTGTTGTTGTTCTAGTATTCATCTTTCTGTATCATTCTCTGATATTTTTCTCCTTGATGAAGATGCTTTAATGATTTGCTGTTGAAGGTGTTCAGGATGCACAAGCTAAGGGGGAGCATTTGTCTTGTGGAAAAGGATGCATTTTTTGCATTTTGATTGGTTGTTGTGTTATGATCTCATGTTTGAGATTCTTTGGTTTTGGTTATAAAAAGTCATATATGTAATTTGATGAAAATTTCAGGTTGAGACCTATGATGTAAAATTTTTATATTCAGTCATGTAAGGACTTGTTCAAATTTGTAAACCCACTTGGTTGGGAAATTAAGTCAAATATATAATTCCACTTGGTTGGATCATTGATGTATGTATGAGTCCTTAGTGATAGGAAACGTCATACTAGGTTGAGTTATAGAGTCATGTACTTCATTGAAAAATATTTCTGAAGATTCAGCATGAACTCAGGGGAAGCATGGTAATTTCAGTACACATCAGATCTACAGAGCTCTTTTTTCCAGGGAAAAGAAACCTTGTTTTGGTATTGATCTGCCCTTTGCCCTTGATGTCAAAGGGGGAGAGTATCTTGGTGTTTGAATAAAGGTTATGATTAACGAATATATATTTGTTGTGGTGGTCAAACACCATCATGGTTGCCATCAAGTCCAAAGGGGGAGATTGTTGGAAATATGATGCAATTTGTTGTCCTTGATGGCAACCTACTTGATGAAGTTGTACTTGATGGAAACCTCTTGATGAGTTTCCTTTTGATAGCAACCTTTTTGTTAAAGATGTAAAAATGATGTTTCTACAGGTCAGTTCAGATGTGTCAGAGAAAGCAATTCCAGAAAGTGCCAGAAAAATGAAACAAGGAATATTTATCAATGTATACGCAGGTTTGATGAAGGAAACCCGGGTATGGATGCAATTTATACACTACTTTTATGAAGGCAACCCACGTATACATTCAGGATAAGTATATATGCAGTTTTTATGACTATATGCCGCGTATACACACAGATAAGAATGATCCAAGTCGCGTATGCCTTTTTCACTCTACAATTATGATACCAAGGGGCATTACCATAGTATTAGCCCATAGTATTGAGAGTTGTATTGTCTATTTGATCCCGTCCAAGAATACCATCAGCAGTTGTATGGTTTTGACTCATGGTATCGGTAAAGGATAAATCTATATAAGGAGAAGAAGATCATAGTGCAAGGTGTGCATGAGTAAGGGTTGTTAATGAAGAATTTTCTCTGAGATATATCTGCATGGGATGAACTCTGTTTTAATTGATAGATCTGAATCTATGATGCAACCATGGATACAATGATTTTTCATGTTCTCTAGATCTGAAATGACTATGCTCTTATGTGATCTATTGAAGAGAAGATTAGATCTATGACCTGACGCCAGTTTGTTGAAGTCAAATGAAGGAATATGGGTAAGTTCTATGGATCTGGTTCATTCTGAAAAGTTTACATTTACAGATCTATAGGCTAGTTCGTCTTAGTAAAAGCGCGTATATACGCGGGTTTGCTTCAGAAAAAGCGTGTATGGAAGTTTAGGGTTTTCTGAAGCTTATTGCGGATGTTTTTCTATGATTCCTACAATTTATCTGCTATCTGTCAATGAAGTCTTCTTGAAGATCTGGGTTGTTTGAATACTGTATATGCTGGTAAGTTGATTATGTACAAATCTAATCAATGAGAGAATAAACATAGTTGATGGTGACTAACTGATGAAG